>OU426982.1:52216113-52816113 GCA_911387785.2 Aelia acuminata
TTGGAAATGATATTTACTTATCTTTAAATGATTGTTGATTAAGAAAGGATTACAAATCGCGGCATTTTTTAAATTTTACATTTAATGACTATTACACCTCTACTGAACAGGAATAATTGTTATTTGGGTAACCTCAAGTTTCAGATTTATCCGCCATAAATATGAGAGTACTACTGCAAAATAATCCATCGGCAAATATATTTTTTAAACAATTGCTCTATATTGGAAACGGTGAAATAGAGCTAGCTGTATCGTAATTCGGGGAGCGGGGTAGCCCACTGGTAAGGCAGTGGACTGCTGTGCTTAAGGTCCCGAGTTCGAATCCGACATGGCTTATGATATCTTTATTATTCGCCTCGTGGGCCGAGAGACCCTCCTGGGGCAAACCCAGCCTCTATAAAGTGGGTACCCTTAATTGAAAAATTAAGGGGAAAGAACCTGGCGGTTGAGCGTGATCACGGTCAAATCACCTCCTTGCACGACCGCTGACCAAGAAACAGTACTCTTCCTTACATAGTACTGCACCCAAGACCCTTTATGGGTTGTAGTGATACAGGTTTTTTTTTTTTTTTTTTTTTTTTTGTATCGAAATTCAAAATTTATCAAATTACCAGAAAATTTCTGAACTGTTGTAGAGACGAAAAATGAACTGTCTACGAAACATAAAGTGTCTTTCCTGATATTTTGAACAATTATTTGGACTATAAGTGGCTGGGTAGTCGTGCTATTTTGGCAGCAAAGAATGTTGATTTCGATGAAATAAACTTCCAAAATCAATTGACAATATTCTAGATGTAAACGAAGCCGTAAATTTCCCATCTGAATTTTTTAATTCCCTGGATATACACCCAAACAATCTCCAGTTGAATATTGGCTCACCGATCATTCTTCTTCGTAACTTAAATCCACCTCAATTGTGCAACGGTACACGTTTGGTCATTAAAAGGATCACAGGAAATGTTATTGAAGGAAAAATGTTACCTGGAAGGTTTACAGGAGATATCGCCCTGTTGCCACCTATTCCCTTGGAACCGACAGAATTTTCAATAAAATTTAAAAGGCTTCAATATCCTATTCGTTTGGCTTTTGCAATGACCATAAACAAATCCCAAGGGCAAACAATGTCCACTTGGACTTTGAAAATCCGTGTTTTTCCCTTGGGCAATGGCATAACTCACGTGGGAAATGGGTATCGCCTGCTCACGTGTGTGGAAACCATCAAATCTTTGGTTTGTGTTAAAAAAAAAAAAAACATGTTAACCCAAAACATTTTGAACAAATTAGTACTTGAATAAATAAAAATTCTTAATTGTATTATGTAAAAACCTCTTTAAAAAGAGATTTATTATCACTCAAATATATTGCTAAATTAAAAGCTTCAACACACCACCCTCCTACCGAACACTTATTAGCCGAAGGGTTGGGAAATCGAGGTCTCAAAGAAATTGAGAAAAACGCCTATCAAAAGGACATATATGACGCGTTAACCAAGATTGGCATGACCCTGAGCAAAATTAAACCCGTTGTTAAACTAACAATACCAAGTTGAAGTAGTGTTAGGCCAATAATCAATAGATCAATGGCTGAGGTTATCAAAACTTACTTCAGTCATCCTTTTTAAAATTAGTGGAAAAATATAGCCATTTCGAGTTAGTTTATACCGATCCATAAAAAAAGGGCGATAGTGTTGGCAGCTCTGTGAGTCGTAAACACAACAAGCTCCTTTTTAATCAAACTACATTGAAGTATGAGATGTAAAAAATAAAAACTTTAACTTTCCTATATTCTTTACCAAATACTTTTAAATGGTGTAATGCTCTATTCTCAATCACGTTGGATTTTGATTAGCTGAAAGGTTTTCATCTTTATCAATGAATATTGGTATTACTGTATTTGTTTAAAAATATTAGGATATAACTACTGAGCCACAGCAACGCGTGGCCGGGTCTGCTAGTTTCATATATATGTAGGTAAGTGAAAGTAAAAAAAAGAGCTAACAATGAGACATGAATATAAAATAAAATGGATTATTTTATGAAGGTGGATTATTTTACTTTATTAGTATTATTATTTTTTTGATATAAATGGTTTATTGAGTTGTATAAAGAATATTTTATTTTATACAGATAAAAATACAAGATTTGAAACGAAATATATGATGGAGGCAGAAGTATTTTTAGGGCGTTTTGTTCTCTCGTGAGGTAAATAGCAATCCCAAAGACAAAGGAATGATTGATTGAATGATAAGTAGCGAACAGTCTGCAACAAAGAATGGAGATATTCGTGGCAGTGCAAAGGGGTCTTTTTTGAATAAATGAGTTTAGGGATTTTAGAATGTCTCTAACCCCAAAAATAAACTCGTTAAAATTGTAAATCTTTTTGAAGAACTAAAGTTTTCAGCATAAAGAATATAAATTTTCTCTTTTTAAAAAAAAAAAAAGTTTATTCCCTATTGTTTCTGTCTTTTCTACGTATCCGAAGGGTCTATCCAGCTTTCATATAATGGGAAGGGTCCATGGGCGGATCCAGCCGATCGTAAAGGGGGGGCTGCAGTCCTAAACGGGGGGGGGGGGCTGCAGCTCCACAGCCCTTCATTTGGATCTGCTAATCAGCTTTTTACTTTCACTTACCTATATATGAAATATATAGTAAGTGGAAGTATTGCGATCGTGAAAATTTTCGACTTCCGGTTTTCAACGGAAATACACGTTTTGGGGTCCCCTGAGTCAAAATAACCAAGTCCCGCGAAATGGTCTGTGTGTGTGTGTGTGTGTGTGTGTGTGTGTGTGTGTGTGTGTGTGTGTGTGTGTGTGTGTGTGTGTGTGTGTGTGTGTGTGTGTGTGTGTGTGTGTGTGTGTGTGTGTGTGTGTGTGTGTGTGTGTGTGTGTGTGTGTGTGTGTGTGTGTGTGTGTGTGTGTGTGTGTGTGTGTGTGTGTGTGTGAACAGACTAGCTCAAAAACTATAAACCATGCGATCCTGAAATTGGGTATTTAGTGTAGGTATATGCCCGCGATGTGACAGCATAAATTTCATCAAAATTACTTAAAGAGAGGAGGTACTTTACTTAATAACTTTTTAGGTTTTTTTCGATTTTCTCATAAACGGCTCTAACGATTTTGATTAAACTGAGTATTTCATCTATTTATATGTCTGAGATATTACTGTAAAAAATTCATCAAAATTGATCCACCGGAGGGGGGACTTTACTTCATAAATTTTGTATCATTTTCACGTGTTTTTTATATTTACTCAAAAACGGTTTTAACGATTTTGATCAAACTTGGTATTTGATGTATTTATATGCCCGAGATATGACTGTAAAAATTTCATCAAAATTTATCCACCGGAGGGGGGACTTTACTTCATAAATTTTGTATCATTTTCACGTGTTTTTTATATTTACTCAAAAACGGTTTTAACGATTTTGATCAAACTTGGTATTTGATGTATTTATATGCCCGAGATATGACTGTAAAAATTTCATCAAAATTTATCTACAGGAGGGGGGGACTTTACTTATTAAATTTTGTATCATTTTCACGTGTTTTTTTATTTACTCTAAAACGGTTTTAACGATTTTGATCAAACTGGGTATTTGTTGTATGTATATGCCAAAGATGTGATTGCCAATATTTTCTCGAAATTGGTCAAACGGATGTGGCACTTGATTTCATAATTTTTTTTTCAATTTTTACCTTTTTTATCGATTATCTCAAAAACGGCTTTAACGATTTTTATCAAATTCGTTAATGTTTAATGAAAATTAGTTGTTCTTTAATATCAGGTAAGCTTTATCATTATTAAAAGGTTCTGAGGGGGCTTAAATGGGGTAGGGGCTTTTTTTGTTTGTTTGTTTTTTGTTTCCTATAAAGTACCTTTGTTTTTGTTTATATGGAGAAATTAACTATATCTCGTTCCGCCTAAAAATAAGAAATGGCTAAATATGAGATATGATAAAAATAAAGGAAACATATAGAGGAGAAAAAAAAAATAATATTCAGTCAACTTATAAAACTCATGCGGAGGACGCTTTTAATGACAGACCATTGTTCATAATTTAAGCCGTTCTGTTCAATTCAGAAGTGGCAATTAACAAGACGCATTAATTTCTAATCTAAGTAAGTTGGTAAGTGAAAGTTGTGTGTTGCGAGCACGCACCAGATTTTTTACCATTATATTCCTTTCCCACAACTAAAATACTACTTGTTCTGCACATTAGTTGTTCTTTAACTTGCTTTCTTACATTAAGGAAAGTCAAATTCTATCTTTAAATGACGAAAAATTTTCCAAAGGGAGGGGCTGCAGCCCCCACAGCCCCCCCCCCCCTGGATCCGCCAATGGAAGGGTCAAGGATGAATAAAGGAAAATCGGTGACACTAAATAAATATTTGTACACGAAACATAATATAAACCTATAACAAACATTAAAAAAAAATATTATGTTACTTTCAAATCATGTAGGGGGAGGGGGACGCCCTTTTTTGATGTTTTCAACTTAAACACTTTCAAATATGTTTCCTCCAGAATTCATAAGCTCTTAAAACCGAGTCCCCAAAACATTGGTTTGGTTATCAAAAATTTTTTGATGGCGCTAAATTTTTAAAACGCCTAAACATGCTGAACTTTCTTTGGACTACTGATGACTAGGACCTTTCATTCTTTTGTAGCCTCAGAAGGGACTTCGACCAATAAAACATAGCATATCAACCATATTAACAGGCGTACTTAAACAAATCTGTTACAACTAAATAAAGAGTTCACAATTTATCTTAATGTTTTACGTCTTCTGTTTCTTTAGTACTGTGAAAGAATTTTATTTCGTAAACAAGACTTGTAGGTCAGTGAGCTAAGTGGGCAAGTTCAAAGCTATTTTTGGAGTCAAGGTCAGTCTTCTTACCAGGCAAGATTACGTTTGCTGAGGAATTTCACTTTCTTTTGATATTACTTCTCAATCATTAAGCTTTTGAAAAATATTTTCACGTTACCTTTGTATCAAAACTCATAGTTAATGAGACATAGGGAAAAAGTTGATTTCACAGTACATAGATCACTCACTGTTCTACTGAATGAGTGATCAGTTACATAAAATGTAATTAAATGATGAAATGCCACATAAGTCAGAGTTATTCAGACTCTTTGGTTTATTTTTTAGTTCGCTAATCAATCCTTCCAATTATAAAATCAAATTGATTGTAGAAACTAATATTCTTTCAAGCAGTATATTAGCACATTTTTCCCCCGATATTTTAAAATATTTAATGAATTTTGAGATGAATAATAGATTTTAGTATAGGTCAAAGTTTAAGGAACATAGTGGAGGTGTAGAGTAACAGAAGTGAACTGTTGCAGAAAGGTAAAAAACAATTCAAAGAAAGAGTAAATATTGTGGAATGAAGACATTATCAACTTCATTAAAATGTGAAGGCTATGCTGAGCAGAGCATGTTGTGAGGATGGAGGACTACTTTTGTGTGGATGAACATGCTAATTTCTCTTTTGAACATAGCTTCTTTAATTGTGAATAACCAACCTGCAACCACATACAAAAAACTTTTGATACAGCACTTACCCCTCTATTTTTTGTTTTTCCAATTTGATGAACATGTGCATATAGCCTTCCAGGTATCATAACTGCAGTGTTCCCACTGGGGTTAATAAGGGACAGGCTAGCTTTGGTTACAATGATTTTTGAACATGGAATCCATCCAACATCTCATGAAACAAAACACCTCATTATGTACTATAACCATTTTTTATATCTTATAAACATTTTTATATTTTAAGAATTTCAGAAAAGGTGTTTGGAGTAATAAAAAACAAACTCATTATTAAAAATTTTGGGTATGCATATAAATTATTATCCATCACAATTCAATTGAAGCGTGGAAATGCATAAGGGTATAAGTGTCTTAAGAAATTTTTACAGAAATTATGAGATTTATACCCACTGGGGTGAACTACGTTCAGTGCGTACACCCATGCCATCTTTCATATATTCTGACAATGAACTCTTTTCTAACAACAAAACATTACTTATACCCATTTCTGAAAAATGGCTTTGGCACATATATGCATTCTTATATGCATCCCTTATGCATTTTCACACTTCAATTATTAATATCACATATATCAAATTAATCTATTGATGATATAATATTTACTGTATATATAATATAGTATATAATATATACTGTTACATTTTAGAAGAGGGTATAAAAAATGTTAAAGTAATGAATGAATATTGTTTATTTTTCAAGCTTGGCCAAGTTGGGCCATTGAAGATAACACTACTAAACCAATGGCTATAAAACTTCCTGATGGCCTCCTTATTGGAGTTGGATCATCAGCTTACCAAATCGAAGGAGCTCCTTTTGAGGATGGTAAAAAAAATTATACATTCTAATTTATATTGGTAAACAACATTGGTATATTTTTTTTCAGCAGTACATCCAAATGAGATTACACCTTTTGAAGCAATGCCTGTCTATTTTTCTTATTCATTACTCCACCCTTTAATGATTTAGTCCTGTGATTTAGCTTAGGACTTCCAAGAAATCTCATTTGATAAAGTAAATAAACTTCAATAAATGACTGTGAGAGAGGATGCATCCTTGCCGCACCTCATGATTACCATCCTTGTTTCTTCAAATCAAGAAATCACTTCAAACCTAGAAAAATTTATAACTAGCTCCATTACTTATTTCTATTCACCAGGATTTTCCTTCATTCATTCTCAATATTTCTATATCACCTGTTATTCTTTCCTTTTTTTTACTTTACTGCAGGTCCTGTCCCTCAATGGGTTGCCTGTTTAAGTCAGAGCATCCCTACACTTCTCTCTTACCAACCAGTCCTCTTCCTCAAGCCCCCCGCCGGCCATCTCCTCCTCCACGCAGTCCCTCCACCGGGGCTGTTCATATAGCAGAAGTCTCTTTGTCCACCATCCGCTGGCAGTGCCTATACCATCACAGTCTGTTCCTCCCAATCCTCTTCGAAACTCCTTCGTCACCCCCATTCTGCCCCAAATCTCCGTATTCCTGACTCTTTCTAGGTGGGTATTCCTAAGGCATCTCCTCCATAAATTCATCTCTGCCACTTTTAATTTAGAGTATAATCCTAGGTTAAGTGCCCAGGTCTCTGCGGCATAGCTGAGGGAGGATCCAAAAATACTCCTAAAAATTCTTATTAGGTTGTCCGTTCAGATGATCGAGTTCCAAAGAACTGGGAGCAACATTCTTGTCACCTTTCTTGCCAGGCCCACTCTCCTCCTAACTTCGGGTACTGAAGTGCCATTCGCATGTATTATTGATCCCAGGTATTTGAAGGAGTTACCCTCTTGCAGATCTTCCCATTAATCTGAAGGTCCAGATTACTACCAAGTTTTCCATCTTATCAAAATTAATTTGTAGACCACACCTGCTGAATTGTCTTCTATTACTCTTATTAATCAACATGATGCAATTGCTGAACTCTTTAATTACACATAATGCCGGTAAACTTTAAATGTACAATACCTTTTTACTATTTCTTATGAACCATTATTAAAATTAATGAGTTGTAAGAAAATCTATTGATACAATATGAAAAAGATCCTATTATTTCATATGTGATGCAAAAGTTCTAATAGTGTTTATTTATATATAGTTATGAATTTGTTTTTCATGAATATTACATGTAAGTTAGTGACTAATAAAAACATTGGTTTAATGGTGAATAAAATGGATAAAATGATTGACTAAAATGAGTGAATAAAATTGAAAAATAAAATTAAAAATGGATGTTAAACCTAATGATACAAAAAAATGAACAAGGAGCAGTTAATAATAAACTCATTTTTTCATGTTTTAATTTTTATTTTAGGAAAAGGAGAATCAGTCATTGATAGATACTGCAAAGAGCAACCAGACTGGAATGAAGACAGTTCTAATGGCATAGTGGCCTGCGATAGTTACCATAAAATAAAGGAAGATGTAACATTGCTAAAGGATTTAGGGGTAGTTCAATTTATATTTTACTCGAAGTCCTAAATTTTTATTTTTATCTACAAATCTAAAGCATATTAATTATAATATTCACAAAAAGTAATACTGTATCATTATACTGGACCGTTTTTCAGGTAAATTTTTACAGATTCTCAATATCTTGGCCCCGAATTACTCCCACTGGTGATCCTACAGATATTAACCAAGAGGGCATAGATTATTACCATAAGTTAATAGATACCCTCCTAGATGCCAAAATTCAGCCGATGGTTAGTGTAGTAAAGAAAAGTAAATTAGTTTCAACTTGATTGTATGTTACTAATGTATAGATTAATTTTTTCTTCAAATTAGTATTTTATTTTTTTCGAATAAACATTGGTAACAAACTGTTTCAACACTTATGTGTAAGATATGATTGAATATAATGATAACCTAATCACTGATAAGTAAACTTGTGAGTTTAAGCATAATTTTCAAATGCTTTAGGTTACCATTTACCATTGGGACTTACCGCAAGAGCTTCAAGTACTTGGTGGATGGACCAATAAAGTGGTGGTCGATTTTTTTGTGGATTATGCTAGAATATTATTCAAGGAATATGGAAACAAGGTCAGTTTAGAGATAGTACTATTCACCAAGGTAATTTAGTTTTATGTTGCCATGCTAAGGTCCATACAATAAAAGTCAATAAAATGAAATCAATAAATATTTAGCTAATTTTAATGATGTATATTTAGACCAAAAAGTTTAGAGCATAAAATAATTTTTTTTTTTAGCTGGGGTAGTTTATTATTTGTCCTTACCAACATTTGACATTTATTGTAATATTTTTGAAAAATTTTGGCATTTTTAATGCTGATTAGCTTCAGATCCACACAACTTTTTGATAAAAAATCTGGTGCGTACGCCCAACACACAACTTTCACTTACCAACTTACTTAGATTAGAAATTAATGTGTTTTGTTAATTGCCACTTCTCAAAGTTCCGCATTTTTCCACATTCATTTCTTATTTTTGTTTTGCTCTCTAAATTACACTAATTTTTTTTATTATTAAATAAAAGATTTTACTTGCGATAATTCGGCAATGCAAGCATGATACTCCATCTATTGATTTTATGAATTCTCTACTTAGTTGAAAACTTCATTTAGTTACCATGAAACAAATAATTTCCATTAAATGAACGGCTTTAATTCTGTTAAAACAATGGCCATGGACAATGGACATGCATGGGCTCAATGTGTTTTATGAGTTGACTGAATATTTTTCTTTTTCCTCCTCTAAATGTTTTACTTGATTTTTATCATATCTCATATTTAGCCATTTCTTATTTTTAGGTGTAACGAGAGACAGTTAATTTCCCCATATAAAAAAACAAAAAAACAAAGGTACTTTATAGGAAACAAAAAAACAAACAAACAAAAAAGGCCCTTTCCCCATTTAAGCCCCATCAGAACATTTTAATAACGATATCGATAAAGCTTACCTGATGTTATAAGAACACCTAATTTCCATTAAACATGACGAATTTGGTGAAAAGCCGTTTTTGAGATAATTGAAAAAAAGGTAAAAATTGGAAAAAAAAGGTATAAAATAAAGTGTCCCCTCCGTTTGACCAATTTTGATGAAATGTTGGCTAACACATCTTTGGCATATACATACATCAAATACCCAGTTTGATCAAAATCGATAAAGCCGTTTTGGAGTAAATAAAAGAAACACCTGAAAGTGATACAAAATTTATTAAGTAAAGTCCCCCCTCCGGTTGATCAATTTTGATGAAATTTTTCAGTCATATCTCAGGCATATACATACCTGAAATACCCAGTTTGATCAAAATCGTTAAATCCGTTTTTGAGTAAATAAAATATACACCTAAAAATGATCCAAAATTTATTAAGTAAAGTCCTATAACCTTAAATTCTAACAGGTTATGGATCCAGCACGCTTCTACTGTGCATACTTCTAATATTCAGTTTTCATATCGGCATGTTAAAAATTGATTGTGGGAAGCGCACCTGAAGAATAAATCGAATATACATAATAAATAAAAAAAAAATAAAAAATCACTTCTAGCCTTGAGAATAGTTAAATATAGTTGACTAATAAAAACATGCAAAATAAATAAATTGTTCTTAAAATATAAATATTGGCAAATAATATATACTCTAGATGATTAAGATATTTTAGGTAGAAAAAAATTGAAATAATCTTTTCAGAAGAAATATTAATAATAACTAAATGGTTACAAGTATAAATTAAAGTAAATACATTTTATGTTACTATGCAGGTAAAACGGTGGTTTACTGTGAATGAACCAAACCTTATATCTCAGTACGGATATGGTGGTGGACCGCAACGTACCAATATTCCTTTTCCACCAGGGATCAAACAATGGCAAGGATTTGCTGATTATCTTTCACAACACCATATGCTTTTAGCTCATGCTCATACCTATAGGCTTTATGAAAAGGAGTTCAAAAAATCACAGAGAGGTATAGTTATTTTAAGCAATACTTGTGCAAAATTGAGGTTGGAAAGATAGCCACTCTCAATGAAATACTGCATATTCTATGGAGATTATCTCACTTGTCAATTGGGTGTGATAATCTTAGGTCAATGTGTAGGAAAGAACCATTCTAGTTGTATTCCATGGGTTTAGATTGATTTCTCATTGTTCTAGAATCTTAGTGTTTGATTGACATGTCAAACATAAATCTCACTGCACAATGTTCTTATGCATATAATTTCTTAATACTTTAATTTAATTTTAATATTTTAGGTTTTTGTTTATTTAATGCATTTATTTAGTTTAGTTTGTGTTTCACAGGATTAGTTGGCCCAGCTTTTCAAATGTTTTGGATGGAACCATACTCAGACACAGAAAAAGATAGGGAAGCAGCCAGAAGAGCTCGATTATTTGAGGTAATGGATATACTGTCAACATTTTTACAAAATGTGTTATTTGAATTATTAAACATTTTAAAGTAATCTAATTTTGCTTCTGACAGTTTTGTTGTATAAATTTTCTACAGATAAAAACTTTGTAACTAAATATATCTATATTATATTTAATAGATTGATTGTATGATGCACCCATTGACTAAGGGTGATTATCCAACAGAGTATAAGAGAATAATTGATAGTCGCAGCAAAAATGAAGGGAGAAGGATATCCCGGCTACCAAATTTTACTGAAGAAGAAGTGGAGCTTCTGAAAGGTTCTGTTTCAGTTAAAATCTTATTTTTTATTATTATTAAATTATTCAGATAATGATTTCATATGTTGCAATGCAGATAAATTACTTAACAATTACATATTAGTATCAATGAGAAATCTCGGACGAAACTGAAAATGATGAATCCAATTTTTTCAGTAGAGCAAAACAATTATTTTTTCAACTACTAGTAAAAAACATGCATAGTTAGATGAACGAACATTGGTAGCACTCTAATAATAGTTATAAATTAGAGTTATAAAGTTTCCAAGGTCATCTTCTTTTCACATGTTCAGATTCAGTATGTGATAAAAGAAATTTCTTTCTTACATCTGGGGGGCTTCAGCCCTCAAGCTCCCTCCTTGGTTGTGCCAATGTGGTTGAGCACCAAAGCCAGCTACCACTACAACTTTCCATATCTAATTACCACTATATCTGTCACCTACAAAATGTATCATTATTTATTTGACTGTGAAAAATCGCTGCTAAAAATTTAAATTTAATTCAGTATGTGATTTACTTACCTACCTACGTGGCGCTACAACCCTTATGTGGGTTTTGGCCTCCTCTAACAACGTACGCCATTCCTTTCTTCTCTGCGCAGCCATTCTCCAGTTTCCTCTTAAATTTAGAATCGTCCTCGCATCATTTGAGATACCATCCATCCATCTAGCCCTAGGTCTGCCCACTCTCCGGTACCATATATCCGCTCGTCGATCAGCTTCCTCGGAGTTTCCACTTCACCCATCCTCGCTACATGACCAGCCCACCTAAGTCTGCCAATCTTCAGGGTCCGGACTATATCACATTCAAAAAGCTGGTCTAACTCTTGATTTGTCCTTTCCCTCCAGATTTCCCCTTCATGGATAGGTCCGAAGATCTTCCTTAGGACCTTTCTTTCGAACCTTAGTTGACTTATCTCGTCGCTTTTCGAGAGGGTCCAGCATTCTGAGGAGTAAAGCAATACAGGGTGTATGAGGTTTTTGTATATCCTGATTTTAGATGCACGAGAAAAGATTTTGCTCCTCATATATTTGTGCAAACCAAAAAGGCACCTATTAGCCGCTACAATCCTTCTTTTAATTTCTTTTTGCACGTCATTATAGCGGTCTACCTGGCTACCCAGATATACAAACTTATCTACCCCCTTAAAAGTATACCCTGCTACAGCAAGGTCAGTAACTTCAGCGTCGGTACACATATACTTTGTTTTTTGTTCATTTACTTTGAGCCCCACCTCACAAGCAGATCTTTCCAGCCTGGTGAACGCTTCCTTAACAGCAACAAGGGATCTTCCTATCAGATCAATGTCATCAGCGTACGCAAGTATCTGGACACTTTTATTTATGATGGTTCCTCCTATTTGGATACCTGAGTTGCACACCGCTTTATCCAATACAAGGTTAAATAATAAACAGGCGAGACTATCACCTTGACGGACTCCTCGCTCTGTATGGAATTGATCCGATAGGTCATCCTGTATCCGTATCATGCACTGTACATCTTCCATCGTCATCTTTATCAGGCGGACCAGCTTATTGGGCACTTCCATCTCAATAAGGGTGTCAAAGAGGGCAGGTCTAAGGATGCTGTCATACGCAGCCTCAAAATCAATAAAGAGGTGATGTGTTTGGACCTTATATTCTCTAGTCTTCTCCAGAATCATGCGGAGGGAGAATATTTGATCTATTGTAGACCTGTTCTTTCTAAACCCTGCCTGGTACACTCCTAGTTTATTCTCTGCATATGGCAGTAACTTCTGGTAGAGAATATTCGACAGAATTCGTAGATGCAGGGGAGTAGGGAAATGCCTCTATAGTTGCTGCATTCTAGGGTGTCTCCCTTCTTAAAAGTGGGGCAAATCACCGTCATATTCCTGTCCTTAGGCATAATTTCCTCTATCCAAACCGTTAACATCATATCTCTTAGTGTCTTGAACAGTTCGTTTCCTCCGTGCCTAAATAGTTCGGCTGGAAGATTGTCATGTCCTGGGGCTTTATTGTTTTTTAACCGATCAATTGCCATCAAGATCTCATCTTCATCTGGCAGTTCTAAATCACATGATTCATTAATTCTGTCATCATTATTAGCTTCTCTCTGCGCAGTTCCAGACTCTCTATTAAGCAGGCTATTAAAGTGGCTTCCCCAGCGCCTCAGGACGCTTCTATTATCTGAAAGCAGGGTGCCATCCGTGTCTCTACACATGTTAGTTTTTGGTTGAAATAGTTTCCTCCCTTCGTTTACCAGGTGTGTAAATATGAAACCGGAATTCGCCAATGATAGGAGTTAGCAGTCAATATAATCTTCTAACTAATCCGTCAGTGGTGTTATCTGCTTTTGCCTACATGTAATAAAGAGATCCAATTGATACTAACATCAGTTTCATTCTATAACTGTTTTTTTAGCGGCGTTGAACATGTCGACTTTTGTGCCAACAAATCAAGATTTGCGGACAGCATTTATTTTCCGTTTCCTTCTGAAAAAAAAATGGAGCATTATCACATAGGATGCTTGTTCAAGCTTACGGGGAGCATGCCGTAGGCAAATCTCAATGTTTCGATTGGTTCAAAAAATTTAAAGATGGATTTGGATAAAAGAAACAAAGACCGTGGAAAACCACAAAAAAAAATTTGAAAACTCTGATTGGGAAGTGTTTGTTGGACAATTATTACATGTGACACCGTCTCCATTTGTTTGAAAGGCATGGAAAAGATCCAGAAGGTCGGAAAATGGGTACCTCACCAACTGAATGACAGGCAGCAGGAAGCTCGAAAAACCTCATGGCAAATGCTGCTCGCCAGGTACAGAAAAAAGTCATTTCTTCATCAAATTGTGACTGGTGATGAAAAGTGAATTTACTTGGAGAATCTTAAGCGTAAAAAATCCTGGGTAACTCCTGGTGAACCATCGGCATCGCTTGGGGAGGAAGAAAATGCTCTGTGTCTGGTTTGATCAGATGGGTGTTACCTACTATGTGCTGCTGAAACCTGGGGAAACTGTTAATACGGAACGCTACCTACAACAGATGATAAATTTGAATAAAGATTTGCGCCAAAAAGTCCCAAATATCAAGAAAGGACACACAAAGTGATCTTGCTCCATGACAATGCCTCATCACATTCGGCTATACGGACCAAGGAAATGATCCAAGTGTTTGGTTGGTAAATTCTTCCGCATGCGGCTTATTCACCAGATTTGGCCCCATCCGATTACCACCTATTTGCATCGATGGGACACGCACTAGCTGAGCAGCGCTTCACTTCTTATGAAAATGTACGAAATTGGTTAAGTGATTGGTTTGACTCAGAAGAGGAAGCATTATTTTGGCGGGGAATCCAAAAATTGCCTGAATGATGGGAAAAATGCATAGATAGCGAAGGACAGTACTTCGAATAAAAAAGTATGTATCATTTTTACACAATCAACTCTTATTTGCTATTTGAAAAATTTCGGTTTCATATTTACACACCTGGTAGCTTCCTGTAGAATTTTCTCACCTCGTTCGTATGTGATTTTGGTGAGGAAAAAGTTCTTGCGTTGGTCTGGTGGGAGGGCTGAAGCCCCCCTCTTGGTTGCGCCAGCGTGGTTGAACCCCAAAGCCCAATTCCAAAAGTCTAAATAGGTCTTATTATAGTCATATAAATGAGACGTTTGTAATCGATTGGGAGTTTTAAGCGTTTGTCTAGTAAGTGGTGTAGTAGCTGGTTTTTTCTAGTGACTTTCTGGTCGTTTCAATCTTGTATGACAATTACAAGTTAAAGGTTTGTCCAGGTGGAGTCATACGTAGGTTATCTGTTCAACAGGGACAAGTGCTGAATTATGAAAAATGATACTGTAGGATAGGAGGCCATAGGTTTTTGACGCAGTAAAGATGACTGATTTTTTTTCTCTATTTTTGACATTATTTTTCAAGGTATTGTGATTATAGCCAGGAGTTTTTGGGATGGAATCATTGGATCCTTATTAACTGATAGCACACACAAGTGTTTTCAGAATATGTGATAATTACAGTTTTAGAGTGGATTGGGATTTCACCTGTATATACTGTATAGAGGGTGGGAATGAGGATAATACCTTGAAGAACCCTTGGTTACACGGGGTAGAAAAAAACAATTTAAAACTAAAATGTTATCCTGTTGAGATAATTTATTAACTTTGTATTGGAATGATTGATTTTATTTTTAAAATCAAAATATTATGTAGGTATTATGTATTTCACATTAAGACTGAGAAAAATCATATTATTTTCAATATTGTTTTTATAGGAAGTTTTGACTTTATTGGAATAAACTATTATACAGCATTTGATATCAAGTACTCTGAAAATTTTCCAACTCCATCTCAGTTCAAAGACTATGCTGGTGAAAGATATGTGAATCCTAAAGCATTTACTCCTGGTGTAAAGTGGCTTTCTGTAAGTAGATAATGTTTCATTTTTATATTTTCGAGTATATAGCCATTGGCTTCTTTAAAAAAATCATAACATTTTTTAAAGTTTTATTTTGTGTATTATTCAGTATTCTTAATGGTAACACCATCAGTCCCACCCTGAGATATCCCTAAGAAGCAAATGCCTCTCTAAGTATGGAAATGGAAGAATAAATACATTTTCGTTTAAAAAAAAAAGTTGCATTTCTTTATGTTGGCAATATACCTAATTATGTATACGAATTGCCTCTTTGTAATCTGTATCAATATGGTGAGCTCTCTTAGGTGTTTCTTATTATCTGGATTTTTTACAGTTAAACATGTGTGTTTTCGCCTGTTTTCAAGCCTGATGTCTAATCCTTTAATTGATTTAAGATTCTTATTTATCATAAACAATTAAATAGTTATGTTAATGTTAAATCGAGTCAGGCTCGGGCTGTGAACAAAGACACATCGGATTCTATGCTGCCATTGGAATTCTTGAATATTATTAATTTGATTGGATCCAAATTTTTCATGTGTGATGAATGTGAGTCTGGGAAATGTTTTCTAAAATTTTGTGCGAATCGCTTAAGTATGTTAGCCAATAATGTAATATAATTAAGTTAACATTCGGCGAGGAACTAACTGATAAGAAGCAATCGGCAGAGACCTGCACCTCCCGACTCTGCCAGCCGTCAACCGCCAGTTGAAGGCCAGCTGTCAACATAAATCCCCCAGGCTTCTCTCTATGCCTTCTGTCATCAGACCCAGACTTACTTGTCATTTATTTTATTTATTTAATTAGTGGCAAAGAAAATCTATAAAATTTAACTGAGAAAAAAGAGTAGTAATAGCAACAACATGTACTTGTTTGATTTTATTCTGGCATATAAATTAGTATTTTCACTAATTTATTTATATTTTTATTTTATTTCTGTTTAAAAAATAAAAGGCATTGCCAAGTTTGTTGGCATTTTAGTTCCTTTTATTTTAATTATTTTTTCTTTTTATCGCTTTGAACTATTTAATAAATTGACTTAATTATAGATATTTATTAGTAAGCATACATGTCCTTTCTTCTAATTTCTTATATATTAATATTTCATTTGGGTTTGTTATCATGCCAAAAATAGATATCGGTCAAACTGTATGGGTTGTGAGAACTGGTGGGCCCATGCAAGAAGCTGTTGCCTCCGTGATGACTGTGGCAATTGTGGGAGGCGGCAAGAAAGAATTTGTAAAAGTTGAATGGGCTGACGCAGAAGGAGTAACAATAGGAAAAACAGTTTCGATTGATGATGTCTTTCCCCGATTACCTAAATGTCCACAGAATGTTGCAGGGGTGGACATTCAGAAGGAGGATAAAGGTCCACGCCCAGAGGACAAAGTTTGCTCAGTCTGTGGGCTTTCTTTTAAAGGTGAAAGAGGAATCGGAACTCATATCACAAAGAAGCATCATGGGGTGGCTAATAACAGAACTTTAAGGGCAGTAATCAAGAACGCCATTGACCCAAAGATGGAGAGGGTGAAATATCAAAAATAAAAAAGGACATTTCGCAATGATCTGTCACATTCAAGGGCCTATTTGGTAACAATGCATTAAATCCTGCGGATTTTGATGAGGCCGTAAGTAAGTTCCTTTTCCGAGACAAGGGTGCCGGAAAAGTCTCGAATCCGCAGAGGTCCAACAAAGCAGACAGTAGTCGTCGGCAGCAACAATATCAATATGAAGTATAATAATACAATTATTATAACAAACGGAAAAAAGAAGTACAAAATACTATAAATACTGATGCCAGAATGAGAAGAATGAGCCAACTGCAGGTGGCAGGGCATTGGATCATTTTAAAGACACCCCCGAAAGCTAACAGTTATATGTACGAAAAGCAGATATTTTCGGGATTTGAATGGTCCAATGTCCTGAAACTGAGCCTCTAATATCAGGTCAGAGAAGTTGGGTCCCTCTGTCGCTTTGTTTAAATATAACAAAACACATCTCGAAAAACAGTTCTTTATATAAATTATTACAGCAATAAATAATGAATAAAGATATTGTTTATTTTAGCATCATAATTATTTTGATGCAAATTATTAAAATAGTTTTTTCCTCCTATTTTAATTTCAGCATCAACCAAAATATTTCAGGAGCTGTCTTAAATATTTGAGGGATGTTTATGGAGATTTGAGGTTCTTTATCACCGAGAATGGTTGTGATGATCCAAACGGAATAAATGATAAAGACAGGATAAATTATTTAGTGGTTAGTATCATTCATGTAATTTTCATAAATACCTTATCTATATTTATATAATAAATCTTTATTTTGGGTTAGGGAAGTTTACTGTGATTATGAGACTATTTCAAAACTAACAAATTGAGTATAGCATGCAATCATGTTTAATTAGAATTACATTCCTTAAATTTATTACTTATAAAATATAGCTAAAATTTTTTTTTTCTTTATCTTCGCCTCTACCCTAGAGGGTCGTTGGCAGTGTGTTAAATTATATTTTGTTGTAGTACTTTATTTTTTTTTAAATATTTGAACAAAGTATATATATTTTCTTCATCGTCTTATAACAGTTTGCTTATTGTTTTTTCCATTTTCAGTTTTTTCTGGATATCTTTGAATTTTGCACAGTTTATTAAAAGGTGTTTCACCATACATTATCACATTCTTGGCATGTGGGTGTTTCAAGTCCTCGGAGAAGATATTCGTGTATGAATTGACAATGCTCAATTCTGATTAGACATAATAAACTTCGTCTCTTCTCGAGATTCTCGAGCTTGTTGTCCACTTTTTGCATTCTAGTTTTATTTCAGATAGTTTGGACTGTTCGGTCCTCCACCTCAACTCCCAAACTTTGTTTTGATTTTTCTTCAATTGGTGCAGCCAGTCCTCTTTTGTGACTTCTTTTAGGAATATCATATTCTCTGATTCTCTCAGTCGTGCTATATTCGCTGCTTGATCGGCTACCTCGTTCCCCTTTATTCCTTTGTGGGATGGTACCCAAATTTTTTTGCCATCCATTCCAGTTCCCATCATATGTTGATTATCTCTCGAATAAGAAAGATACTGGGATTCCGATTGCCGATCGCCACAAGACGTTTTGGTGGTCCGTAATGATCGCTGATCTGTTTATTTCTGATTCTGCTATCCAATTCAGGGCTTTCTTAATTGCTGTACACTCTCCGGTGAAGATAGAGAGTGCCCCTGGTAAGCTATAAAGGAATCAATTTTGGGGAGAGTAAACCGCACAGCCTACACTGTTTTCTATTTAGGAGGCGTCAGTGTATACTACTTCAAATTGTAGTTCGTGTATACTATATTTCTCTAGGAGCTGGAGAAATGACTTTTGGATAATTAAAGGGCATTGCTATGGGCATCGTTTCTTTGATTTATCAATAAGTGATCTCTTTTTCTCCCACCCTAGTATTTTTAAATTTAGTATTGGTCTTATGTTCAGATCTAAGTTTGTGTGTTGCATAAAGTTGTTAATAATTTTTTTGAAAGTGTTGCCTCTAACATTTCTAAGTCATAGCATTTCCGATTCCTCTTCAAATAGGATTCGATTTAAGGGGTGCTGGGGATGTGTTTTCAATTTTGAGATTTGAAATGTATATTTCAATGAAAAATATTCTCTTCGCATGTACAGGGATGGTTCACCTGACTCAACATACAAACTTTCAGCTGGTGAAGTTCGGTAAGCTCCGGTACATATTCTTAGAGCTGCATTGGGTATGGAATCCAACATCTTTAATGCCGTTTTTTCGTAGTACTATATATTGGAACACCATACTCAATTTTGCTTCTTATGATACTGTTGTATAGTTTTAATAGAATACTTCTGTCTGCACCCCATTCTGAGTGTGAGATAAATGTTAGGATTCCTATTCTTTTCATGCAGTCTTCTTTCACATCATGAATTCATGAATCCCGGAAATATCCAGTACCATCCCCAGGTAAACAAATTTTTTGATATAATCAATATTTGATCCTTCTAACATGATTTGGGGGTAACGTTGGCAGGTCCTTTTTCGGCAATAATGCATGCATTTTGTTTTAGATGTTGAAAGTTTGAATCCGGCTTCGTTCACCCAAGTTGCTACTTTATTAATCGTGTCTTGTTAATTACAGTTAAATTAAGATAAGATGTAACTTTTTAAAATATAAAGCCAATTATAATATTAAAATCATTAAGAACTTTCAATATGGGAAATTATGTTAAACAAGTTATTTATTTATAATTAATTATAAATAAATAAAATAAAATTTAACTATCTATTTGATTTTAGAATCATTTGAAGGAACTTGTTTTGGCAATCAATGAAGATGGTTGTGATGTTGGCGGGTACACTATCTGGAGTTTTCTTGATAGTTATGAGTGGTCTTCAGGGTACAAGTGAGTTAGAATTATTTATAATTATAAAAAATAATCATCTTCAAACATACTAAATAATAATCGAAAGAGGTTAGATACTTCATCACACCCCAAGAGAGGAATAGATGTACTTTAAAGAACTAGCAACTTTGTTCACATGAGCTCATGATTCTTTCAATTTCAACAACCTGTGGAGATCTGATAATCTTAACTATCCTGATAATCCAATCAGCTTCCAAGCCTAGTTTTATCCAAGCTAAAGGAAGGAGAAAGAAAAAAAGATATTTATGTGTTCGTTGTAGGACCTTGTATCTCCATTATACTCAAATAACTTATGATTATATCCTTGATTATCATGTAGAATAGTTTCTGAAACTTAAAATATTATATCTAAGTTCTACATTTAATTTGTTTGTTTCAGAGCCAGGTTTGGTCTTTACCAAGTTGATTTTAGTGATCGAAAGAGAAAAAGAACACCAAAGAAGTCTGTAGAGGTCATTAAAGAATTAATGAAAACAAGAATTATTCCTGATTTAAGTTCCAGTGTTTCGTAATTCTGTTAAAAAAAATCTACTGAATTGAATTTTTTATAATATTATTTACGAGTTAGCGAATTGCCATTGACTGCTATCCACCGATTATAGTTATAACCTGACACAATACACACACGCTGATAAAGCACTAGCTTAAAGCACCTGGAGTAGGTATTAACTGAAATTGAAATAAATAAGAACTTTTTTTGTTATAAACCAAATTTTAATTAATGTTGAATGTTTTTTAATAAAAATAGAAATTCGAGCAGCTTTCTGTTGAATAGAACCCATTAGTGTGCCCCAATCTCCACTATAATTGACTTATTGTGGCTCTGATCTTCAATGAAAAGGAATAATTTGGTTATGGTTTTATAATTATGATTATAATTTTATTATAAAAATGGCTTTATAATTATGATTATGGTTAAGTTTTTTATCTCTTTTGTGCAAGCTAATGAGTGGAAGTTGAAAGTTGAGATCTATTATATATTATATTATACCTACTATTGAAGTAATAAAGAATGAGATCGAGGCTCGCATCGTTTTACCCATTTCAGCTTTCGACAATTGATTACTACGCTCGATCTTCAGTGATAAATATACCCCCAAAAGGGGGGTCAGGATGGAACCAAAAATTTGAGAAGGAAATGGATTTCAATGGGGAACACACACACAATTAAGGGAATGCCTAATGAAATAGATATAATGCCATTTATTCATAAGGACACCTGTGCTTGAGATAATAAAATCTTCATGAGAATATCTTTTCAATGCGAAAGTAAATAAATTATTTGCATTAATGCACCTCTTTTATATTAACGAAAATAAATCTTTTAATTTAAAGGGATTGTTATAATTATTGATAAGGGATTAAACCTCAGACATTTGTTATAAAAAAAGAAGGTAATTTTAAATATGTGTGTTAATTTCTTTTAAGCTGCCCTCCCCTGCTCCACCCTTTGGACGGCCATCGCTAAAGCTATGACCTTTTCCACAAGAGCAAGGATAATTTTACTGTTCCTTTTTTCATCTATGCTGCACTCCTTTGAAATTAAGAGTTTAATATCATCGTTTTTTAAATTTTATTGTTTAATAAATTTTATCCTATCATAAAATGTAAACACTTCTGAAAAATTCAATAATTATTTTGAGTACTTTAGATAATTTATTTTGAAATTTTTATAAATTTACCTTATTTTATAGATGAATTATCCCATTTTTTTTTTTTTTTCAAGGATAGAAATAATATGAATTTTCTCTGTTTCATTCTATTTCTATGTTAACATATGATTGGAATTTATGTTAATGTTCTATGTTAATATAAAAAATTATATGATTAGTAAATTAAAAATTTATTGCTCTTCGAAAACTCTATTTTTCAAAAAATGTCCCATTTTTTGTTATTACATTCCTTTAATCAAGATTAGACATACAAAATACTTTAAAAGTTGTAAAAATTTATTTCTCATGATATACATATACTTGAAACCCCAATTATTTTTTAAAATAATTTAGAACCATTTAAAGTTATCAAAAATAAAATTAAAGAAATAAAAACAAAAATCTCATAATAATATTCTGAAAAAATATGAAGAACAATGATACATAAACACATCTCTGTGACAAAATGGGTTAAAAGCAAAACAGCCAAAAAGCAACATCTATAACATTCTACCGGCTAGGGCAATTTACCCTTTTCCCTCCTATTTCTGATTCTTGGCACCTCATTTTTAATTGTTAATTGAAAAATACAGTAAGTAGACAAATGTTAAATCATGTGTATTTATGAGTGAAAATCAATAATTATTATCTAAATGATTTTGCAATATTATATTGCAAATCGTATTACACTGGTTTAAAGATACTTAACTATTTTAATAAAATAAACCGTTACTTGACCATAGAAATAATGAAGAGGAAATGGTTTGGTTATGGAGTGCAGTCAAAATAAATAACAGTAATATGCAAGTATCACATATTTAATTGTACCAATGTTTCGACCCAAATTTCAGGTCCTCATCAGGGCTCTTTGATAGGCTAGGGATTTTATGGCGATAAATGTCTAGATTATTAAGGTTCAGAGCACTTTGGCTGATGGCTCAGTTCGAAACTTCAGCCCAATTAAATATGTAATACTTGTAAATTACTGTTATTTATTTTGACTCCACCCCCTAATCCATTCATTTCCTATAAGGATGAAGTGTTTTACTGATTCGAATAAACATTTAAACAATTAATCTATAAACTAATTAGTATTTTAATTCTAGCAATTACACAGTTATTCATATTGGAAATTGGAGCCGAACGGCGCACAGTGGCAAAGAAAGCGGAAAATGAGAAAAACCTAATATCTATTATAATTTCTTTGTTAGCGGCATGGAACTACAAATCTAATGAAATCAAAATCAATGCAATGGGACCTCCAGATCGAGTCCAAATTTGAGGTCAAAATCAATATTAATGAAATCAGAGAATCAGATCAAGCTAAAATTTGAAGTGGAAAATAAAAATAAAAAACTAAAAAAAATTGTACAGATAATTATTTTTTATTTACATTTTTGTGTACGATAATACAGATAGGATATGCAGATAGGATTTTTTTTTTTTTTCTTGCTTTACAGAAATTCAGCTAAACACATTTCAGCTTTACAATAACCCAGTATAAGAGCTGTATATATGTTGATGTCTACATGCTCCAAGCACTAGGCATAATAAATGTATCAATATATTAGATATATCAATACAGATAGGATATAATTATTTTTATTTATTTGGGTTAGAAATAATTAAGTTAACAATCTTGATTAAGTAAATTTTATGCTTCCTCGGTTAGCCCTTTTTTTACTTTCACTTACCTATATATGTAATATATAGTAAGTGGAAGTATTGCGATCGTGAAAAATTTCGACTTCCGGTTTTCAACGTAAATACACGTTTTTTTGGGGTCCCCTGAGTCCAAATGACCAAGTCCCACGAAATGGTCTGTGTGTGTGTGTGTCTGTGTGTCTGTGTGTGTGTGTGTGTGTGTGTGTGTGTGTGTGTGTGTGTGTGTGTGTGTGTGTGTGTGTGTGTGTGTGTGTGTGTGTGTGTGTGTGTGTGTGTGTGTGTGTGTGTGTGTGTGTGTGTGTGTGTGTGTGTGTGTGTGTGTGTGTGTGTGATGTGAACAGACTAGCTCAAAAACTATAAACCGTGGGAACCTGAAATTGGGTATTTAGTGTAGGTATATGCCCGCGATGTGACAGCAAAAATTTCATCAAAATTGCTCAAAGGGAGGGGGTACTTTATTTAATAACTTTTTACGTTTTTTTCGATTTTCTCAAAAATGGCTCTAACGATTTTGATTAAACTGAGTATTTGATCTATTTCTATGCCCGAGATATGACTGTAAAAATTTCATCAAAATTGATCAACCGGAGGGGGGACTTTACTGAATATATTTTGTATCATTTTAACATGTTTTTTTTATTTACTCAAAAACGGCTTTCATGATTTTGATCAAACTGGGTATTTGATGTATGTTTATGCCGAAGATGTGATAGCCAACATTTCATCAAAATTGATCAACCGGAGGGGGGACTTTACTTAATAAATTTTGTATCATTTTCACGTGTTTTTTTTATTTACTCAAAAAAGATTTTCACGATTTTGATCAAATTGGGTATTTGATGTATGTATATGCCGAAGACGTGATAGCCAACATTTCATCAAAATTGATCAACCGGAGGGGGGACTTTACTTAATAAATTTTGTATAATTTTCACGTGTTTTTTTTTATTTACTCAAAAAAGATTTTCACGATTTTGATCAAACTGGGTATTTTATGTATGTATATGCCAAAGGTGTGATAGCCAACATTTCATCAAAATTGGTCAAACGGAGAGGGCACTTTATTTCATAATTTTTTTCCAATTTTTAACTTTTTTCGATGATCTCAAAAACGGCTTTAATGATCTTTATCAAATTCGTCATGTTTAATGAAAATTAGGTTTTCTTTAATATCAGGTAAGCGTTATCATTATGAAAATGTTCTGAGTTCAGTAAGTTGGTAAGTGAAAGTTGTGTGTTGCGCGCACGCACCAGATTTTCTTTTTATACTTTTACACTGGTCTTAAATCTGTATACGAGGGGTGATCAAAAAGTTCCAGGACTGTTGAGATTGCACGGCAATGGAGTGTCATAGAGCAGTGCGGTTGGCAGCATTGTTTAGCGTGACTCTTCCTGAGCTCAGCTGTTTATTCAGTTTGTTGATAACCTTCTTCATTGCAAAGTTACTGCTGTTTTCGTAAAAAAAAGTTTTTTGTGTTCGGCGATTTTGTGAAATGAATGTAAAGGAAGAGCAACGCGTTTGCGTAAAGTTTTGTGTGAAGTTGGGTAAAATGTTATGAGACCATTAACCGCTTTCGTTATCTTCAAACCCTGAGAAATTTGCGCGAGGCAATAAGGAGGAAGAGACCAGAGTTGTGGCGGAGTGGTGAGTGGGTGCTGCATCATGACAATGCACCTGTTCATTCCGCACTGCTCATTCGCGACTACTGCACCAAAAATGGAATGACGGTCATTCCCCAGCCTCCATATTCACCTGACCTTGCCCCTGCAGACTTTTTCTTGTTTCCAAAACTTAAGAGACCCATGAAGGGAAAGAATCGCCGAACACAAAAAACTTTTTTTTACGAAAACAGCAGTAACTTTGCAATGAAGAAGGTTATCAACAAACTGAATAAACAGCTGAGCTCAGGAAGAGTCACGCTAAACAATGCTGCCAACCGCACTGCTCTATGACACTCCATTGCCGCGCAATCTCAACAGTCCTGGAACTTTTTGATCACCCCTCGTATGTTGCTTCTTACAAATAATTGGTGGAAAACATCTTCATTTGTTGTGACTCATCTTCACTTCCTGGAATAATGTTCCCTGTACTGCTTATAATTTTTGTTCCTACTTTCCTGAGCCTCTTCTGAGAGGGAACAAAGAGTTGCCTGCTCAATCATGTCTGCTCCAGGGAAAAGAATTTTGTGGACGGTCGACGGGAGATAGTACCATCACTGCCATCTCAGCCGTCATCCACCCTCACCACTGGTACCGTAGCGAAAGGGTTAAATCTTTATAAATACGAAAGTTGGCGATGAAAATTTTACCACGGTTCCTCTACTACCCACACTAACATATTAAACCATTTCGACCATAACGCACCACAAGGCATTCTTTTAATAAACCAACAAAGTAAAAAAATTATACTTATTTCGGTATCCATTTCAAAAATTAATTTCTTCTCTAACTATTGATATTATTTAAACATGTGTAGTGACATATAAACATATAGATGACACACTCCTGAAGTATTGGGAATATTTTACTGTTAATTTTATGCAGAGTAAAACAGCTTTTTATTTTTATAGAGAAGTACTATTTTCTTCAACCATTAAAAAGTTCAATTTTACTGGTACACACAAATTTGATTTTGAAGTAGTTAAAAAATGTATTCTTACCATCGTTCTATAACTATCTAAGTATTTGAAAACTAAGAAAAAATTAGGTTTGGACCACTTTCATTTATGGGTTTTTTCCCTGGTTGGACCACTATGCGGTTCGAATCACTCCTGGGAGGGTTGACTTTTATTTCTTGAAGGCCCCATGGAATAAATCTCGACCTTCCCACCATGGGTAGAATACGTTGGTTACACCTGTAGAGTAGATGTTCGCACCTGGTATGAAAGAACCACTGAGCGAAATTTGGAGAATTTATGATAAACGGTATGAATTTCTATAAAGAACAAACAAACAGAAATATTTCCCTGCAGTTTCAGCTTCTCGCAAATCGGCTTGCATAAGCCTCTGTGGCGCAAAGCGGGCCTCGTATTCCTGGGCAGACTCAGTTTCCCGCGATTCTGCCTGTCTAAGCCTCTGTTGTTCAATCCTATTTTGATGTTTGTCGAGAGTTTCAGCTGCTCGTACGTTGTTTTTTAGCTTTTGAGCTCACTACTCCTATTGAAGCTCGCTTCTTAGGAGGCATTTTTAAAAAATAAATTCACCATACATGTAAATAAACGTATTGTAATGTAAAAAAATAAATAAAAAATGGTTTAAAAATCCCAGAACTCGACGCCTACCAAGGGACGGTCTTACCGGGCCTTGTTGGCCTCTTCAAAATCTATAAAATGATTTTTTAGGCCGTTTTTTCGACTCAAACGGTCGATTTCGTAATAAAAAACCATTGTAAAGCGAGATCATGACGAATTTTATAACAATAAAGAATATGCCCAGAGATTGGCTGAAGTAGTGCAATTTTAATATGGACAGGTGTTCGCACCTGGTATCAAAGAACCACTGAGCGAAATTTGGAGAATTTAGAACAAACGGTATGGATTTTTATAAAGAACAAATAAACAAACAAACAAACAGAATTTCATTTTTATTTATATAGATTTATTGGTTGTATTTTGTACATGTATATCCCTTTCAAGCTTGCTAAATTGTTAAATTTTAAGTGTTCTATTTTTCTTTATAATACTCATTCAAAAAAAAAAAAAAAAAAAAAAAATCGACACAAAACCATCGATGTTCATAAAACATTGGCTGCATAACATCAATGTTTTGGCCAAGCCAGATATGTTTCAGAAACATCGACATCGATGTCGCATATCAAGTGGTCAGGTGCGGGTATAAAAAAAAATAAAAAAAATGGAAATAAATTACAAACATAAAATCAATTTTGTTTATGAACCGTAACTAGTTGTGAGAGTTCTGAAGTTGTAACTGATTATATAACAATATTCAATTTCGTCTAGAATGCTGCAATGGGTTTGTTTAACCTGAATTTACTCATATAACCTAGATCGGTGTGATGGACAAAAAAAAAAAAAAAAAAAAATAACAGTTGGGACAGGCTCTCGGAAGTAAGTTCGACTTCGGTAATCAACGCACATGAGGACAGGATAGTGCCAAGTTCACTCAAAGGGCAGGATCATGTCAAAGACTTCACGCTACCATCGAAGGACTTCCGCCACTGACTTTTTTACGGGAGCAAGCCAGAAAGGTTGTCACGCATCTGTATACAGTCGCAATGCCAAGAAGGCTCAAACACTTAAGTTTTTACTACTTCTGCTATCATTGGTGATCAACAGACCTAATGGCTACAATATGCCATTACATAATGAAAGTAAGAAAATCAAATGGTTTTTCTATGAAAGGTAGATTAATTTAGCAGATAGAGATAATATACGCTCCTAAATTTATCTTAGGTTATTAGTTGTCTATTTTTTTTTCTTTGATTCATTTTGAACTTTAAAGAAAAACAAAAACATTCTTCAGCCTATAATTTCCTCTACCTGCTTCTCAAACTCTTTTCACTGCAACAAGTAAAATATATCAAGCTTGCTGGTCTTTATATGCACTCATAATATTGCTTCTTAGTATTAATATCTCTAATAAGATGAAAATGTATTCTAAAAACCCACTCACGAAGAATTAGTAGTCAAATAATAAAGGGCACTCCTCAAGCAAGACTTACTTCGATGAAGACAAAACTTCAATTTAGAAAGCGGGACAATTATATTCAAATCCTTTCAAGAGGTCTCATATCAGTAACATGAAGATATTTTCATTGCGCAACGAGTAGCTATGAAGGTAGGTAATATATAATAGAAAAACAGATCATGACAGCGGTACACCTCATTCTAAGGTCAAGGGTAAATATTTTATAGATCAAAACAAGGCTTCAGGGTTCTGATTTATGAACGAGCACAGATGGTTAAAATATGTGGGGTTCATGGTAAAACTATTGACAGCTATTATGGTTTAGCAATGTTTCATTTATCTTAATCTTTTGGTTCCAAAAATGGATCTAGGAAGCATTTTATAATTAATAATGGAAGAGGTAACAGAATTCAAAAAGGAGAGTTAACAAATGGTTGTATGATATAGGCCTTGTAATCAGTTCGTTTAATTAATAAAATTTATGATTAATTAAGACTTTGCTCATCAGTCAAAATATCCATTGAAAGCTACACCTAACGAAATATGCAACCAAATTTTGAGTTCTATAATATACTTCATACTGGTTTAAAAGAATCGAATTATTTTGAAATATGTATATTACTCACATTTTTTTAGAATTAATTTTTCTTCAGAGCTTCAGAGCGTGGTATAGGTGTAGTCACTTAGTGTGGCCCGATCTCAAAAAAGCTCCTCTAGGGTTTAATTATCCCTTTGGAGCGAGTGAAAGTCGAAAGCTGGGATCTAATATAATCAATAAAGGCCCTTCATAACTGAAAAGGGTGCGATGGGAGTTAGCTACTATCACGGTCACATAACCTTTCGAAATAGTCCATGCCCAGAAGTTTGTTTGTTTGTTTAACGTCCATTTTTATGCTACTAAGGCTAATCGGACGATGCTACAGTGGGAGTCCTAAATTTTGCTTATCCAGGTATAATTAGGATAGGGATCTTTAACGAGTACATGACATCGTACAGGCTCGGGACCTCCATTTTACGTCCTATCCGAGGGACGGCATAGCTAAGGATTTTTTACTCCCATTAAAAAATCCTAGGGCCACCGCTGGAATTGAACCCGCGATCTTTAGTATTGTAGGTTGCCATGCTAACCACAACACCACAGGTGACCCCTCCATGCCCAGAAGTGTCACATCAGTAGTTTTACGTTACCTAAATTTTAATTAGTGTCAATTACATACAGTTTCGTTTCATCCCAAGAAATATGCCAAGCTTTATTAGAATAGAATAGAATAGAATAGAAAAATCCTTTATTTACAAAATAGAATAGGTGTTTACAAATTTAATATTTATAATCTACATAACAATCAGTGCTAACAAATTTCAAAAATAAGTTACGCAGGACAAATGCTGACATGGCTTTAGCCGTCTGTCAGGAGTTTGCCACTTTTTAGGTGCATTTAAAAATAATAATAAAATCACTTTAATTTTCAAGTGAAAAAATAAAATTTATATAATTAAAATGAAAATAAAGAAAACTCACTATAACTTCGTACAAGGAAATATACATATATAATATCTACATAAAAGGTATAAAGAAATAATATTTATGTTATTTATTCATATTCTGACAACAATAGCCGTCTATATCTTAGTGCTTCTTTAACATATAAATAGATTTCCTTTAATTTATTTTCCTTTAGCATTGTTATTAATTCTTCTTTATTTATTAATATATGACCAAAATATTTTTTCCTTATATAATTGAAAATTGGACACATTCCGATAAAATGAAATATATCTTCTTTTTCACTTTTGTTACAGATAGTGCAAATGTAACTAATATCTTTTGACCAAGGTTTATAATTTAAGTCTAAAAGTTCTCCTCTTACTCTAAATATTGTATTTATAAAGTCCAAACTATTGAAATCATTTATATAGCTAACTTTACTGGGAACTAATGATTTATACATAGTATGGTGTGTGGATTGTCGAACTGCTGTTAATTGGTTATCTATAAACTGTTTTTTTAGGAGGTGTGTAATTTTGTCAGTTTGTCGACGCCATCTGTCTATTGATATGAAACACTCATCCAATTCAGTATTGAGTCTAGCATCCATAGCTATCCATTCGGCAAACCACGAACATTTACTAATAACTATTTGTTTGGCAATAATTTTGGGGTATCTGTACTCGGGTAAACTGAATATTTTTAATATATAATTAAAGTGCTGCTTTAGGGTAGAGATAAAGATTGGGTCTAACTGAGTTTCTAAATAAATTTGGTAATTTGGTGTATTTTTCGGGAGTGAAAATAACTTTTTGATAAAGAATTTTAAAACTCTTTCGATTTCTTCAAAATTTAAATAACCCCATACCTCACTTCCGTAACAGAGCGACGCCTTTACCGTCGAGTTAAAAATCCTTAGCTTGGAGGATATAGGGATCATAGAGTTTTTGAAAATCATGCTCCAAATACTGTTGATTGCTTGTTTCGCTTTTTTGCACCTTTCCTTATTATTTAAAGTAAAGCGAAGAGAGGGGGTCAGCACAGTTCCCAGGTAGGTGTAGTTATTCACTACCTCAATACTGTGATTATTATATTGCCATCTTTCTGATCTTCGCAATCTACCGCCCTTTTCTCTAAAAACAATGATTTTAGATTTTGAGAGATTTACAGTCAGATTCCAGAGTTCAGTATATTTCTCTAATTTCTTTATCATTTGTTTTAGTTCGAAGGCACTTTTCGCTACTAATACAATATCATCTGCAAATAATAAAGTTTTTATATAAACATCCCCAATTTTTAACCCTCCCTCCAAAACTTTTTCCAGGTCATTTATATATGCGGAAAATAAAACCGGACTTAGCAGACATCCCTGTTTCACCCCCATGTTGTTGATGAAATATTCTGAAATGCCTCCATTTAGTTTAATAGCTACCCGTGGATTATCATACAATTTTTTTAACATATTTATAAATTTTGAGGAGACACCCATGGTAAAGAGCTTACAGAATAATGCATGTCTATCGATTGTATCGAAAGCCGCCTTAAAATCAACAAAAAAACAATAGACTTTAAATTTCTTTTGTGAGTGGAAATAAAATTTTATCAGATTTACTAAATTAAAAATATTATCGACTGTGCTGTAACCCTTACGAAATCCAGCCTGCCCTTCATAAATAACCCTATTTTCATCGAACCAACTGGAAAGTCTGTTTGCTAACATTCCTGTGAATAGCTTTACAATTGTATCAATAAACGCAATACCTCTATAATTTTCCACAAGATGCTTGTCCCCTTTTTTGTAAAGTGGGAAAATTAATGATCTATTAAAACTTTCAGGTAGGCTCGTTGAGTTCCACAAAGAATTATAGAAATTTAAAACGATTTCTAGGAAACAATCGGGGGCCTCTTTGTAAAATTCATATGGGATGCCGTCGTAGCCTGGTGCTTTATCGCGTTTCACTTTTGTAAGCATTTCTTTTAATTCGGCCAGCTGAAATGTTGCGTCTAGTTTATTATTTTCAAGGTATGGTTCCACAAATAATAATTTATCACTAGTATGTGGAGGATTGTACAACCGGCTAAAATAATAAATCCAGTCAGAAGCATCAATATTTTTACTGACAAAAAAACTACTTTTTTTAAATTTTTTTACTAAACCCCAGAAATCCTTGGAGTCTTTTACATTTTTGAAATCTTTTGCAATATCATTGTAATAATTTCTCTTTCTATTTTCACAAAACTGTTTATAAGTTCGATTTGTGAGTAAGTAAGATTTTTTTACCATAGTATTATTTGTTTTCCTAAATAAGTTAAGTAGCTTGTAGCATTTTATTCTTAATTTCTGACATGTGCTGTCAAACCATCGATTTTTCGAATCAAATTTACGTTTTTTGCTATAATTTGAACCGAGTTCTGCACATTTTTTTATGGATTTTACTATATTATCAAGCTCAGAATGAGGAGTACTCTCAGCCAAATTTTCACAGAGTTCTACTATCTTTTTTTTAAAATGGAAATTATCACTTTTTGTCCAAGGTAATCTCGGAATTAGAGGCAGTAGTTCATTTTTTTGAACTTCATCCGACTGAAGACATAGCTCAAGCGGCATGTGATCCGAATAAGTCCAAGCTTTATTAATTATACCAGATTTATTGTATTTTAGTCTTAAGTGAGAAGGGGCAATATTTTAGCTGGAATATAAGGTCTTTCCGATTGGACCGAACTGGAGTTTTGTTTTCGCACAATGCTTTTTAAGCCTCAACGGATTAAAAAATAATCAGAGCTGAAAAAAAAAAAAAAAAAAAAAAAAAAAAAAAAAAAAAAGGAATTTCGCTATTGCTTGTGCCATAGTATATCATGTTTGGGCAAAAGGGCTTAAGTCATAAAAAAAATTTTTTGTCTCGTCTTCTCAAAATTCATTATTTACTATAATTTATTCGTTATTCATAATTTATTACAGTCTCTGTTGAAAGAAAATAGTTTTATTTATTATTCTGGGATAAAGAAATACAATCAGAAAGAATTTATAATGATTTTCAATAGCTTGGTAAATCGTTGTTTAAGCTTCACATTCCATGACTTAACCCCTTTTAAACAAAGACCAGTGATATATAATATATAATTTGAAATTATGATATTAATACTCAGATTGCCAGCAACGATATAAATAAAGCTCACTTTAGACGTGCTAAGTATTTTCTTGACGAGAAATATTGCCCAATAGCAGAAGTCATTTAATTTGATGCCTGAACAATGAATGGTGTCCAATTTGCAGCATCGCGCAATGACGACTACAATTTTTTTCTCTCACTAAAATCACATACTGAATTTAAATTTAAATTTTAAGTTGTACATCTATCTACATGTACTTGTCATACATCTACGCGGTCTTGTACATCTATCTACATGTGGTCTCAGAGCTACTGTCTGTCCTGCACGCGATCCTCTGAGGGGTGAGTTGTGGGGGGGGGGGGTTAGCGGCGGTTTGGGGATTGATTTCCAAGGCAACCTACAACGATAAAATTTTTGATATAAAGACAATTTACTACACTAGAGTCATTATCGAAGAACCTAGGAAAAAAAAGGTGATACCTCAGTGTATCAGGTGCCAACAATATGGCCATACCAAGTCATATTGCAACCATCCCCCTCGTTGCGTTAGATGTGGTCGAGGTCATGAGAGTGCATCCTGCGGGAAGACAAGGGAAACAGCTGCAACTTGCGCCAACTGTAGGGGTAGCCACCCAGCCAACTACCGTGGGTGCCAAGTTCTGAAGCTCCTGAGGGCTCAAAGAAACAAAAGGCAATCCACCCGCCCTCAACAATCTCCTCTTCCTTCACCGCCAGGTCCAGAACATTTTCCCGCTCTTCCGCAGCCATCGAAGATTCAACGGCCATCAGAGACGAATCCATCACCTGTGCCAGTACAGCAGCAGAGACAACCACCGCAACAGAGGAAAATACGCAAACCGTCAGAAGATAGACCGTCATGTTCAGGCATGAGGCAGGAAAGCAGGAATGGTCTCAATCCCTCATCCAACCCCTTTTTAGCCTCCTCCAGCAGCTCGCTCAAGTGACTCAAGTCATGTGCCCATCCAATGGCCCCTAATCAGCTGACTGCGGGCTCCTTGTCCATCCTTCTTTGGAACGCAAACGGACTGAATTAGACTTATACCTTCACGATAAACGAGTTGACGTCGCACTATTAACGGAAACACACCTTACTCCTCGATCTAAATTTGGTATTTCTGGTTACTTGACTTACAGGACTGTCCACCCTGACAACACAGCACACGGAGGTACAGCTATTCTTATCAGATCAACACTGTCACACAGTTCTTTACACTTACCTAGTACACCTGAAATACAGTGCACAGGCATAACACTATACTTGAAACACCATACAATGACACTGGCCTCGGGGTACTGTCCGCCAAGATACGTGCTTACATCTTCGATGTTTTCCAACTTTTTCCAAAGCTTGGGTCGGTACTTTATAGCCGGAGGTGACTTCAACGCGAAGCATCAAAGTTGGGGGTCACGACTAAGCACACCCAGAGGGAGGAATTTGAAGGCTGATATCCACGAGCTCTCATTAGACACTATCTCTCCCCACACACCGACTTACTGGCCTGTTTCGAGGCGAAAATCCCCGGACCTACTTGACTTTTTTATTACGAAAGAACTTTGAACTATACCTCACACCATAGATACACACTCCGATCTTTGCTCTGATCATTCCATGGTACACCTAATAATGTTTGAGGAGGCAGTTAACGTTCAATGAGCAACAACACTTTTTGCTGGAGCAATCGACTGGGATGCCTATAAGGAACATCTAGACTTATCGCTTACGATTCCTGTCTCAATTAAGAATGAACACGAATTAGAAGAGGCAGTGGGCATCTTCTCAAAAAGTATCCAAGAGGCTGCATGGACTTCATCAGTGCCAAAGCCTAACCATGCAGGATCTGAGCACTTATCAAAGTACCCTCAATACATAAGGGACTTGATCAGGGCAAAGAGAAGAGCGCGTACAATATGGCAGACTGACAAAGGCCCCTCAGACAGACAAATATTTAACAGACTAAACAATCCACTAAAAAGAGAAATTCAAAAATTCAACAGAACAAACTATGACGCTTACATTACTGGCCTCTCGACTGACGATGGAAGCTTGTGGAAGCATACCAAAAAGTTGTTAAGGCATCGAGAGGTGTCAGCACCCCTTCGAAGAGATGATGGTTCCTGGGCTATGTCGGACAAGGAAAAATCCGAGCTCTTTGCCAACCACCTTTCTTCTGTATTTCAACCATTTACTGACTTTACAAACACAGATCATGACACACATGTTCTTAACACCCTTGACAATCCACTCCAACTAACACTACCACCTCCTTCATTCACTCCTTCTCAGGTCGCAACGCAAATCAAACAGTTACCAAAAAGAAAAGCCCCTGGTTATCACTTAATTACTGCCCAAGCTCTCCAGCAAATGCCTAGTAACGCTTTAGTGTTTCTAACAACAATTTACAAGTGTATACTAAGAACATCGAAATTCATTCAATCGTTAGAATGATCCACAATCCGAATAAAGACATATACAGCCCATCATCATATAGACCAATCAGCCTCCTTCCTATATGCTCAAAAGTATTTGAAAAATTGATGTACAGAAGACTTGTTGAGATTTTGACTGAACAAAAGTTAATACCTGATCATCAATTCGGTTTCCGCACATTCCATTCAACGACACAACAACTACACAGAGTTACTGACTACATTGCTGAAGCACTAGAGCAAAGACTATATGCATCTGGTGTATTTTTGGATGTAGCTCAGGCGTTCGACAAGGTCTGGCACAAGGGTCTTCTCTTTAACCTCAAGACCGTATTACCACACACTTACTACCTCATCCTTCAATCATATCTTTTCGACAGATTTTTCTCAGTTCGTCAAGGGTCGGAGATCTCCTCAATTCGTCCAGTCTTGGCGGGTGTACCTCAAGGTTCAATACTGGCTCCTCTTCTCTACATTATATACATTCATGACATACCGGAAAGCATTGACACACTGACCGCTACATATGCTGATGATACGGCGATTCTCACTAAACATAAGGATCCTACACATGCCTCACAAATTTTACAACATTTGCATATAATAAACGACTGGTGTAAACTATGGAAGATTCGACTTAAACATGACAAATCCAAACACAAAACGTTCACTCTTTGAAAAAATACCTGCCCTCCAATTTATATAGAAAATTTCCAAATTTCACAAACTGACACCGTACACTACCTCGATCTTACCTTTGACAGAAGGATGACCTGGGGCCCGCATGTTAAGATGAAACGTAAGACCCTTAACAACCGACTCAACCAACTCTACTCACTTTTCTCTAAAACTACAAAACTGGGACTAAGACAAAAATTAAATACATATTTATACTTAATAAAACCAATATGGACTCTTCGCAGATATACGGAACAGCTAAAAAGACCCACTTACACCGACTTCAAACCTTTCAATCAAAACAGTTAAGACTCATAGTTAAAGCACCATGATACGTCACTAACAAAACACTACATACTGACTTACAAATAGAAACAGTAGACCAACATATAAAGACACTTTATAAACGTTTTCACACTCACTTACAAGGCCACTTCAACCGACTGATTAGAGACATGGCAACAGGTGATATACCAATAAATAGGAGATTAAAAAGGCGTTGGATGAGGGATCTCCTTCGTTAACAAACCAGATTAACTGGCACAAGCCAGGGAAGAGGTATCGCTGGGTGCCATCCTTCCCCATGCCTAACATGCCCTTATTTAAAGTTAGTGTAGCTCTCAAATTTGCTGATTGCCAAAGTTGTTGACAGGCGCAAATGAAGTTATGAAGACAAAAAAAAAAAAAGATTTAAGCAGCACTTTTCCAATCACTTCATTGTCAAATAAATAATAGTACATTTTGTACTTGGCATATATAGTGGAATATTTTTTTTTACAATTCAATAAAATGATTTAAGCCCTCTCCCTTGATAGTGATTGCGCCGCTGTAATGACAGCAGAACGCGTCTGTTTTAATAAACCTTGGCGTATAATTTGGGGTATATAAGGTTCTTTCGGGTATATCCACCATAACGACGAATGGTTACTAGGAAATATGTAATGTAAGACCAATGTGTAAGCTGAAAGCTATGTAGGTTTTTACTCTGGCTACAAGGAAAATGGTTTAGAATCATTGAACAGAGCGTTTTAGTAGTTTAATATTTTCTTTGCAGAGTATATTGTCAATAATCTTGAAACTTAAATGTAAATCACATAAATGATTCCTTAAAATTTATTTTTAGTAGTATTATGGTCAGGGACGGATTTAGGGCAAAATTTTGGGTGGGAGGGGGGGGGGAGGGGAGTTCACGACTCCCCGGTCTCACACGCGTTGCATTTAGCCTGACAGGACTTTATTTTACAATTTTTTTAATGGATTATTTCATTGCAGCAGGAAGGAATGCGATCTGAAGTGTTGCGTTTAAGGTTTAGAAGCTATGTAATCATTATTCCTTAAAAAATAAGAAATAAAAAAAGAAGCCAAAATATTTGGGGCGGGCTCATGACCCCCCCCCCCCCTCCACCTGGATCCGCCCTAGATTATGGCGCTTTTCATCCCCTACCCTCTCCACAAACTAAAGACTGATGATTGAGCCTAGTAATCTTAATTCAAAAGAATATTTTTTTACATTACAAAAATCTTTTTTTCGATTTGTTATAATTTAATTTTGTGTTGTTTCATTAAAATAATAATTATATGAAAAATATTTACCTTACTCTGCGTTTTAGACAATACCGGCGTTTTGAACGACTAAGTATGTCAACTACAAATAAATATTTGAGTTCAATATGAAGTCTTATACTTCTTAGTTTATTTTCTTATTTTTTCATCATATTTAATGATTTCTTTTTCGTCTCATTCTCAAAGATTTCGAATGGAATAGAAGAAATTAGACGAAAAGTCCTTTTACGACAATGTGCGGCTTCCTAGTACAAAGTCCGATATTCCCGAAAATGCAAAAGCTGTCTCTTCATAGTGCAATCCACTTCCATTCAAAATTAAGAAGATTACGCTGTTCGGGATGGTAGAAAAAGAAAAACAAAACACAACTCGAATATGTAGGCTCTTCCTCTTCAGACACCATCGTTCCTTCACTATCATGGATTCTCCACGGACTCCGGTTACTCATTGCGAGCTCGACCATTAGTGATCATCTACTGTTGGGAAAGGGGTGCAGTCGAAAGGGAAGTGAAGTAGCTGTAATAAGGAAAAATCTAATCAGAAGGAGCCTAGAAGGTAGGTCGTTCCATCAAACTGTCTTCCATTACTGGAAACGTCCTCCATTCTGCGGAACGGAACAGGACTATTTGAGATTGTCAGGATACGGAGCTTTGATAATGGTCGCCAAAGAGCAAGGTCTCCGCGGGCGTGACTACCGGTGGCTTCCCCGTCCCTAACGCCCTTAAAAGTCTATATTTAATTAATTAGGAAGACAGAATACATCTTAGTAACGGATCCCGTAACTTTCAGAAGGGGGGGCCACTTTTTTATTTTTAAATTCCATTTGTCCTAATGGATACCTTTTCCATGTCTAGAGAGTAATAATCCTTTTTACCGGAAGCTACCAATATTGCGTCAATTATCCTACGGCACTGTTTCAAAGTGAAATGATATGAGCGAAAGCCAAACATGTAATTCGGTACACTTTGTACTGCAAAAATAATAAAAAACAACACTTCGGTATATGATATACGAGTATATATCTTCATCTTTCAGATATTCGTTGAATATTTTATATTGTTCAAATGGACTGATTCTTAATAGCTCAATATTTAATTAAAAGTCCAAAGAAGGATCGAATAGGGAAATATTTTTCAAAATTCGATTCTTTTGTGGACCGGATAGACTTCTCTGAGCTTTAATACATGCGCATATGCTTATGTACATTTACAAATATGTTTATGCTTTTTTTTTTTTTTATTTTTTTTTTTTATTTTTTATGTATTTTATATATTTATATAAATATGTATATTTTTATGCAATTTATATGTTTATGCTTTTTGTATGTATGTATTTTATTGTTGTATTGTATTCTCTTATATTTCATTAGATATAAATTTTTCATTGTTAAATTTCTGTGTATGTAGGTATGTTATATGAAAAAACTAGTAGTATTAGTTAATTTTATACAAGTAATTAAATACGCGTTATGTCTTAAGATGGTACACCTAGAAATAAAGTTACTCGTTACAGGGTAACTGTAATGAGAAAACAAGAAGAATATTTAATTAAAATCATTCCTAACAACTTTTGTTATTTAATAATCATGATAATCTATAATTACCTATTACTTATTCCATGATTGTCCATACTACATATACCCTTATTTTATTATAAAAATTAATTAAAATAATTAAATTACTCATTATTAAATTTCCCACGTATATTGCATATTGAGTAACGTACTAGGAGTATTTTATAGCATTCCCAATGCCATTTCAGTGATGAAATTTCTCCTCTAAGGCTGATTAACTTTAGCATTTAGATCGAGGTTAATGAGTATTGTATGGTTTCAACGTAATCTAAAAAATAATTACATTCCTATAATACGATCTTTTAGCAACCGAGAAAAGTTACTATTTTTTAGCTTGCTTTAAATTTGTAAACATAAAAAATTTCTTGCTGGTTAATTTGAATTATTTTTTCATTTATTTCCTACATCATTCCACGTTCTTCGAAACTTCGAAGCAGTCTCGAAGACCAGTCCTATACGAGCACCAGCAGGGGTCGCCAGTGGTGTAGTGGCTAGCATACCAGCTTTCGTGGGTTCGCTTCGCGGGGTGGCCCTAGGATTTTGTAATAGGAGTAAAAAATCCTTGGTTTTGCCGTCCCTCCGATAGGACGTAAATGGAGATCCTGAGCCTGCACGATGTCAGGTACTCGTTAAAGAAACCTATCCTAATTATACCTGGATAGGCAAAATTTAGGATTTCCACACCATCGTCCGATTAGCCTTAGTGGCATAAAATATGGTTAATTAAAAAAAAAGAGCACCAGCACTTTAACAAGATCCGCCACAACGGAGGAAGGAAGCACTACCCAGCAGGCACCTCCCACCTGACCTTACACTTTTGATTATCAAGTCACTAACTGCTTTAAACAATAAAACTAAAATTGTATTAAAAAAAAAAATCTGGTGCGTGCGCGCAACACACAACTTTCACTTACCAACTTACTTAGATTAGAAATTAATGCGGTATTGTTAATTGCCACTTCTCAAATGAACAGAATGGCTTTAATTATGAACAATGGTCTGTCATTAAAGGCGTACTCCGCATGCGTGGGCTCAACGAGTTTTATGATTTGACTGAATATTTTTCTTTTTTTCTCCTCTTTATGTTTTCTTTATTTTTATCATATCTCATATTTAGCCATTTCTTATTTTTAGGCGTAACGAGAGACAGTTGATTTCTCCATATAAACAAAAAGCAAAGGTACTTTATAGGAAACAAACAAACAAAAAAAGACCCCCCCCCCCCCCCAAAAAAAAAGCCCCCTCAGAACATTTTAATAATGATAAAGCTTACCTGTTATTAAAGAACACCTAATTTTCATTAAACATGACGAATTTGAAAAAAACCGTTAAAGCCGTTTTTGAGATCATCGAAAAAAAGGTAAAAATTGGAAAAAAAATTTATGAAATAAAGTGCCCGCTCCGTTTGACCAATTTTGATGAAATGTTGGCTATCACATCTTTCGCATATACATATATCAAATACCCAGTTTGATCAAAATCGTTAAAGCCTTTTTTGAGTAAATAAAAAAAACACGTGAAAATGATACAACATTTATTAAGTAAAGTCCCCCCTCCGGTTGATCAATTTTGATGAAATTTTTACAGTCATATCTCAGGCATATAAATAGATCAAATACTCAGTTTAATGAAAATCGTTAGAGCCGTTTTTGAGAAAATCGAAAAAAACTTAAACAGTTATTAAATAAAGTACCCCCTCCCTTTGAACAATTTTGATGAAATTTTTGCTGTCACATCGCGGGCATATAAATACACTAAAACCCAATTTCAGGTTCGCACGGTTTATGGTTTTTGAGCTAGTCTGTTCAAACACACACACACACACACACACACACACACACAGACACACAGACACACACACAGACCATTTCGCGGGACTTGGTTAATTGGACTCAGGGGACCCCAAAACGTGTATTTCCGTTGAAAACCGGAAGTCGAAATTTTTCACGATCGCAATACTTCCACTTACTATATATTTCATATATAGGTAAGTGAAAGAAAAAAGAGTTACAGAAAATAAATAATGAAAGAATTATAATTAAAAAAAAATTCATTGCAAAAGTCCACTGCCTGTTGTTTAAAAACATATTGCAGTTGAATGACTTGATAATTTAAGAAAGATTCGGTAAAGGAATTACGAATATTCAGTGTGTTTTAATGAGGAGTAAGTAAAGAGTTTAAATTTTAAAATTAGAACAAGAACTTCAATAAAGATTTCCCCCAAAATTAAATGTTCGTGTTTTACCTTTATTCTATGACGGTTGCGATTTAAAATCGATATTCAGTGGAAACTTTTTCCCGGTAATATTCGGTGAGTCGTTTTATAGCATTTCCAAGTCTATTTGAACCTTTTCCAAGTCAACTGTAACCTTCTCCTAGTCACAAGAAACCCTTTCCAATTCCAACGTAGCCCATTCCAAATGGGTTGTAACCCTTACCAAAGCAAATTTAACCCCTTAAAACTAAATCGTCACCCTTACTATTTTAATTGTAACCATTTCGATTTCAAATGTCACCCTTAAAAAATATATATATAATTTAATGTTCTGTGGAATGGGTGAAGTTAGGTCCTCAGAATCCACCAGAATAAAATCATCAGAAATTAAAAAAAGATATAACGTAAAATGAGGTGACATTGTGGCTAATGGGGGGACTTTGAAACAAGCCTATTTTTCTACAGTTTTTGAATTTTTCTCTTTAAAAAGAATTAGATTAGGCAATTCAGTGTACTTGTCAGTTGGTCAGTAATGTGCTGCAACCTACTGGCCACATATAACTTCTTTCATTCCATTTACCATGGTGGTTTATTTCAAGGTTTCAACAAAATGGAAACAATCAAACATATCTGAAATAAAGCACCATGGTAAATGGAATGAAAGAAGTTATATGTGGCCAACAGGTTGCAACACATTACTGACCAACTGACAAGTACACTTAATTGCCTAACCTGATTCTTTTTAAGGAGGGAAATTCAAAAACTGTAGAAAAATAGGCTTGTCACAAAGTCACCCCATTAGTCACAATGTCACCTCATTTTACGGTAGTTACTTTTTTCTGAGAAAGTTTATTTACAAATAAAGTAAAAACTTTTTTAATTAATCTAATCTTAATTTGTGGCTGACCACCATTTTTAAATTATTTTTAAATAATTTATTTTTTGAAGAGAAAAGATTTGGCTCAGCCGGGAGTCGAACCCGGGTCTCCTGCGTTACATGCGAGGATGCTAACCGCTACACCACAGAGCTCGGCTCAAGGCAGAGCAAATCCTTCCTCTTCACTGATACCTACTCACCCCTATCTTACAAGTTTTGCGAGTAGTAGCGGGAGGTGGACAAATTTTGTCCAATTTATGGTATTTTATTGACTTAAGTCAATTTTTTAAATTATTTTAATTAATCTAATCTTAATTTGTGGCTGACCACCATTTTTAAATTATTTTTAAATAATTTATTTTTTGAAGAGAAAAGATTTGGCTCTGCCGGGAGTCGAACCCGGGTCTCCTGCGTTACATGCGAGGATGCTAACCGCTACACCACAGAGCTCGGCTCAAGGCAGAGCAAATCCTTCCTCTTCACTGATACCTACTCACCCCTATCTCACAAGTTTTGCGAGTAGTAGCGGGAGGTGGACAAATTTTGTCCAATTTATGGTATTTTATTGACTTAAGTCAATTTTTTAAATTATTTTAATTAATCTAATCTTAATTTGTGGCTGACCACCATTTTTAAATTATTTTTAAATAATTTATTTTTTGAAGAGAAAAGATTTGGCTCTGCCGGGAGTCGAACCCGGGTCTCCTGCGTTACATGCGAGGATGCTAACCGCTACACCACAGAGCTCGGCTCAAGGCAGAGCAAATCCTTCCTCTTCACTGATACCTACTCACCCCTATCTCACAAGTTTTGCGAGTAGTAGCGGGAGGTGGACAAATTTTGTCCAATTTATGGTATTTTATTGACTTAAGTCAATTTTTTAAATTATTTTAATTAATCTAATCTTAATTTGTGGCTGACCACCATTTTTAAATTATTTTTAAATAATTTATTTTTTGAAGAGAAAAGATTTGGCTCTGCCGGGAGTCGAACCCGGGTCTCCTGCGTTACATGCGAGGATGCTAACCGCTACACCACAGAGCTCGGCTCAAGGCAGAGCAAATCCTTCCTCTTCACTGATACCTACTCACCCCTATCTCACAAGTTTTGCGAGTAGTAGCGGGAGGTGGACAAATTTTGTCCAATTTATGGTATTTTATTGACTTAAGTCAATTTTTTAAATTATTTTAATTAATCTAATCTTAATTTGTGGCTGACCACCATTTTTAAATTATTTTTAAATAATTTATTTTTTGAAGAGAAAAGATTTGAGCATGTAACGCAGGAGACCCGGGTTCGACTCCCGGCAGAGCCAAATCTTTTCTCTTCAAAAAATAAATTATTTAAAGTAAAAACATGTAAGCTGAATTAAACTACAGTATCCTTGGCAATACATAGTTTTGGCAATAAAAATATAAAAACACAATAACATTCTTGTTTACAAAAAAAAAAAAAATCAACTTTTGGTTCTAAAAATTTTATTTTTAGTGCTAACAAGAATTTTTGTTTTTTGTGGGTGACAGTTGAAATGGGAACTTGTAAGGGATTACATTGGCTTTGGAAAAGGTTACAACTCATATGGAAAGGGCTACATTTGAATTGTTAAGGATTTGTTCTTCTTGAGACTTGGAAAAGTTTTAAATAGATGGGTGCAGTCCTGGATCATCAGAAAATACCAGGGAACGGATCATCAGAAAATAGTTATCGGCTGATGAAGAAATCGAGTTGAAGAATAATTGCGATTCCTGCAAGAACTTCGGAACAGAAGAAGATGGAGATGAAAAGTGTGAAGAAGAAAAATATTTTTAGGCGTTGATGACGGAAGAGTTTTTACGCCTATAAACAAAACAAATAAAAAAAAAAAGTTTTAAATAGACTTGCAAATGCTGTATATCATGACCTATTAGAGGAGGCTGAAAAGGCATTTTCAACAAAATATGGAATGCTTTGTTGATGCTCTCTGCGTTTTTCCACAGGACCATTCAACTGTTTAACATTAAAAGAAAAAAATACAAGGCAGTAAAGACACCTTCGCATTATCAGCTGAAGATAACTCGCTAAACGTTAAAAACAGGAAAGCGTACTCAGAATCATCCTTGTCCCGATTGCTATAAACGGTGGCTGTTATACCGAGGCCCGGTGGGCCGGCGTCCTTGCTCGATTCGTCCGCTCTCGGTTGTTAACATAACATCAAAATGTATCAAAATTCAGGAGGACATGTGCGACCGAGATACAAATCATTGTGTTCCTCCCGTTATGTTAATTTGTCTTATTGTATGATTCTTGATGAAGTTGCAGAAATGTAAACTTACACAGGTACTGGTCAGTGTGGACACGCCCCATCGTTATCTAAAATGTCCCCATTCGCACCTACCAACATGGGCGTCCGCAAGGTAGGGCATCTATAGAAGATATGCGAAACGAAAGCTACAAATAAAATAAATCCTTATTCATTTACTATATGTACCTATTAGGTATTATATAAAAACATATTTTATATTTCGAATATCAACAAATTTTATTTGAAACATTAATTTAGCTTTGGAGAGTCAGAATACCTCAATCCCCTACCCTACTCATTATAACTTTACCAGCCTGCCTCCCTAGATGAAATCCTGCGGTTATAGTCGGGACGTCCATTTTACGTCCTATCCGAGGGACGGCATAGCCAAGGATTTTTTACTCCCTTTAAAAAATTCTAGGGCCACTGCCGGACACGAACCTTTAGTAGTGTAGGTTGCTGTGCTAACCACTACAGCACAGGTGACCCCACATTTAGAGTTTATTAGCTATATAATTGCATTATTTCTTTAAAAATACAAATAGCCAAAATATTTAAGGGGGTTCATGATACCCCCCCTCCGGTCTTCACTTGCATGTATTGAGGGTGAAGCTACCCATGTTTTCATAATAATCATTTTGCTAGTTATGCAGAAAGGATGGAAATATCAACTTATTTTAACTTTAATTAACAAAACCGCTAATATAAAAAATTCAAAATGTAGAAAATCTACCAGGTATAAAAACAGTGAGGTATCCTTAATGGTAATATAACATACAATACATCACTTTTGCCTTAAGAAATAAACGCAATGTTTGATCAAATTGATTTTTCAAGGACTAATATTCATGTCTAAATTTAACATTATTCATTCTAGCAAAATAAATAACCCTGAAAATTCATTCATCTGAACGTTAAAGCAATAGAGTTTCGTCCAACTTTAATTTCACTTACCTATATATAAAATATATAGTAAGGGAACGTTTTGCGATCGTGAAAAATTTTGACATCCGGTTTTCAACGGAAATAACCGCGATGTGACAAAAAATTTAATCAAAATTAGTCAAACGGAGGGGGTACTTTATTTTATAACTTTTTATGTTTTTTTTTCGATTTTCTCACAAACGACTCTACGATTTTGATTGAACTGGGTATTTGACATAGGTATATGCCCATGATGTAACAGCGAAAAATTCATCAACATTGATCAATCGGAGAGGGCACTTTATTTCATAACTTTGTTTCTAATGTTTACGTTTTTTTTTTCGATTTTCTCACAAACGACTCTACGATTTTGATTGAACTGGGTATTTGACATAGGTATATGCCCATGATGTAACAGCGAAAAATTCATCAACATTGATCAATCGGAGAGGGCACTTTATTTCATAACTTTGTTTCTAATGTTTACGTTTTTTTTTTCGATTTTCTCAAAAACGGCTTTAATGATTTTGATCGAATTCGTCATGTTCAATGAAAATCAAGTCTTCTTCAATATCAGGTAAGCTTTATCATTACTAAAATGTTCTAAGGGTGCCCATGTTCATTCAATGGGGAACGGGCATTTTTTGTTTAGTAATTAAGTACCTTTGTATTTGTATATATGGTGAGATAAACTGTCTCTCGTTGCGCCAAAAAATAATGAATGGCTGAATTTGAAATATGAAAAAATCAAGTAAACAAATATAGGAGAAAAATTAAAACAATTCCGTTAACTTATAAAACACGTTGAGCCCACGCATTGGCCTTTAATGACAGATCGTTATTTATAATTAAAGCCGTTCTGTTAATTTAATGGGAATTATTTGTTTCATGGTACTAAATGAAGTTTTCAACAACTACGTAGAGTAAAAACTTTTATTTAATAAGAAAAAAAATTAGAGCAAATAAAAACAAAAATAAGAAATGAATATGGAAAAATTTATGACTTTGAGAAATGGTAATTGCCAAAGTACGTCAATTTGTGATCTTAGTAAGTTGGTAAGTGAAAGTTGTGTGTTGCGCGCATCGCACCAGATTTTTTTTTTAAATACCAAAAGAATATCGAGTCTTATTACGGCATTAACTATGTGATTGCTCGCGGGGGAAATTGGACATTTAGGGTAAAGCCTTGACATTACGAATCAATTAAAGTAACAGAACTCTTCAATATGGTTCGCTTTTATGTTCCGCTCACGTATAAGGTTATACACTGTGCTCATGAGCACACGTACGTGAGGTACACACCTCCCAGACAAATGCAAAGTAAAAAGGAATAAATTAAATTTATAATTCCAATTTTGTAAGTAAATCGATTTGGCAGAGATGGAGAAGTAATATTTTGGTTGCTCTCAAAACCCTACCTGCACACCTTTGCCATTTCTTTGAGAATTCGTTATAATCTTAACTCCACAGCTCAATGAAATTGATAAATTACGTTCAGAGGGAAACTGTGTATGTAGATTGAATATGGCTTCAAAAGGAAATCGAGACGATCAATTGCTTGAAAATTCTATTCAATTTACTCAGGAAAGCATTTATGAAACGAATAGTTTTCATTAGTTTGCCTGATGAACTGTACTCCATTTGAGAGACCTAATACTTTGATTGAAATCTCTTAATTACATTTAGTGTCAGTATGTTTATTGTTTACTTATTAACAAAATGATCTAGTAGGTATTTAAAAATTTTGGGATGGATAAAGTTTCAACACATACTTTATGGTAGCATTGTAATTTTTACTACAACCGTCTATTATGTAATATTAGCTTTGTGATCCTTATTATAGAAGTATCCCCAATTCTCTTTTCTTGTTATTCAGCCAGAATTTCTTTTGAATGGCTCGTTCTCAATGCAAAATATGCGAATAACTTTGGACGAGACAGAGGCCCACAGTGGCTTCGAGTACAGAGGCCGGCTCTGAACTAATCAGCCCTCGTGATCTAGGCCTCGAGAGGTCCTTGCCATTTCGGCTTAGCCTCAATCGTAAAGAAGTGTCGTTCGTTGCTGGCCTGGGGTCAATGCGCTCACTCTAGATAATTTTGACAGTGTGGAGTTATCTGAATTATTTTAGATTTTGGATAAACTTTATAAGGGTTATTATTAGATAGCTGTACGGTGTACATCCAAAATCATTATGCCATTGAATTTCATCACATGAGTCAGTTATTCTTTGGAGAATGCAATTATTCCTGGGTGAAATCAATTGCCATATTTCCTTACACTTTATTATAGGACCCTTCACTCTGTTGAAGGACCTTGGTCAGCCAGAAATGCCCCACAGGTCCCAGCAGATGCCAAAGAACATGCGTAGCATATCCAATCCCCGCCTCTGGTTCGGCCCCAATCGGCTTCAAAGGCTGTTTAATAGCCAAGAAGGCCTATCACGTCGGTGGGAGTGTTGTGTTTCTCAATTAGCCATCTCTGTTCAAAGGGCAGATCCTATCGATTCCAGAATTATATTTATAGGAGGTTAACCGCATCCTTCGATCTTCACGTGACATCTCTTCCTGTTAATAAGAAGTAATGAAACATTATAAGTTACTTCTTGAGGTAGCACAATACCTTATACTACTGGAAGCCTTTAACATGTCAAGTCTTGAGTGATAATGAACAAAACATCAAAAATCTTATCAAAAACATCCACCTGATTCAGCTATTTTGAATACTATTTTATACTATACCGACTACTATATCGAATAAATATCTTAATCTTTATTTATACTTAATTTATTTTATTTTGTAACACCGTCATGCTTCACCCCTTTCTTTTTCTCAAACTTACATTTTCCCTCTCTATTAATCTATTTACCTTTACAACAGTCAATGCGACAACACAATACATCACTTTTTCCAGCTATGAGGGCAACGATAACTATCAGCAATTTTTTGCCTCTAAAACCAAAACAAACCAACAATATGTCAATATATATATTCAGCCTTCGAATGAATAATTTTTCTTGCCTTTTTATGTTGCATCGATGTGGTTAATTACGAAAGACACGTCACATTATTTAACGCGATATGGTATATTAAAAATTGACATACGAATATATTATATAACTGGAATGTGGATTTGACAGTTACTGGTATACTATTTTAGGGAGAGAGATAATATCATCACTGGGTTTTTTACTAATTTATAATTTTTTTTTCTGTTAGTTTAGGATTGTCGGGTTCTGAAGACGTTAAAAAAGTGGTTGATAAATGGATGCCGTCGACGTCGAGTATTACAAAAGTCGCCTCGTTCTCCGCAACTGGTTTCTATGATACTTTCAAAGTAAGGGAAATTAAATTACCAAAATATTAAAACAGGAACCTCAGCAGAAATACTTTGCGGCATAGCATGGACAACCGTTACCTATGTAAATTGTGAATTTAAAGATTTTATGGGTTTTTTTAATACAAAATTCAGTTCAGTTATATTTTATGGTTCATTCGAGGAAGCTACAGTCCTTTACAGAATATCAATATTATAATTAACATGATTACCTCATCATCTTATAAAAATATTCCAATGTTACCAGGTATATACTTTTAATCAATCCGTCATGACTAATATAAAATCACGTTCGATCATCAGAACTACTGGGAACGTGGACAAAATGAAAGGATTAAAAAAAAAAAATATTCAACGTCTGCTTCACGAATGTCAAATAAACAAGTCAGAAAAACATCGAGACATAAAAAAGAAAACGGTATAAAAAATACACAGCGAGTTAATAACTAAGAAAATTCGTGACCCTGCAATGACCGAATGGAAACTTATCAAGCTGTCAGTGGCTCCGGCTTTCCGCATTGCTGGAGGCTGGCTAACCGCTAACATCAGACAAAGAGCTACGCAATGCTGATGTGTTCTCCTAATATTAGTTCGTGTACCGAGTTTATTACTCTTAGCGGATTCATCGCTAAATCCTGAAAGTCAAAAAGGCCTTCGACGCTTTAGCTATCTTCAAGCTCAAAAAGGTCGCAGCGCTTTCTTGACGAAGATATATTATTGCATTCCTTTACCAGAGGGGTGGTTGTAGCTTAGTGGGCTCTGATTCCTCCTTGTCCAGCTTCGAGCTCGGATGTGCATGTAAATTATTTATTCTAATTAATGAGTTTATTGATTAGTTAAGTAATTGATCAATTCTATTGATTAATGTGCCTATTGATTCTTCCATAGGAGACTTAGGGAACATCCATACTCTATAGGATACTTCTCATTGGAAGAAAATGATCAAGACTAACATCATATCACGACCTTTGGTGTGAAAAATATATTATATTAAAAACCACAGAACCAAGACTCCTGAAGAGTTTTTTTTAGAAAAGGATCAATATCCTCATTTGCGGTTGCAATTCTAAGGATGTAGTCCTGCACCCCCCTCCTAAGGTGGAAGGACAAGCCTGGCTTGGGTTTTCCCAGCCTGATTGTAAATGGGGTATGTCTGTGGTCATGATATTTCGTTTAATTAATACCTTCGTTAAGGCTTTTTTTTTTTTAAACAATGTTTATTAGTTTGTCTGTTTATTTAGACTTTTTTTTAAACGTAAATTTGATCAGTGAGCATTATCACCATTGTCCTCTACCATGAGAGATATTAATATTATTCAAAAAACATTTTTTCAGAAAAAATTTCACCTATATAGTTCATAAGAAAGCATTATCTAGGTGCGAAGTTTGGAAATTGGAGGGTTTCGAAGGTGCGAGGAAAAAAATTTAGGGACGTATCGAATTCCGAATGTTGGTGGAACAAGAAAAGAAAGAAACTTTTTTGGAAGATACTTTCAAGACATGAAACGGATCGGAAGAAGAAATGTAGGGTTGGCGAAGGAAAAAGGAATTCAGTAAACTGGAGTGATTCCAGAATTTGAGCAAAAAAATAAAATCAATCTGCTGCCCAACCGGTCGTAGGAGGATGCGACTGCGGCGGTGGCTGAAGGCCAGAGGATGTGGTCGTTGCTCCAGCCCGAGTCCTCGTCACACCTGTCGTGCCCGGGCAATATCAATCCGCCGGCTATTTCTAGCGATGAGGAGCTCTGGGAGAAAGTATAATCACGTTTCCTCCATTTTACTAGCTCACGGGGGATGGGTGAATGCGCAATGGGTGACGTGAGAACTATGGGAACAGTCTGTCAAGGTTACCGGGTGTTGTGGCCAACACGTAAATATTTTAGTTAATGTACCCGGTAATACCATGTGTATATTTAACAGTATTAGCCACGTACACAAGAGGCGTATTAGTCGGGCACTATCATCTTATTCCGGACACAGTTCGGCCCGAGCTCCTGGTACGGCATTACGTACCTACGTGAAGAGATCTTTTTTTTTTTTTTTTTGTTTCTGCTAATTTATCTGCCCACACGGGGCCATTGCAGAGCAGCATTTATGGAAACCTTTATTGATCTGGCCAGATTGAAGAGTTCGTTATATTTTCCCAGCCAGCAGTCTTCTTGATTCAGTAAAGAGTTTTTTTTTTAATTTAATAGACTTTTAATAGCATTTTACAATGAAATTAATGAACAGTATTAATGTTAATTATTTAACACGTTTGGTTAAAGTGTTACATTATTAAATGTGATATTAACATCAACAAATATTTTTGTTGTATTTTTTTTAGAAAGTAAAATTTTATTTATTTTTTTGACTATTATTTACAATTAAAGTTAGCATGATTGCTGTTCGAAATATGTTTATTTATTTTATTCTTTTTTTTACCTTTTTAAATTCCTTAATTTTTAAGGCTTTCTTTATTTTTAAATTTACCAGCCTATGGAAGGCGGAGGATTGGTGGATTAAGAATATAATTTTTTTTTATCGCCCACCGCCGCCACACCGGGAGAGAAAGAACTACGACCGACATGGATCTCATAATGTTTTCTTCAAGTTACAAGAGGTGCTTGTTTGATCTAATGTTTGATCGAACCAAAAACCCTTATCAAATAACTACACCCAACCAACCAAAACAATATGACCAAGGGGATATTTCTTGGTATTCTTAGGTTACAAAGTCTTAGGAACTAAACCAATAATTCTGTATTATGATGAATCTTTCAAAAGATATAAATTAATTATAGATCCTGACCAAATTTTAATCTACTTGGAGCCGACTGCTATTTGCAAACCGATATCAGTTCCAAAGTATGAATAACGGAACAATTAATAATTTCACAGCATTGGTTGTAATATAATTAATTTGATCTTGGACCCGGGTTCCATACCAGGCAGGATATATCCGGTTATGATTGGGATTTTTAATGTAGTATTATTTAAGAATTGTATTAGGTGTATGTCTCTAGGTGATTTATATTGTAAAATATCTGTACCAATTAAAATAAATAATAATAATAAATATTTAGAAATAATTTGAGTAAGGAAAGTTTTGAGAACTTTTCCTTTCATGCTTTATAAAAATATTTCCTCCGAGCAAGTAGGAACAGGATACAGAAATGAAGCCATGACAATAGACGGGCTTCACGCAACCCGTGTTAGTCAAGCTTCGATTGTAGATGGGCAATAGGAGGAAGGTTGTGGTTGTCGCAATCCGCCCGGGGTAGCCGGCCAGATAAGTCCAATTCCCCGCTCCCCGATCTCCTACAATAGGATAATCACCATTGTTTCCCCACCCCGCTGATATTATCGTCACCTATAACAGCGAGTGGATAGCTTCTATATCGGATACATGAGGATAATAATGCAAATAGGGTGAGCCACTATTCAATATTTGTTGGAAGATATCTTTATATAAATCGGAGTGACTATCTATTAGGATAGGATAATGGGTTATTTTTTTTGGGGGGGGGCTCATATATTTGGTTCTCTGTCAAAAGAATTAAATAAATCTTCTCAACCTGACTAATTAGAATAGAACAGATTTGCTTTCCTTTCATTAATAACCTTTCTGCCATAATTTGTGCGTATATGATCATAGAACTTTAATAAACACAATCAAAGAAAATAGGTCGCTTAAATTTATTGGTTAAATAAAATAAAATAAAAAAAGATTTTTTCACATTATGAAGGGGGAAAATGGTGGCGGTCAAAAGATCAACAAATAGTAAGAAAATATTTTGTTTGCAGCCTAGGTTTTGACCCAACAATGCAGCTAATCTTCGGGGAAGAAGAAATTTTGAAGAAGACCTGGATTCATGAGCGTCTAAAGGCAGCTGCCCCCCCCCCCACCCATAGAAAATATGAGAAACAAAAACTACTAATTAACTAATAAATTCGTTTTCATTCACTATACCTATTGAAAATTATATGAACAAATGTTTTAATTTTTAACCGACTTCAAACGAAAGAGGAGGTTACTCAATTCGAGTAATTTCGAATTTATTTTGTGCTTTTTTTTTTCTATGTATGTTCACCGATTAGGGTCTGGCCACACATGTCCGCACCGGATCCGCACCGCAGCACTAATATAGGTTATGTTCAGAATATTTTTAATTTAACTTACATATTACCTTTAGTTATGCCTAAAGGTCAGGCCACACATGTCAGACACAGGCCAATTTAGGCATAAATACAGGTAATATGTAAGTTAAATTAAAAATATTCTGAACATAACCTATGCTAGTGCTGTGGTGCGGATCCGGTGCGGACATGTTTTTTTTTTTTTTTTTTTTTTTTTTTTTTTTTTTTTTTTTTTTTTTTTTTTTTTTGTTCGGTACCCCTACCTGGCCATGTGTGGCATACGGGGGGTTACTCTAGAGGTGTAACCAACCTATTCTAACCATGGTGGGAGGGTTGAGATTTATTCCGTGGGGCCTCCACGAAATAAAAGTTATCCCTCCCAGGGCGGATTCGAACCGCCGCCGTTCGGCTCGAGCGTGTAACAACGGGTCGCGCTCCTACACGCTCGGCTATCCCGGCCCCGGTGCGGACATGTGTGGCCAGACCCTTAACTCAGAGACGGATGGACCAATTAGAACGAAACCTTTTGCATCTTGTAGAATATTTTCCCAAGGTGGTCCCATTAAAACCTTTTTTGGGGTCTCAATTTATTTAAGAAGTTATCGGGAAAAAACATGAAAATAATTATTTAATTATCGCTCAAAATGTCTACTTATTGGAAAAACATATGGCATATAAACATAAGGTATGCTCCAACAAGCCATTAAAACTAATTGATAACTAACAAATCTCAATATTGTTTTACTGTTGGATGAATCAAATAGGAAAACCAACCAATCTAATTCAGAATCAAAAGAGTGGGGGGAGAACATGAGCAGTCTGTTAGTTATCGATGTGTTTTAAGTGCTTGTTGGAACAAACCTATACATAACCTTAACTAATTTTTCAACAATAGATTTAAATAAAGATGTATAATATCAGCAGAATATAATGTCGCTGTCCTTTTGTGTTATTAGCATTAATATTAGATAGATGTATATATATTCACCGATAACAGTATACCTTCTTAATTTAGATCTAATCGACGGTTGGACACCATAATCATAAGACCACAAAATTCATGGTATTCCAAGAAAGACTGAGTATGATAAACGTTTTAAAGCAGAATTTAAGACTTCTTCAAGTTCCCAAAGGTTCGTTCAAATTTAAAATCGTAGCTATTATTGATTTGAATTAAATTTTGATTTCTGCCTTTTACTCGCTATACACATTAAAAAGAAATACAATAATTCCTGGAAAAGCTTATTTTCAGTTGACTTAACAAAGGATTCAGATACCTCTGTCTTCTTCCGGATACACTCTGCCACTGTTGAATATCTTGTCGGAGATCTTGTGCCGATTCTTCATGGGTGACACTTCTGTTATGTTATCCGGATTACTATTATCGGTTTTTAATTTTGTTTCTACAACCATTGAGGCTTTTGCTGATGTCCATCCATAAAAACTGCAAAATAAAACTTGATAACTCCCAGAAAACAACCTCATTGTATGAAAGTCCCTCAGCAAAAAATTGGTCATGAAAATGATTGATATCATAAATGCTACGCCACTAGAACTTAAAGCTACAGTGTTTAGCAATTTATTTTCTGAATAATGCTTTATTACGAAGGATATAATTCATAGTACTTCGGTAATAAATTTAGTCCAAAATTCATCGAAAGGAATCACGAAAATAATTGACTCAACCTTTTGAATTATATTAGTACTGTAGTATGGAGAATAATAATATCCTTCGTAATGATAAATTAACCATAAAATGAGTCCCAAACCCTGTTGCTTCTATCCTAGTGGGGGAGTCTTTTTGATATCGATCAATTTTATGGCTCCCCCTTTTGTGCTGGAACTTCTATCCAATGATGTTGTTTAATCACTACTTTTCCAACCATCGATTTAAATAAAGCAATTAACGGTCCCTACCGGAGTAATGTATAATATCGCCACAGTTTTCAGAAGGATATTCAACAGAAGGATAATTCCAAAATTACTTTCCAATGTATTCATCGATTCTCCATTAACAATATCTTGTCCAAAACCGGCCAAAATCTCGTAAGTTCAGTAACGTACCTACTTCATCTTGGAATGGCCGGATTTATGTATATTTTACTCAACACACCTCGAAACTCTGATGATGTATGTAAATGACAAGTACTGACGACAATATTTAGCAAAGGAAAAATATTGTCATTGTGGAAAAACATTTTATGTGTTCCCTTCCCAATGGAACACTGATCTTTTTTTTTTTTAAAAAAAGTCAATCTATAATCATAAAATGTAGTGTGGAAACGCACCTCTTTACCAATTTTCTGTGTGTATTGATACAATTGAAAAGGTTACTGTTTATATAATTATAATAAAAAGGCCCGTGAAAGACGAACGTGATAGAGCGTAAAATGATTTCGAATTTTTTTTTAAACCAACGTAAGGTTTTCTACATTTATCTTCTCCAACTAAAAAGTGTGAAATAAAAAACATTTTATAAAAAAAAAATCTGGGCGTGCGCGCAACACACAACTTTCACTTACCAACTTACTTAAATTAGAAATTGGTGTGTTTTGTTAATTGCCACTTCTCAAAGACACATTTTTCCACTTTCATTTTTTTTTCTTTTTGTTTGCTCTACAAAAAACACTAGTTTATTTATTATTAAATAAAAGCTTGCGGTAATTCGGCAAGCATAATACTCCAAGTCGTCTGATTTCATAATTCTCTATGTAGTTGTTGAAAACTTCATTTACCATGAAACAAATAATTTCCATTAAATGAACAGATTGGCTTTAATTATGAACAATGGTCTGTCATTAAAGGCGTACTCTGCATGAGTGGGCTCAACGTGTTTTATGAGTTGAATGAATATTTTTCTTTTTTTCTCCTCAATATGTTTAACTGATTTTTATCATATCTCATATTTAGCCAAATGTTATTTTTAGGCGAAACGAGAGACAGATAATTTCTCCATATAAACAAATACAAAGGTACTTTATATGAAAAAAAAAAGACCCCTTCCTCATTTAAGCCCCCTCAGAACATTTTAATAATAATAAAGCTTACCTGATATTAAAGAATACCTAATTGTCATTAAACACGACGAATTTGAAGAAAATCGTTAAAGACGTTTTTCAGATAATCGAAAAAAAGGTAAAAAATTGTAAAAGAGTTTTGATATAAAGTGCCCCCTTCGTTTGACCAATTTTGATGAAATGTTGGCTGTCACATCTTTGGCATATACATACATCAAATACCCAGTTTGATCAAAATCTTTAATGCCGTTTTTGAGTAAATAAAAAAAACACGTGAAAATTATATAAAATTTCAAAGTAAAGTCCCCCCTCCGGTTGATCAATTTTGATGAAATTTTTACAGTCATATCTCGGGAATATACATACATCAAATACCGAGTTTGATCAAAATCTCTTAAGCCGTTTTTGAGTAAATAAAAAAAACACGTGAAAATTATATGAAATTTATTAAGTAAAGTCCCCCCTCCGGTTGATCAATTTTGATGAAATTTTTACTGTCATATCTCAGGCATATTAATATATCAAATACTCAGTTTAATCAAAATCGTTAGAGCCGTTTTTGAGAAAATCGAAAAAAACTTAAAAAGTTATTAAATAAAGTACCCCCTCCCTTTGACCAATTTTGATGAAATTTTTGCTGTCACATCGCGGGCATATACATACACTAAATACCCAATTTTAGGTTTGCACGGTTTATAGTTTTTGAGCTAGTCTGTTCACACACACACACGCACACACACAGACACACACACACACACACAGACCATTTTGCGGGACTTGGTTATTTCGACTCAGGGGACCCCAAAACGTGTATTTCCGTTGAAAACCGGAAGTCGAAATTTTTCACGATCGCAATACTTCCACTTACTATATATTTCATATATAGGTAAGTGAAAGTAAAAATTAAACCGACTTCGAAACCTAGGAACCAGTAAAAATAAATTCACTGAAAGTTATGAAATAATTACCTTCTGATTTTTATGAATACACAGCAAAATTGAAAATGGTATAAAAAGTGGAAAAATGCAATAAGATGAATAATTTTATTTTGATATGAACAAATCACACTAATTGTTAGTAAAAATTATTAAATTAAAATATTAAGTACTATGTTCAATACAACACAATCTTTTCGGATGCGATGCCCAACTTAAAATTTTTAACACTAGACAATATGAAAATCTTCTAAATGGATCTTCTCTTCCCACCTATTGATTTCAATGCTTACTAATGGAATTTTTGTCATTTTCATTTTGCGCCGCATCCGAATAGATTGTGTTGTATTGAACATAGTATTTAATATTTTAATTTAATAATTTTTATTAACAATTAGTGTGTATTTGTACAAATCTGAATAAAATTATTTGTCGTGTTGCATCTTTCCACTTTTTATACCATTTTCAATTTTGTTTTGTATTCATAAAAATCAGAAGGTAATTATTTCATAGCTTTTAGTGAATTTATTTTTACTGGTTCCTAGGTTTCGAACTCGTTTTAATTTTTTTTTTTTTTTATAAAATGTTTTTTTCAAGTAACAATAAGTTTTATTTTCAAAATTAATTGAGCCTTACTAGTATTACTTACTTACTACCTTAATTTTTTTTATGTTCTTTAAAAATATTTATTGATATTTACTACTGTATAAAATAATACATGTATAAAAATGACAATAATAAACTTGTAGATAAACTACCCATCAGTAGCTCTCTAATAATAATTCTAAATTAAAAGGTCCCGAGGCCATCTTCTTTTGAGACGCCTCGGTGGTTTGTCAGGAATTGAGGAGGCTAGGATGGACACAAGAGGGTCGGGATGAGCCGAGAGTTTATTGTGGAAGGATTGGTATCTGGACTTGGCCACATCGGCGATATAACTACCTTGCTTAAAATACTTCAACCCGCACCACCGGTCATAAGAATTTTATCAGACACAACCCCCCTAGACAAACATTTACCAGCCTCCCCCCGTTTATTTTTCTTCAGATCCTGTTGCGGAAGTGGGGAAAGGAGATAAATAGTTTAAAGGGGTTGTTCTGGGTTACTATGGTTAATCTTGTTTGTTTATTGGGGTTTAAAGGCATAAAACCCTAAGGTCATCAATGCCTTTGTCTATTTGTTTTTCTTTGCTAACTGATATCCAAATCTTGTTTACTAATGTTGTTATTAATATTAATTTCTCCATCACATATTTTTTCTCGTACTGTTTAATAATTTAAATTCTTGGCACTATGTATATTATAAATTAAAGGGAATTAAATATTTAATTTAGACTATTTATGCTATTGTGTTCTAACTTCTTTTTGTTATTCTGTATTATTAATTATTTGTAATATAAAGGGAGGTCAGAAGAAAAAAAAAAAAAAAAAAAAAAAAAAAAAAAAAAAAAAAAAAAAAAAACATTAAATTTTTTTTAATAAATCTGTTTCCTTTAAGAATTTCACAACCGCTGCGACCTTATCCTCATTGTTACCAAGTGCATCCGAAATATTGCTTGTCACATCGAACTTGGCTAACCTGGTGGTGTAGAAAAAGCACTCTTGAAAAATATGTTTTACTGTAAGAATTTCGTCGCAATACTGACACTTTGGTGGTGGCTGTTTTACTATGACATGTATGTGGGTAAGGTTGGTATGCCCTATTCTTAGTCTGGTTATAGCAACCTCCTCTCTTCGATTTGAGCGGTTTGAGGTATTCCACGGGGTCACTGAATTTTTTATGGTTTTTAATTTGCTCGGTGGGCTCTCGTTCCACATGGCTTGCCAGTTTTCTATTATATTTTGTTTTAGGGGAGAACTCGTTTCTTGGGGTGTTAAAATGGCCGGGCCCCGTCCTGGGAGGTTAAGTGCCTGTTTCGCTGCTATGTCCGCGAGTTCGTTTCCTTTAATCCCCATATGGCTTGGCACCCAAATAAAGAAAATATTTTTTTCCATATCATTTAACATCTGTAGGTAGGAATGTATTTTAAGCGTAATTGGATGATTGGGGTACATACTATTTAATCCCTTTAGAGAGCTCAATGAGTCGGTAACTATTGCAATATTGTTTTGTTCTATTGACATGGAGAAATGGAGTGCCGAGGCTATTGCATGTAGCTCAGCAGTATATACGCTGCATAACTTGTGTAATTTTAGTTTGTGAGTGGAATTGTGGGTGACAAAGGAGCAAGCGGTAGAATAATCGGATTTAGATCCATCAGTATAAATGATGAACGGTTCTCGGATGTTTTGAAGTAGTAGTGAGAATTCGTATTTGTAATCGGAGGGAGAGGTATTATTTTTTGGAAACCTGTTTAACCGGAGTATTGTATTAGGTGGTTTGTGTGTCCATGGAGGTGTGTAAACATCTTGTTTGAGTATGGGTATTCCTTTGAGAAATGATATTGCTGATTTAAACCTTTCAGATAACGGAAGCGTAGATTTTGGTTTTCTTTCGAATGTTTTTGAAAATTTCGGTTTGAAAATATATCTATGTGTTGGGTGTTCGGATTGTGGTAGTAGTTTTGAAATATAATTTATTGCCAGTTTATGTCTTCTGAATAAAAGAGGGGGTATTCCTGATTCTGAACACAGACTAAGAATAGGACTAGTGCGAAATGCTCCTGTTGCAATACGGATCCCGGCATGGTGTATGGGGTCAAGTTTGTTAAGTACCCGGAGTCGGGCAGATCCATAAACAAAACTGCCGTAGTCCAATTTGGAACAGACCAATGTGCGATATAAATTTATCAGCGTTTTTCTATCAGAGCCCCAGGAGGTACCAGAAAGATATTTTAGAATATTTAACCTTTTTGTCGCCTGAGTTTTCAATGTATTGATGTGTTTTTCCCATGAGAGTCTTCCATCGAATATCAGACCCAAGAATTTGTGGCTATCGGTATATGGTATGGGGGAGTTTCCCAGGTAAAATACGGGAGCGGAGTGGATATTTCTTTTACGGTGGAAATAAAGACATTTAGTTTTTGTGGGTGAAAATTGGAGACCTTTATTTAGTGACCAGTTATTTATTCGGTTTGTGGCTTCTTGTAATTTGTATTTAAGGATATCGGTGTTTTCTGATCGGCATAGAATGGCTAGATCGTCGGCAAACAATAGTGGCTTGACCCCTTTTGGTAAATTTAGTGCCAATTCATTAATCGTGAGACAAAATAAGGTGGGGCTCAATACACATCCCTGAGGTACACCGCTCACCTGTTCATACTCCTCAGATATTTCACATCCTATTCTTACCTTAAAGTGGCGGTTGGAGAGAAATTGCCTTATATAATTGAACATATTCCCTCTGATCCCCACGGATGATAGTTTTTTTAGGATTAATGAGTGTTCTATGCTGTCAAAAGCCTTATTCATATCAAAGAATATGGAAATCATGTGCTGTGAATTTAAAAAGGTATACTCGGCCTCGGCTTCCAATATTGCTAGGTGGTCTATAGTGCTGCGTCCTTTGCGGAATCCACTCTGAAATGGCTGCAATAGGCCATTATTCTCTATTATCCACATCAGTCTTTTATTAATCATGCGCTCCATAATTTTGCTTAGACAGCTTGTTAAAAATATGGGGCGATAGCTATTTATGTCTCGTTTCTCTTTTCCTTTTTTATATATTGGGATAACTATTGAGTCACGCCAGGAATCCGGGAAATACCCAGTGGTCCAAATGTGATTATAATAATCAAGCAGCCAACATTTGGTGTCATCCGGTAGGTTTTTAATCATATCATAATGAATTTGGTCAGGACCCGGTGATGAACCTTTGACCGAATTCAATGCATATTTTAATTCCCACATAGAGAAAGGGAGGTTGTAATGCAAGCTCTCGGAGGTATGTGAACTATCGAAAGTGGGTTTTTCGGGATTTGGATTATCTTTTCTACTTAAATATATTTGGTAATAGAATTTGGCAAATTCATTTGCTATTTGACCTTGATCGTCTGATAATTGGCCATTAAGTAAGATGGTGTACCTAGATTGCGGAGAATGTTTATTGAGTTTGCGAACTTTATTCCATACCTCAGTTAATGGGGTTGATGAACTTATGGAACTTACGAATTTTTTCCATGAATCAGCCTTACATTGATTGAATATTCTCCTGCAAATAGCTCTTTGCTTTTTATATTCAATCATGTTTTCAGTGGTCATGGACTTCTTAAATTTCCTATAGGCTCTCCGACGAATTTTAATGGCTTTTTTACAGGAGTCGTCGAACCATGGAACTAGGGGGCGGCGTGGAAAGCCGGATGTCCTTGGAATGGATGATTTGGCTGCATTTATTATCGTTTCTGTAAGGGCTTGACAACCATCGACTATGTTCATATCAGAAGGTGATGTTGGAGGAGGTGAGGCCAAAGAGGTGAAAAGAGGCCAATCGGCTTTATTGAGCACCCATTTAGGCGTTGCGCGTGACGTGATTGAATTGGTAAATTTAATAAGCAATGGGAAGTGATCACTACTGTATAGGTCAGGGAGAACGGACCAACATAGTTTATTATAGAGGGATGGACTGCATAGAGAGAGATCTAGTGCAGAAAAGCTGTGATACGAAGAGCTGAGATAAGTTGACTCTCCGGTGTTTAGTAGGAGGAGATTAGTGATATCCAAAAAATTCTCTATAATTTTACCCCGCGTGTTGGTGTCTTGCGACCCCCATAGAAGATGGTGTCCATTGAGGTCTCCAAGGAAAAGGACAGGGTGGGGCAATTGATTATAGATATCCAGGAGGTGTTGAGTTTCTATATTTCGGTCTTGAGGCAAATAGATAGAGCATACGGAAAACGTGAAATTTCGATGGACTTTTACTGCAACGGTTTGAAGATGAGAGGCTATTGTAATCGGTTCGGAATATACCGATTCGTGTATAGCTATTAAGACTCCGTGGTGGCTGTGATTTGGATTAGGGCTATCTTTCCGGTAAATTTCGAAATTTTTAATGTTAATTTTATCTCTGGTTGTTAGATGGGTTTCCTGGAGAGCAATGCAAAATGGATCTATATCACGTATAAGTATTTTTAAGTCATTAAAATGAGTTTTTAAACCATTACAGTTCCATTGGACTATTGACATTTTATAAGGACTATTGGAAAATTGTAATAAAGTAAAGTGAAATAATACGTGACAGAATTATTTAAAGTAAATGAATAATCTGGATATAAATAATAAGGAAGAATATTCGTGTTAGTATATTTTAGTTTGTTTTATTAGATTTTTTCGGAGGTCGACCTCTTTTAGATTTTTGAACTTCAAATCCTTCGTCATCTATTTCCTTATTAGCCCTCATTTCAACAGGAGGTGAAGGAGGGTCATCAGAAGTAGAAGGGATTGAAGAAGCCGCTGCTTGTGGAGGTAAAGGGAAGGAAGCGTTGGCGGGAGGGGGAGGAGGGAGGGAAGAGTGGGGAGGAGGGGCTGGGAGGCCGAGAGCGCCGGCTGCAGGGCCCGAAGATGGCCGAGCGCTGGCGGCTGGGACCGAAGGTGACCGAGCGCGAGCCCGATCGGGAGTGATAGCCTGATCTTGGCTAATGAGAGTTTTGTTTTCTGTTAATGTGTTCTGTTTTTCTATAGCTGCGCTAGATTTGTTTATCTCTATTTTTTGCGAATTTTCAGAAAAGTAATAAAAAATATTCGCCTGGATGGCAACATCTTTTTTGGTTTCATTATTTTTATTTTTTGTTATTTCAGCAAAGGTTTTAGTGAAATTTGTTGGGTATTTTTCTTTATACATTTTTTTTGCCTCACCCAGAGAGACTTTATTGTTAACTTGGATTGCTTTGATCTCTTTTTGTAATTTGAAAATAGGGCAGGATCGGTCTAGGGCATGGTGAGGACCATTACAGTTAATGCACCTGGCCGGAAGATCACACCTAATATTTTCTCCGTGTTTAGCCTGACCGCACTGTACACACACCGGCTCTTTTTTGCAGTGGGTGGTAGGGTGGGAGAAACCTAGGCATTTAAAACAACGTAATGGGTTAGGGATGTATGGTTGAACTCTAATTGTTTCATAGCCAATTTTTATTGTTTCCGGGGGTTTTGGAGTCGGGAAGGTAACAATATAATTGTGAGTAAAAATTTCATTTCCATTGACTTTTCTCTTTATTCTAATAATATCTTTAATTATCTGAGACATTTCTTTTTTTATTTCGTCTATTTCCATATATTGAAAATCATAATATCGTATTATTCCTTTAGAATAGTTGAGTGTATTGTGCTCTAATACCTGAACTGGATATTGACCTCCGAAGTCTTTACACGATAACAATTTGTTAGATTGTTGACCGTTCAATGTTTGAATTAAAAGCGTACCGTCTCTTAATTTTTTGACGTTTTTAACATTTCCCACTAAGCCTGTAATGGCCTTTTGAATAAAAAAGGGTGAAGTTTTTTTGAAATCTTCCTGGTCAAGTCTCTTCATGACCAGGTAGGTGGGAGAAATATTTTCAACTTCTCGAGAATTAGTTTTGTCCGGCGGAAATTTAATTTTACTTCTAGACCATTTTCTTTTTTTACTTAAGGGACTAGATAGTTCAGGTGGCTCAGAGGGTTCACCCATCTTTTTACGAGTTATATAATATGACTATATACTTCTTTATAATGAAATAGGATAAAGATTACACACAAAAAAAAACTGATTGTTAATGATTACAAGTAATTGAGATAAAAAAAAAACGAACAAACCTGTATTGATGGTACATGCAGAATAAAAAAAACAAAAAAAAAAAACAACTTCTGTTGAAAAGAATTTAAAGTAAAATTAAAAGAAAATCAACTTTATACAAAATAAAATTAAGTTATAGCTATAAAAAAGGAAAAAAAATATCATGCAAGACTTATCGTTTCACCAATCCTAGATAGCGTTCACTGTGACCGTTCCAGTCGGAGGTTAGCCGTCAACTGACTACTATGGTTAATCTGTCAATGGACTTACTCGATATTAATAATTGTGAAATCTTACAGCTTCGAAATTATGAAAAACCGATGTGGATAAAAACATGAAGAAGCTGTTAAGAGAGTTTTTTAAGCTAAAATTCCCAACTTTGCAGGTTAATCGTGTCTATTTAGTTTGAATACAATATTTTGTCCTTCTATTATAATTTTTTTAAAGAATTATAATAACTTTATTATTATAATACCTTAGTTTTTATAAGCATCTATGTATTATGCTCGGAATAATCCATAATGATGTCCGCGCCGAAAGATGGAGAGATTTTCAAGGAAAAAAAATGTAATTATTTATGTATTGATAGTTTATCCTATGATGGAAGACTTTTTTAAAAAAACCCTTTCGGTCTTTTATTATTCTAAATTTATATTTCAGTGAAAAATCCAGTCTTCCTTTTTTGATAATATATATTTTTTAAATGTTATAACATCACTACGTTTCGAGGCTCATTGCCTCATCTTCAGGTGACTATATTATAATTATAAAATATATCAATTCTTTAAAATATCGTCAAATATTAAAGTCAAATAATCACAATGTACTTCTTATTTTGGCCACCTCACTGGACAGTGATTCTATGTCCGCGCCGAAAGATGGAGAGATTTTCAAGGAAAAAAAATGTAATTATTTATGTATTGATAGTTTATCCTATGATGGAAGACTTTTTTAAAAAAACCCTTTCGGTCTTTTATTATTCTAAATTTATATTTCAGTGAAAAATCCAGTCTTCCTTTTTTGATAATATATATTTTTTAAATGTTATAACATCACTACGTTTCGAGGCTCATTGCCTCATCTTCAGGTGACTATATTATAATTATAAAATATATCAATTCTTTAAAATATCGTCAAATATTAAAGTCAAATAATCACAATGTACTTCTTATTTTGGCCACCTCACTGGACAGTGATTCTATGTCCGCGCCGAAAGATGGAGAGATTTTCAAGGAAAAAAAATGTAATTATTTATGTATTGATAGTTTATCCTATGATGGAAGACTTTTTTAAAAAAACCCTTTCGGTCTTTTATTATTCTAAATTTATATTTCAGTGAAAAATCCAGTCTTCCTTTTTTGATAATATATATTTTTTAAATGTTATAACATCACTACGTTTCGAGGCTCATTGCCTCATCTTCAGGTGACTATATTATAATTATAAAATATATCAATTCTTTAAAATATCGTCAAATATTAAAGTCAAATAATCACAATGTACTTCTTATTTTGGCCACCTCACTGGACAGTGAGGTGGCCAAAATAAGAAGTACATTGTGATTATTTGACTTTAATATTTGACGATATTTTAAAGAATTGATATATTTTATAATTATAATATAGTCACCTGAAGATGAGGCAATGAGCCTCGAAACGTAGTGATGTTATAACATTTAAAAAATATATATTATCAAAAAAGGAAGACTGGATTTTTCACTGAAATATAAATTTAGAGTAATTATTTATTTTTACTATTACTTTTTACATAACTATTTGTTATGAATTATAATTATCTAATTTTACAAAGTCTAGTTAGCAGTTATTGTCTAATTGTAGACAGGTATCATGCATGCTGTGTAAGTAACATTTTTAGAATAAAATCTTTCTACCTCTCAAGGTAATATAAGACTCATCTATTAATATTCGATTACTGGAAGACTAAAATAGGTTATGAACATTGATCGTCTAATAATTTCAACTTAAACTGTTATTAGTGAAACATTAAGAATCCAAATTACATAGATCACCTTTGTAGTGGGTAGCACGGTATAAAAAAGATCAGTTGATTGAATGAAGATAGTACATTACAAATATTAATGCTTAAGGAATTCTAATCGCCAGCTCGAGAAAAGCTAACAATAAAATTGGCCTTCACCATCTAATACTTCATGCATCATGACTGTGTTTAATATAACCGTGCATAGAATTGATCGATGCTTAGCTATAGATATATAGATACAGAAATAGATATATAGATATAGATACAGATACACAGAGAGTTGCAGAGATCGGCCCCGACCCGGTTGCGGGGTTGCACAAGGCAACAAGGCCGTCACCTGGCCCTTCTTTATTTACTACTTTCATCTCTCCCATCCTGTTTATTATTATTATTTTTTAATCTTATCTTCGGCTATTATTTCATTTTCTGAGGGCACCCCTAGGAAACCTCTTCCGAAATGACCTTTGGACGGGAAAGGAGTCACAGCCGAAGAGTAACCTCGCTCCCAGCACTGGCCACTGCCTATTGCACAAAATCCTATAACGGCTGTTATACTGACCTCTGGGTATAACCAGGGCGATGAGTTTCCAAGAGATAACGCAAACTAGTTTTTAGACAGAAAAGTCTTATGAATTTCCATTGCGCTGTTCTGCTGGTTCATATTTGGGACTTAATATTTTATTTATGTAATATTTTTCATTAAGAAATACGTCCTACGCGCACCAACACTTCATAAGAATAAGGAAAATAAAAGAAAAATTGAAAAAAAACAATGAACGGTTATAGATTTGATGGTTAATTTTAATTGTATAAACACTTAAAATTTTTAGGGGAGAAATTACTAAAGCATTATGTTTTGTGAGTCAATCCTATCCTATATCCTATCCGTAGAAGACTAGGAGTCTCTTAAAAAAAACAAAAAAAAAAAAAAAACGATTTAAATGTATGATAGTAAAAATGCCACTCTTGATTCGTAAAGGGATCGAAGTGGGTTTTATGAAAGTGTTAATTTTAATTAAATAAGTGTATTAAACATACTAATGTCAAAATTCGTTGCAAATGAATAAACCATTTAAATTAATCTCACTCTTCTTTCATGCTTACCACAAAACCTATGATGAATTTTATGTGTAACCAAGATGACATTTATATGGAAATGACCTTCTTATACTAAAACCCGAGAATAAAATTTTTTTTCTGATTTCTTTGAAATCTGATAAAATTAAAAATGTAAACAATTATCCTCCTACCCACCATTTTCTGATGGTTTAATACTGATTCTGCTGACAGAGACAAATCCAACAAATAAAAAATCTTAAAAATCGAATCGGTCAAGTCTTTATTATTATAAGTATTATATTATTACAGGTAACTGACCCGACTTTGCTTTGTTTATCTACAATAGCTTATAAAATGCCTTAAACCAGAAATGCTAAACATATTAGAACTGATATTGAAAGACGAAGACCTGGAAAGTCGAGATTTTAAAAAAAAAATAAAAATCAATCTTTCAAATCCACATAAACATATTTTTTAAACTTTAACTTGATTTAATAAAAAAGGGAAAAAATCTCACATAGACCCCTATATTTAGCGCTTCAGATTCGGTTGTCCCATAAGTGCATGGTAAGTAGATCCAGCGAAAAATGCCAGTGATGTCTTTAATAGAATGATTCCTTCTTAATTAATAATTACATTAAAACATTAATAAACATTTTATAGATACATTTTATGTTTTCTCCGAAGAGATTGAAACGGAACTATCCTAAGTGGCGAAACATTAATAGTAAAATGCTCTCATCCCGTAAATAACGGGACACACTTGTCTTTATTTGCAATCAATAGCAAGGGCATAGCTTCTATAAAATTTTTTTATTAGTATATACTTCGACCTTTAGGATATTTACGAGCTCTTCTATGCCGTAATAGCTATGGGTAGAAAAACAAAGATTTTTATTATTTAACTTTTATAGCTACTGCGCATATTTATAAAGACATATCAGTATGTTAATGAGCAAATATATCTATTCAGTGCATCCGCAGGAAACTATTCTGCGAAGGTAGCTGATCCCATGTCTGTTTAAAAGAACGGTAAGTTTATTAATTTGAATTCCTAAGCCAAGGTCCTCAGACGAATTCCCCGCCTCTCTCCGAGTTTGATCGATGATCGGTAAAGTCCGTTCATTGCCTACTGTTTGGGGATATGACGCAATATATTATTCGAACAGGAATTACAAGATTTGACGTGATGTATTATCAAATATGCAGAAGGTCGTCTTATTGTCTTGTTTATATTCAAGAACACAAGTTGCATTATACTATTATGTATTATATTATAAGTATATATTATATGTTCGTGGAAGGAAGATATTCACAAAAAGTAAATTCAATATCTAAGTAATTCAAAGTTTCATATCTGACCTAAGTAAGAAATAAAAGAATTTTTTTTCTAATTATATATTTTTTATATTTTATATTTATATTTATATTTAATTATATTTGATCCAACTGGCAGTCCTGAACTAATTGTCATGCTCCACACTCTTTATGTTCTAAATTTGATTGGTTGTTTTCCAATCCATTGGCTCTGTTTTGAAAAACAACCAATCATAAGAGTTGGACACACGGCAGTAAGCCCACAACTGCTTGTTGGAACAAACCTTAAATCTAATCTAGTTTTTATTATACCCTTTATATAGGATTGTATATAAGCAATGTATAGACCGTTTATATTGTTTGAAAAATTACTCATATTTATATTTTGTTGTAATAATAATCTCATATTAATGAAATAAATAAATTTTGTATATATCATCTATGTAATTGACTTTTTATAAGTAAGTTGTAAATAAAATATAGGGGTCACCTGTGGGGTAGTGGTTAGCATAGAAAGCTACTATACTAAAGCGGGTTCACGTCCCGAGGTGGCCCTAGGATTTTTTAATGGGAGTAAAAACTCCTTGCCTATGCCGCCCCTCGGAAAGGAAGTAAAATGGTGGTCCCGAGCCTTTACGATGTCAGGTAATCGTTAAAGATCCCTATCCTACATTTATAGTAATATACCTGGATAGGCAAAATTTAGGACTCCCACTGTAGCATCGTTCGATTAGCCTTAGTCGCATAAAGTGACGTTAAACAAACAACAACAAAATAAAATACGTAATAAAGTACAAATAATATATGCATGTTTTATATTATGAACAATTTATTTATCTATAAATGTTGCTTAGCATCCCTGTCAACGATGGGGCTTGGCTCCGAAACTTTGGCAGGATTATAATAAAATGTTCATTACATCAATAAATGTTATTCTTTGATGATTGTGTAGTAGAAAGAAAATAAAAATTGCAAATACATCCTTAAAACATTTTTTATATTCCACCACCTAATTTAATTATTTGTTAAATATCAATGGTTGTTATTTTTTTTTTTATAATTATTAAATAATTTTATCTGAAGAGAAAAGATTTATTGGTCAGGGCCGGGATTTGAACCTGGGATTGTTGAAGAAAGGAAGTTGACATGCCTGTGGGCCCTTGTTAGAGTAGTATTCAAGAGCACTGCAGATTGTGCTCACATGCAGAGATCCTGGTTCGAATTTCCGCCATGATGTTCTGCCTTAAAAAAAGCTGGTGGATTTATAGCTATTATAAATTTATTTTTAAAGCTTATTTTACTGGCTTTAATTTAATCGTCTGATTCATTAAAAAGTTCTAAGACGCCATTGACATCTGCGAAATCGCAGAATAATCTTAAAGCTGTAATTAAATAAAACAATTTACCTCTTTATAGCATAATAAATTGTAAATTGGATAGTAGGAATGGATCAAACCGTATTATAAATATTATCAAAATATATGCAAGGAGAAATTTGGAACTGGAATCAAATGACTGAAATAGGGTGTGGTTTGTGATATTTACACCGTAAGGATAGGACGCATGGACAATTTGTGTATCCTTTTAGACAGGGATTTGGCATTTCGGGCTTACACTTCGACGAAGGCCAAGGAGGGCCCAACCGTGATCCGGGTAAGTATTTGATATTCAAAAAATAAATTAATTTATTTTGGAAGTAAAGTCACTTGGCAAAAAAGACTATACGGAGATATCTTTATGATAAAAATAAAAAAAGTACCTAATTAAAAATAATAGCCATGCCACATCGTTAGAATTCCTTAATAAATAGTTATATTTATTAGAAATATATATTTAAGAAAATATGTACATAATGTGAATAAGTGTGAAAGTCGAAATTAAAAACATCGAGGATCGCAATAAAATCAAAAACATGCCAAACTTATTTCTGATCACACACCATATCTAATATAATCCTTATATATATGTATATAAATCTCGTGTCCCGATGATTGTCGGAGGTAAACTCAGAAACTAATCAACCGATTTCCATGAAATTTGACTCTATGTGTGTAGTTTTGTCCAACTTAAAAGATAGGATAGTTTTTATCTTGATTACTGACCACAACATTTCTTTTATGGCGAATTATTGCAAATACAGTAGGCCGTGTTTCGATTTATTAACATGGCGTCATGTGTCGATTTCATAACCTTTTTGTTGTTTGTCGGGGGTAAAATCATAACTATATAAATAAATAACTATATAAATAAACTAATCAACCGATCTTTATAAAATTTGGTTCATTTGGTATAGTTTTTTCCGACTTAAAAGATAGAATAGTTTTTTTATCTCGATTATTTCTTTTATTGCAAATTAAATACTTATTATACTACAGTTGAGTGTGATTATTTGTAAGTTCTATAAATTTCCAAGAGATGACGGTGTAAGTTTACATATTTACACAACACTCCATTTTGTTTCGATATTTAGGTTGGATAAGCATAAATTTATTTTTTCCGGCTTGGACTCGGAAAATCCGCGTTTTTTCCATGAGCCATTATGTGTCGCATTTTCATGTGTGGGGTAAAGATCGAATCTATTTGTTTTAGCAGAAGACAGGGTAAACAAAATCATTTTTGTTTAGCACCTATTAGCACTACAGTAAATAGAGATTGTGAATTTTAATAATAAAAATCTGGTGCGTGCTCGCAACACACAACTTTCACGTACTAAATTACTTAGATTAGATATTAATGCGTTTTGTTAATTGCCACTTCTCAAATGAACAGAACGGCTTTAATTATGAACAATGGTCTGTCATTAAAGGCGTACTCCGCATGCGTCGGCTCAACGAATTTATTGAGTTGACTGAATATTTTTCTTTTGTTCTCCTCTATATGTTTTCTTTATTTTTATCATATCTCATACTTAGCCATTTCTTATTTTTAGGGGTAACGAGAGACAGTTAATTTCTCCAGACAAATAAAAACAAAGGTACTTCATAGGAAACAAAAAAACAAATAAACAAAAAAGGCCCCTACCCCATTTAAGCCCCCTCAGAACATTTTAATAATGATAAAGCTTACCTGATATTAAAGAACACCAATTTTCATTAGACATGACAAATTTGATAAAAATTGTTAAAGCCGTTTTTGAGATCATCGAAAAAAAGGTAAAATTTGGAAAAGAATTATGAAATAAAGTGTCCCCTCCGTTTGACCGATTTGATGAAATGTTAGCTATCACATCTTTGGCATATACAGACATCAAATACCCAGTTTGATCAAAATCGTTAAAGCCTTTTTTGAGTAAATAAAAAAAAAACACGAGAAAATGATACAAAATTTATTAAATAAAGTCCACCCTCCGGTTGATCAAGTTTGATGAAATTTTTACAATCATATCTCGCGCATATTAATACATCAAATACTCAGTTTAATCAAAATCGTTAAAGCCTTTTTTGAGTAAATAAAAAAAAAAACACGTGAAAATGATACAAAATTTATTAAATAAAGTCCCCCCTCCGGTTGATCAAGTTTGATGAAATTTTTACAGTCATATCTCGCGCATATTAATACATCAAATACTCAGTTTAATCAAAATCGTTAAAGCCTTTTTTGAGTAAATAAAAAAAAAAAACACGTGAAAATCATACAAAATTTATTAAGTAAAGTCCCCCCTCCGGTTGATCAATTTTGATGAAATGTTGGCTATCACATCTTTGGCATATACATACATCAAATACCCAGTTTGATCAAAATCGTGAAAACCGTTTTTGAGTAAATAAAAAAAAAACACGTTAAAATGATACAAAATTTATTAAGTAAAGTCCCCTATCCGGTTGATCAATTTTGATGAAATTTTTACAGTCATATCTCGCGCATATTAATACATCAAATACTCAGTTTAATCAAAATCGTTAAAGCCGTTTTTGAGAAATTAAAAAAAAAAACGTTAAAAGTTATTAAATAAAGTACCCCTCCCTTTGAGCAATTTTGATGAAATTTTTGCTGTCACATCGCGGGCATATACATACACTAAATACCCAATTTCAGGTTCGCACGGTTTATAGTTTTTGAGCTAGTCTGTTTACACACACACACAGAATATTTCGCGGGACTTGGTTATTTGGACTCAGGGGACCCCAAAACGTTTATTTCCGTTGAAAACCGGAAGTCGAAATTTTTCACGATCGCAATACTTCCACTTACTATATATTTCATATATAGGTAAGTGAAACTAAAAAAATTAATATTATTGTTGGCTACAGTTTAAATTAACGTCATCTGTCTCATTCATAAAATTAAATTGTTATGTTTTTATAAGTAGCAAGTAGAACATTCAGCATGGTTTGAGTTTTCTCGCTTTTCAAAACCTGTTTCAGGTGGAACATCAACAAGCAGACAATATCTGATATCATCATGTGCTATATTTTGAATTTAATTAATATGTGTTAGAACAAAAGAATAATTTTGAACATTTTAGCTAACTGTCTAGAGTGTTTGTACTAAACACTCTAGATCTATTCCAATTATTTTCTTTATTAGTTCCTTTTAAATGTGTGTTACTTACATTTAATCTCACCTCGGCTGAAATGATCCAATAAGTGCTAAATAAATGGATCATTAAATTTACTATAGTCACATATGAGACATAAAAAAAAAATAAAAATAATGAAACCTTCTAAATTCTTTACCAAACAATTTTCTTGTTAGAACTTAAAAAGTTCTATTTTAAATCCCGTTGATTTTTTAGATTACTTTATCATTACAATTACAACTTTATCATTATCAGTGAATTTTGATTTGACTGTATTAAAAATAATAGGGTGTAATTAATTCAACGCATTGTAGCTACTGAGCCACAGCAACGCGTGGGCGTGACTGCTCGTGGTAATATATAATCTAAAGTCCTGATGTATGTGCTTTTATAACGGATGATACTAGATTTATGAATAGTCGTCAGGAATGCATAATTCACTTTTATTAGGTTGGTTGAGGGTTTTTTTTCCCGTAGAATATGTGAAACAAAATATCCCGAAGAATTGGTGATACAACTGTTGACCTGTAAAAAAGTAAACGCTTAACAAGAACTACCCGATATTATTTAGATCGATTTTTATTGATTTCTTGTTTAAAAATATTCATGTCTGGATTGACAGCTAATTTTGAATTTGATTTGACGAAGATTATTGCTCCTACCTTAAATCAATTAGGATTAATAATGATAATAATAATAGGTTATAGTGTTTTCACTATAATAAGAAAATATTAGAATTACGCGAAATGAGAAAAGAGAGAAATATAACAAAAATAAATAATATATCGGAGTATTTGGGTTTTAGTGAAATACAAGTAAATTTTCTGCACATTTGTTTTTTCACGAAAATTTTCACGTTGTATATACAGAAATAGATATTTTCATTAATATATTTGTATGTAAAAGTTGTCTTATTGATAAATAAATTTATTGTAGTTAAATTATGATTTTTCATGCATCCTTATGAACAATAAGTAAATATTATTTACATATTTTTACATAATAATTAACTATTTTAAATTTTATGTAAAATAATTTGATTCTCCACGATTTTCTGGTATCCGTGTTCCTCCCTTCATGTCATACCCCATATAATCCCGATTCTACTCGATTAGAGTTTCTTTATCTCATAAACGTTTTTGGTTAAGATTACCCAACGTATTAGCTACTCCGTTCTGTTGCGAATGCAGGAAACGAAAGATTGACCCGTGGCAGAAGTGAGGGGTATCCGGATCAAGATGAAACTCTTGACTTGGAAGGTCATATGAAAGTAAAAGAACGAGGCGCATCTTCCCAGAAGAAATTAACCGGAGCACGTACCAGATGATGGCTCGACCGCAGCTAGTCCAAGAAATATATACAGCAGGCATTAGGAAGAGGAAATCCAGGAGTCTTTCTTAAAGGTACAGGATGTGTATGTAATATAACCAGGATGGTGCCAACATCATCTGTCTAAAAATTCATAAATAGGGAAACCACAGATTTCAATATACAAAACATTCAAATTGATTTAAACCGTGGATTAAAGTTATTGAAAGAGAATGACACTCAAGGATTCTTGATACCTATGATTACATAGAAGATACTATTAGTCATAGACTATTATTAATAATTATTTATAAGTAATTAATCTAACGGCTATGTTCAGGAAGACGGTGATTGGTTTTAACCTCCGCCCCTACACTATCTTCTTCATCTTCGTAAGTTATTACAGAGAAAGGCTGAAATAAGATAATTCCGTACGACTTAATCTATTAATAAAAAATAAAATTACTAAGCAACGCTCATAAATGTATACTTTAGATGGTAAGATTTAAGCACCAAAGTACCTTGTTAAGCATACTTAGATCATTATACATTAATAGCATACACAACAGACATTAAATACAATAAAATAGGTTCAGAGGTGATCAGAAGTTGCATCATGAAATGTTTATAGATAAATATTAAAATTCATATCCCGATTGATTAAAATAAAGTCATCAAGCAAATGTAAACATCAATAAAAAGGACCTTAATATTGTTGTAGAGGAACTATCTATCGGTATCACTCTAATTAGTGAGGTTTTCATTACTCTTTTACGAGGATGAGTTTATTTGTTGGGAGGGCAAATTTTATTGAATTCATTTGAAGAAAACCCAATTGAAAACTAAATATTGCACTTCCTCAGAATCGGTATTGGAATATTATAAATATAAACTGTATAAAAAAAATAATCCTGATCAAAAAAGAAAAGGAAATAATGAATGAATGAATAAATATAATATTTAATTTATTTTTTTTAGGTTTTTAAGGTTTTATATTAATAAAATCAAGCTTTTACTTTTGTTGTATAATCATCATATTTCTTTTAAATAGCTAAATCAGTAGAAATGAACGGTATACCAATGCATTTGGATTCTTATCATATAAGATAATCTATTATATAGTTATTAAGGTTACATCCTAAATACGGAGTCAACCAGTTTCATATAAATAATTTGAATTTATTTGGGAAAATATTAATATAAAATAACTGGTAGGGCAGCTTTCTCCCATCCAAGGACTTATTCATTAATCAATATGTATGAGAATGTTTGCCTTTCGACTTTGTGTAAATCATCGTAAAGGGCTTCTGTATTCTATAATTAAATAAATTTCGGAATATGCTGATATATGAGCAATAGCTAAATGGTATTTTTGTATAAATATGTTTTTGATGTGATAAAATGTGCTACTTCGGTTCAAGTTGTTTTGTCTTTATTTATTTATTTTGAAATCTCTTTTATTTAAGTTCTAGTATTTGCTCACTTTAATAAATTTTACTAATTTCTTTTTTTTTTATTCTGTGGGAAACTGACCATCTAGATTCAGGTTTGTGGGATGCCACTATGTTTTAAATATTGCATTTTATAAATTTTATTGAGTGTTTGTATTAAGTATTATATCATGCTACCCTTCAAATTTGCTTCTACGTCAATTTTTATTTTTTGCTATTTATGTATCCAAGTAAATCGAACCATTCAGTTAGTGTCAAAACTGAGCTTAATAGGCCCAGACACACGTTCAAATATTGACTTTGAATCGGTCCCTGAACTCTGCCCTCCAGTACTTAATCGGAGGATTGACAGCTATGGCAGGCCTGGACCTGTCGACGCAGCTGCTGCAAAGTTCTGGGGTTAAAAATAAAAGATACTCACACCCACTCAAAAGGTACCCAACCCGTTCCTGTACCATTCGACTACTGTGACGGAACGGTTACAGACCACGTCCTTGCCAGCCGACAATGGCCAAAGCTCTTGATCTGTTTGCATTTCCCTGATGAACAAGGTTACCTCAGGGAGCTGCTCCGGTTCCGGCACACCCAGGTATCTCTGTTCTTCAAAGCGGCCGATCTTCGGCTCTTCTCGTCGATAAATCTCTTTGCACACCTTGGCATTACCCGTCGTTTCGAACTGGTGGCATTTCGAAAAGAGGTTTCAAGTATGAAATGAACATGAAAAACCTGGCGGAAGCTGCTGAAGTATCATAATACGCAAAAAATACAAATACGTATGGAGAGTAGTAAATTGTGGGCATTTATGTATTGAAAATTAGATAGTATGAGAAGTGCTGAAGACGAAGAAAGAATAAGACCACAAAAATATGAATGTGATATGTGCCAAAATTTGTACTTGGTTAAAAACTAATTTTTTTTTTTTTCATTTCACTTATTATAAATCTGTGTGTGAGAAATAGTGTCTCTTGAAACGCTGGCCTGTAAATAATCATTATAAACTAGGAGTAACATATTTTACTTTCCATTTACATTTCGTATGGGAAAGTCGACATTTGACCAGATTTTGGTAAGCTGGGCGGGCCACTTAGCTAGGAAGGGGATACACGAAATTCCAAGAAAAATTTGATGAAGATCGGCTCACTCTTCGATGAAGACTTGCACAGACCAGGCTTAAAGGCTGCCTGAAGCTCAGGTGGTCTGAGGGTGTAGGACAGGATTCAAGTACCCGGTTTGGTGTCCGGAATCGGAGGGCTCCTTTAGTTCACCGACCGAACTAGCCAAGCCTTGAGGAGGCCAGAAACCAAAAATGGGTTTTATCACCAATCAATTGCAATAATAGAAAGTTTTTTTTTTCAACTTTAACCTCGAAAAACCCTAAACTGTAGCTATGATATTGGTTTTGAATAGTCGCTCTTTAACGTTCTCTCAAATTCGACCAATATTTCTACTTTGCATATTTGTAATGGAAGCTATATATGTTTGTATATGTATATGTATGTGGGTAACCAGTCCACATCATATACCAAACGAAATATGGCAAGATCAGAACTCACGAATGTGCGACCACCTAACTCGTAGAATGGCGACCCTCTCACAGAACATATTTTACCGAGATCGTGCTAACTAAAGGCTAAGCTCCAGGCACATATACTAACACTTACGAAATCAAGGTAAATATATATGTATATTTATTGTACTATGTCCACATTTCAACACTCAAGTGTTAACCTGTTTGTTCAAGCATATCATTTTATCCGCCGTGTCCCCATAAATACTTGCCAGCGGTCAAGCGTCTTTATCGGTCAAGTATTTGAGTTACATTAAAAGAGTGTGTGCGTGTTAGAACGGCTTTGGTGATCTTTAGTTACAGTGGCATAAATAATACGGTAAAACCAAGCTGAGATAGAAGAATTCAATGAGAAAGGGAGCAGCAAAATGATTAATAGACTTAGTGAAACTAGTCACAAATCAAATCGAGCCTAAGTACTCGTATTTAAATTCCCTCATATTCGTCCTTATATTGACGACAATATATTTATAATAATATATAATAAAAATATGTATAATTGCATTTTTTTTCAGACGATGAAGACGACTGATCCATATTTAAGGCGAACATTTATAATTTAAATTTTTTTTTTTTTTAATCTAGCATCTAAAATAAATAAATCAATGTTTATTAAATTATTCTTCGTCGAGAAAACTCAACTACTATACTATCACACTTTACCATACATAGAACCGATAGTGTTTATAATTCGTAGAGAAAAAAAAAAACCGAAGGTTCGGGAAGATAATTTAATTAATTATTTATTAATTATTTCACTAATTATATTATTATACTAATTATAACTGTTTTAATTATTACAAGGTCAGTTTTGAAAAAACATCGTTCTAAATCAACGGTTTTGAATTCTGTCTCCAACAGGTTGCTTCGACTGGCATCTACACCGAACATGCAAGGGCGCCTTTACCCTTCGGCTCACTCTGCATTGTTATTCTTGGCAGGAAATACTTCTCTCAATGTGTGGTCGAGATAATATTATTTCTTTCACTTTGGTATCGTTAATTTTGCATTTCGTAAGCCATTAAAGATTCCTAACTTTGCCATTCTATTAACATTTTGCATTAACAAAACAATTCTAATTCCTCAGGCCTTTGACTTCATGAACAATCCACGTAAAAAAAAGCTTAAGAGCTTTATCTTTAATCATTCTTAAATCTGCAATAATGTGAATCATTATTATGTGCGTTGTTTTTGTATGATGTTTATCAACTTCATGCTGATTGTAACGAAGTAGATACATGTCGTCAAACTCCGACAAGATCTCAGTTTGTTATCCTTCCGAATATTAAAACAAACAAACATTGTAAACCCTGGCAGACTAACCTCGGCATACCTTCCAAGGCCTCCTAGATCGAAAGGAGCCGCCAAATATAAGACGTTACGTAAGCCCTACCCTGACCAGCCTAACGTCGGGGAGCAAGGTCTCTCTTTAGTTGTTATTTTGGAAATGTGTTCCGAAATTGATGTCAGCTTCATTCTAGAGCAATGTGGTTGAAAGCCTATCGTTTTGTTTTCGGGTGGAAGACGGAAATATATCTTAGCGTATTGTTCGTACATATAGGTATTAATAATTACAGTTACTATCAGGAAGAGTGGAGAAAAATCACACTCAATCACGAGGTTTTTCTCTTCAATTAATTATTTTAGGCAATAGATTACACTTTAAAGAAGGGCAAGAATAGAAAAATTCCATGCTTCACATCAAAAACGCCTTCAGATCATAAAACTGTTTTAAATTATAACTTATTAGGATGCCCCAGCATTATGAGTATAATATTGTAACGTTAAATCGTTAAATAAAAAACGTATGGTTTAAAATCCTACACCTTTTGTTGGAACGACTATTGGTCGGAACAAACCGTTGTAGCACGGGGACGGGCCTGGATCTTTCCGACGGAGACCTGGAACCTCCCAGGAGGATCCCGAACCTTTCAGAAAATTCCTTTTGCGACTATATATATAAGGAGCGAGTGACTGGGCCAATTAGTCTTAGTCAGTGTCTTGACTGCGAAGATCAAGTCATGAGTTTTGTGTGTTATATAGTTATTATTTTTGTAACCTGCTCGAATATTTATGTTGTGATAATTCGTTGGCATTGATTACTGTATATTTCTGTTGAATAAATATTTGTTACCCCCATAAGTGTTACAATATTTAATATATAACTAATAAATCTGTTATCCCAATAAGCAAGAGGTTGTTTGTATAATTAAATCTGTTATCATCGGTCGGTAAACAATTATTGTATTCTAATATCTCATTACTGATAAGATCTATTCAGTTAGTTTAATGTACATAATGATTAGCTAGTATTTTTGTATTTCCGACAAAATTTCAACACGATAATGAAAACATATTTATCCCAATATTGTTAAAACTTTGTTTTTGAAAGAGCTTGAATATTGCTTCATTACTTACTACTATTACTTAATAATTGCATTTTTTTTTTTTTTTTTTTTTTTTTTTGGCTAAAGGCTTCCATTGAAGCCCTATACTGCCCGGAACTTAGTTCTTTTTTTAAGAGAGCTAATTTTATCAACAGTCGAGTTTTTTTCTACTGCTTGGTTGGTTTGCTTTTTGTAAATATTTTGTAAAGGTGAATCGATAGGAGGTGTATTTGCGACTCATGGTAAAGTTTGTCTGTTATGCCTTTCTAGAAATCGAGAACGATTACTGTTCCTCTTAAATCACTTTATATTTCAGCCTTAAGAGATTAGAGATTTATTATGAAATTAAAGTTTCTAACCTACAGTACAATTAATTAAAGATTATCTTATACCATATTTTTTCACACCGTAAATGCTTTCAATAATTTGAAAATCACGTATTCAAGTACGTAATCACGTACTAAAGTAAAATAAATTTTTTTATTGTTAAATAAAAGTGTTTATTTTCATCAGTGATAACAAGGGATATGAAATTTTGGCTGTCACATCGCGGGCATATACACACACATCAAATACCCAGTTTGATCAAAATAGTCAAAGCCGTCTTTGAAAAAAAATAAAATAAACTTGAAATGGAGACAAAATGTATTGAATAAAGTGCCCCCTCCGTTTGACCAATTTTGGTGAAATTTTGATCAAATACCCATTTTGATCAACATCGTTACATCCGTTTTTGAGTAAATAAAAAAAAACACCCGAAAATGAGACAAAATTTAACTAAATAAAGTGCCCCCTCCATTTGACCAAATTTGATGAAATTTCGGCAGTCGCATCGCGGGCATATACATACATCAATTACCCATTTTTATCAAAATCGTTAAAGCCGTTTTTGAGTAAATAAAAAAAAAGTGAAAATGAGACAAAATTTAGTAAGTGCCCCCTCCGATTTGGATGAAATTTTTACTGTCACATCGCTGGCATATACATACACCAAATACCCAATTTCAGCTTCGTATGTTTTATAGTTTTTGAGCAAGTCTGTTCACATACACACACACACACACACACACACACACACACACACACACGCACGCACACACAAAAACACACACACGGACCATTTCGCGGACTTGGTTATTAGGACTCAGGGGACCCCAAAACGTGAACCAGAACCAGAAGTCACAATTTTTCACGATCGCAATACTTTCCCCTACTTTATATTTCATAAATAAGTGAAAGTAAAAAATTGAATAAACATTGACTGTTATATAAAGTATAAATCTAAGCCTTATTTTTAACGTTTAAAAGAAAAATTATTAAGTTTTCCATTTTTAGACTTGCAACAAAAACAACAAAATTTCAATTTTCCAAATTGGCAACTGGGACAGTTAAGGAAGGAGCTGGAAGGCTTTGACACATTCAATAGAATGCTTGAATTAGAGAGTGCAAACTATATTACAAGTCTAAGTTTATATTAATCTTTCTGTGGGTGACCACCTTTTTTTAAATAATTTATTTTTTGAAGAGAAAAGATTTAGCTCCGCCGGGAGTCGAACCCGGGTCTCCTATACCTACAGCTAACCACTACACCACAGAGCTCGTGGTAAAGGTGGTTATGTAGTGGTTGTATAGTGGTTAGCATCCGCGCATGTCACGCGGGAGACCCGGGTTCGACTCCCGGCGGATCCAAATCTTTTCTCTTCAAAAAATAAATTATTTAAAAGTCTAAGTTTATATTAAAATTTGTTATTGAAATAATAATAATCGTTACACTGTATACATATATATACTATGGTAGTTTAGACTCCTTTCCCGGTTCCCAGGAGCGATAGATTTTTATGACTGGGGTTTCAAATAAGAGAGAATTTCACGGAGACGTGACGAATCTTTTTTTTTTTCTTTTCCCTTCCTCGTCTATTAGGCTATTCGGGCTATGACTTCCCTTCGGGATACCCTCTGGAAGTACAACAAACTCCGCAGGTAGGACATGCCGCCGATCACCCCCCTCCCCCCCCCCACACTTGGAGGGGTACGTTGCAACACAGGCAGCCCAGAAACCTTGGAAATGTGGCCTTAAACCTCTTTGCCGATCATTTTTGCTTTCAGCCGCGGTTTTAATAAAAATATTCCGAAGGCATTAGGTACTTTATTCGCACTTCGATCCCAGCAATGAAACAATAAAAAAAAATGTTTTACTGGATATTCTACGATTAATACATAACAACAAGACAACTATTAGTGAGGTATAAGTTCTGAAGAATGAAAAGTTTTCCCGACACGTTACACCGAAAAAGTGTAAAATAATAAAGTAGTTGTAAAGGAAATTAATGTTGCTAACGAAATTATTGTAAAATTGAAACTTCTTTATGAATTAAACAAAAAAAAAAATCAAAATCTGGTGCGATGCGCGCAACACACAACTTTCACTTACCATCTTACTTTAATTCGAAATTGACCTGTTTTGTTAAATGCCATTTCTCAAAGTCACACAATTTTCCACATTATTTTACTTGAAGCACTCTAAATTCTTTTATTATTAAATAAAAGTTTTTACTAGTGATAATTCGGCAATGCAAGCATAACACTCCAAGTCGTCTGATTTTATAATTCTCTATGTAGTTGTTGAAAACTTCATATAGTTCCCATGAAACAAATAATTTCCATTATTAATTATAAAGCATTGGTCTGTCATTAAAGGCGTACTGCGCATGCGTGGGCTCAACTTGTTTTATCAGTTGACGGAATATTTTTTTTTTCTTCACCTATATATGTTTACTTGATTTTTTTCATATCTCATATTTAGCCATTTCTTATTTTTAGGCGAAACGAGAGACAGATAATTTCTCCATTTAAACAAAAAGGTACTTTATAGGAAATGGAAAAAAGACCCCTTCCTCATTTATGCCCCCCCATAATATTTTAATACTGAAAGCTTACCTGATATTAAAGAATACTTTATTCTCATGAAACATGACGAGTTTAATCAAAATCGTTAAAGCTTTTTTTGAGAAAATCGAAAAAACGTAAAAATGGGGAAAAAAGTTATTAAATAATGTACCCCCTCAACCGTTTTATCAAAATTGATCAACCGTAGGGGGGACTTTACTTAATAAATTTTGTATCATTTTCACGTGTTTTTTTTTATTTACTCAAAAACAGTTTTAACGATTTTGATCAAACTGGGTATTTGATTTATGTATATGCCAACGATGTGATAGCCAAAATTTCATCAAAATTGATCAACCGGAGGGACATTACTTAATAAATTTTGTATCGTTTTCACGTGTTTTTTTATTTACTCAAAACTGGCAATGTATATGCCAAAGATGTGATAGCTAACATTTCATCAAAATTGGTCAAACGGACGGGGCACTTTATTTCATACTTTTTTTTCCAATGTTTACCTTTTTTTCGATGATCTCAAGAACGGCTATAACGATTTTTATCAAATTCGTCATGTTTAATGAAAATTAGGTGTCCTTTAATATCAGGTAAGCTTTATTATTATTAATATGTTCTGAGGGGGCTTAAATGGGGTAGGGTTCTTTTTTGTTTGTTTGTTTTTTTGTTTCCCTATAAAGTACCTTTGTTTTTGTTTATATGGAGAAATTAACTGTCTCTCGTTACGCCTAAAAATAAGAAATGGCTAAATATGAGATATGATAAAAATAAAGAAAACATATAGAGGAGAAAAAAAGAAAAATATTCAGTCAACTCATAAAACTCGTTGAGCCCACGCGTGCGGAGTATGCCTTTAATGACAAACCATTGTTCATAATTAAAGCAGTTCTGATCATTTAATGGAAATTATTGGTTTCATGGTAACTAAATGAAATTTTTAACAAGTACATAGAGAATTATAAAATCAGTCGACTTGGAGCCTAAAAGAAATTAGTGTTTGTTATAGAGCAAATGAAAACAAAAATAAGAAATGAATGTGGAAAAATGTGTAACTGAGTGAGAAGTGGCATTAACACAACGCATTAATGTCTAATCTAAGTTGGTAAGTGAAAGTCGTGTGTTGCGCGCACGCACCAGATTTTTTTATTTTTATTCTACTAAATTCGACTACTTCTCGGTACTAGGACAGAGAATAATATTCAAAATGATTCCTATATATTAAAGCTTGATGAAATTTTAATAAAGCAGAGAGGACAAAACGCACTAATTTCTAATCCAAGTAAGTTTGTAAGTGAAAGTTGTGTGTTGCGCGGACGCACCAGATTTTCTTATACTAGATTCAAAAAGAGAAGTTAACATTCATAAAAACAAGTGTTCATAGTTAATATTAAGTCGTTTTGTTAGTCTGTGTTTGTTAGTTACATACATTCGAAACGAATCCGAACAGTTATTATATTTTTTTAAAATAAAAATACGTATTTAGTAAAAGAATGTTAGCTCAATGTGGAAGATTTCTCCAAGATAAGCATTAATGGTTTCTTTTTTTTTCTTTCTTTGTCTGGATATTTAGTATGATTATAGGAGTTTTTCTTTAAGACCCAGTGGGTTACCCTAATAAAAAAAGAATTCAGTAAGAAAAAACTTATTTCACTCTATGGAGCTAAAGATGTGCAGTGCCTAACGGATATATAGGAACATACATATACAAGTTTACTCTAAAACAATCTGGTTTTTCCCATTACCTTAAATTAAAACATATTTATGTAAAGGGCTGCTCTAATACTTGTTATTGCCATTATAACTCTAGACTAACGGATATTAACTTTTATCCGAAGACATATTTTTTAATTAAGTTTTCCTATGTGATCTATAGAAAAAATTATATGCAACTAACCTTTAACTATTACAAGTGTCGCTGATTAAAGGATGAAAATTTCCACATCAGAGGAAAATCTCTTATATGGGGCACAAGAGGATGTAGAGAAAGTGTACGGAAGGAATCTCATATATTGGAAAACTTATTACATGGAAGTTTGAAAGGATCCTTAGGGTGAAGGTATTTCAAAGTATTTGCCTCCTAACGATAAAATTTTATTTGGGGTCAACCATTGTTGCTTAAGAGGCTTTGAGGTCCTTATGTAAAACAATGGCCAACTTAGTTCATTATTATTGCCTTAATAAAGTGCCATAGAAGAAGCGTTGAATAATTATAATCCTTCAACGGATCCTCTTAATATTTTGAAATTATGTCATTGATTAGAAAACTACTTAGGCTTATGCGGAGCATTTAAACCATCGAGAAGCTCATATTTTAAATAACCTTTTCAATTTTAAACAGCAATTTATTTGGTCTTAATAATTAACTAAGTAAAGGATGAAAAGCCTTAAGAAAAGCCTGGTGTAGGTAAAGTCAAATGAAGTTGCGAATGACGAAGTTGCTTTGTCTATTCGATAATAATAAGATCTATTTGCATCTAGAATATCTTCAAATTTTGAATCGGACTCAGATTGACGGCAATCTCATAATGGGCGTAAGCAACATTAAATAATAAATTATCGTCTACTTAATTTTTTTTTACATAGGACATTGAGCTAAAATATCGGGGAGAACAGAGAAAATACGAACAGAGGAATTATCACATTTACCTTATTCAATTTCCGCCTTCTTATGTCGCACAATCTTTCGGCATTCGTCCTTTGACCATTAGTAATTCATACATCATTCAACGAAATCAAACTTCAATAACTTCTAGCCAGGCAGCCTATTTGTAGATCCTGTCTAACAATCAGCAATAAAAATAAAAATAATATATTCACGTCTTGCGCACCACTTTTGAGAGAATGAAGGTGTATTTGAAAAAAAAAAAACTGAAATCGAAAGTTTATTTATTTGTTTCAATAACCTTAGTCAACTGTCTCTCGTTGCATTGTCAAACAGTAGCAAGCATCAAACCGTTTTCCGTATTCATCTGAATCTGCTCCCAGCTCTTTCTTCTGTAGTTTTTTTTCTCTTTTTCTCAAGGCAGGAGAGTAGTTTCCGATAGCCTTAAAATACTGATTCTTTCGTAAAAAAAAAAACTTTCTTAATCAGCCTGTAAATTTGGCAGTTAGATGTGCAAAAGACGGTATTAAATGACACTATACGATCTCATCATACCATATAATTACTAATGATTGATTTACTACGATAATATTTATTCAATTGATAAACTGTCCTTAAAGTAACCGATATAAAAATAATAATTTTTCTCTTCCCTTAATTACTATTCAGTTTTAAAATCATCGTATTTTTTAGAAGAGGAAAATATTTTTAACCCAACAAAGTCAATTGATAGCAGCATCTGCATATATAAATATTCTGAGAGGGATATATTTTTTATTATTTTTGGTTTACTACCCCAACTATCGTACTCTAGCCCAAAATATTATCAGTATTCATATCTTAAATAATTATCTAAAGATTTTTTTTTTTTTTTGTCCTCTCTGCTTTATTAAAATTTCATCAAGCTTTAATATAAAGGAATCATTTTGAATATTATTCTCTGTCCTAGTACCGAGAAGTAGTCGAATTTAGTAGAATAAAAATAAAAAAATCTGGTGCGTGCGCGCAACACACGACTTTCACTTACCAACTTAGATTAGACATTAATGCGTTGTGTTAATGCCACTTCTCACTCAGTTACACATTTTTCCACATTCATTTCTTATTTTTGTTTTCATTTGCTCTATAACAAACACTAATTTCTTTTAGGCTCCAAGTCGACTGATTTTATAATTCTCTATGTACTTGTTAAAAATTTAATTTAGTTACCATGAAACCAATAATTTCCATTAAATGATCAGAACTGCTTTAATTATAAAGCATTGGTCTGTCATTAAAGGCGTACTGCGCATGCGTGGGCTCAACTTGTTTTATGAGTTGACGGAATATTTTTTTTTTCTTCACCTATATATGTTTACTTGATTTTTTTCATATCTCATATTTAGCCATTTCTTATTTTTAGGCGAAACGAGAGACAGATAATTTCTCCATTTAAACAAAAAGGTACTTTATAGGAAATGGAAAAAAGGCCCCTTCCTCATTTACGCCCCCCCCCATAATATTTTAATAATGAAAGCTTACCTGATATTAAAGAATACTTGATTCTCATGAAACATGACGAGTTTAATCAAAATCGTTAAAGCTTTTTTTGAGAAAATCGAAAAAACGTAAAAATGGGGAAAAAAGTTATTAAATAATGTACCCCCTCAGTTGGACCAATATTGATGAATTTTTTGCTGTCACATCACGAGCATATACATATACCAAATACCCAACTTCAGGTTCGTACGGTTTATAGTTTTTGAGCTAGTCTGTTAACACACACATACAAACCATTTCGCGGGACTTGGTTATTTGGACTCAGGGGACCCCAAAACGTGTATTTCCGTTGAAAACCGGAAGTCGAAATTTTTCACGATCGCAATACTTCCACTTACTATATACTTCATATATAGGTTAGTGAAAGTAAAAAAAATTAAAATTGTTTGTAAAGCTACTGATATCTTACTTCTGGGCATGGCTTATTTCGACAGTTTATGTTATCGCAATATAAGCGATCTCCATTGCCATATTTTTACCAAAAAAGGGCTTTGATTAGCTTTATTAAAACCCAGCTTTCCATTGCCGCTGGCTACGCTCGTTCATAAGAAATCAATCGGGGCCACACTGAACATCCGATATTGGCCACTCTCAGAAGTAACATAGCAGTATTAGTGCTACATTTTTTAATGACTATGCTGTCTAAGTTTTCTCTCTTGATATTTTTCCTTCTGTTTTAATTTATTATAGGATTAATTGATTTTTTAAATATCACACAAACATGAATTAAAAAATGGCGTGGCCTCAGTTTGGGAGATTCAAATGGAAATTAAATATTAACTACTGTTAAAGAATGTAAATATTAAAAAGCAGGACCGGGTTGTAGGTAATGAAGGTACTCTTAAAAGTGTAATTTTATATAATATTATTGATATGAATATACAGATAAATCGTCATGTAAATAGACAAATGAAAAACTTTGATAATACATAATCCTGACCATTTTCCAAAGAAGACTGATTCTAAAATTGACTAAATGTAAGTAAGCAGTGCAGTGACCCTCCATGCAGCGCGTGGTGCAACTGCAGTGGAAAGGGACGGCGATATTTCTGCGCGCCCAGATCCAGGGCAAGGACGGCTGCGGCTGCGAGCTCCTCCTTGTCGCGGTTACTGGTTGGTCCGAACCTCGGGAACCTGCTTCTTTGTGGTAACGTAATGGAAATAACCCTATTGTCATCCCCACAGGAATATAATGATGCACTATGGGTCAGTAAGCTAGGTCATCAAAATGGAGAAATAAAAGTATGGTTAGGGTGGTAAAATTTTTATATGAATAAATCGTTAAAATATGATGAAGAGAATGAGACAGAGAAGTATAGGAATTGATCATACTTATAAGAAATGGCGAATCATTATTTGTTTTAATTGAATAGTGATCATTTATGCATCACTAGCGCTATTTGATGAATAAACCATTTGGTTACACTTGTCTGAACATTTTCAGAATATCAATTTCTGCCTGAACCCTGAACTTACAGAATATCCGATTTTCGATTGGAGAAGTTTAAACATTGATCATCGAAATTTTTATGCAGATGGGAAATAGAAAATGCAAAAACGACCAATGCTCGAATGAGCTATCGCTCAACATTCGTTTCCTCCTATGATTACAAAAGTGGAGATCTAAAATATGATTCTATACGTGGGCATTATTAATTGAACCCCACTATTAATATAAATTATTTTCGAGCAGTCGAAAAGGAATCAATCAGTGAATCAAAATTAGCAGTTAAGACTGTAAGTTATTCCTCCGGTGCAACTGATATAACGCTTTCATATTTCATAAATAAATTTCTTTACCAGTTTCATGTTATTTTGTCAAATGAACCTTCCTGCATGAAAGCAGAAAAGGTTTCGATAATGGAACCTGTAACTTTCCTATTGAAAATTCATTTTCGGTTTGAACCTCGACTCTGCTTCAATTGAACTTTCATCAATAATTGACCGGTCAAAGAAAGTGAAATTTCTAATTTCCAGAAATAAGTGGCCATCTGGGTTGGATTGGATTTCAATCAGAGACTAAGAATACACAAAGAATGATCAATGCAAATATTCTTTCTAACAAGGGGAGGGCACAGCTATGGGGTCGTCGATCGGGCCCAATTTTTTTCTGGTGATTCTACATCGAAAAATAGTCGACACGTGTCCGAGCGTTCCGTCCAATGGGCCTTAGGTTTTGAGAAATAAAATAAAATACCATGAAAATCCTTTATTTTTTATCTTGAGTTTGGAAAATGATATCGCCATGATTCTTTCACTAATTCATTTATAGAGATTAGATTAAAGGAAAAATACAATCGTTAAAGAATTATTCATATTTCTTCAATTTAATTTAAAAAAAGCTTAAAGTTTTCAAGTAAACTAGCTTTATAAATTTTTTCACAAAATTTATAAAGTGAAATTTATAAGGGTTTCTTGAGGTGCTGAACTCAATTCTGCTATTCTTTTTTATGTGAAAAAATTTATAAAGCTAGTTTACTTGAAAACTTTAAGCTTTTTTTAAATTAAATTGAAGAAATATGAATAATTCTTTAACGATTGTATTTTTCCTTTAATCTACTCTCTAAAATAAATGAATTAGTGAAAGAATCATGGCGATATCATTTTCCAAACTCAAGATAAAAAATAAAGGATTTTCATGGTATTTTATTTTATTTCTCAAAACCTAAGGCCCATTGTACGGAACGCTCGGACACGTGTCGACTATTTTTCGATGTAGAATCACCAGAAAAAAAATGGGCCCGATCGACGACCCCATAGCTGTGCCCTCCCCTTGTAAGTAACAAAATTAAGGCGTCAAACCGTGGTGAGATGAGAAATCAAAGGGCTTATTATTAATGACTTATTTAAGTTACTTGTACAATATAAAGTATCTATTATCTTGTCGATGTTACAAATATCAATCAGAATCAAGGTAGCTTCCATCCATATGGCATTTTTCAGGAAAATAATGTGTTTTAGTTTTTGATAATATTTATCAGGTTTAGAGACAGTAAGCTGAAGTTCTTAAAAAGCTAATGTAAACTCGGCGTAAGGGCCTCTAATGAGTCAGTTCTACAGATCAATTAAAACAATGTACTCCATCACCCGTTTTTTCTGACTTCGTGTCAGAACAATTTTAAGGATGGTCTCTAAACAGATTGAGATAAGTTCGTGAACGGAGAATAGCACGATGTTGCTCCGAAAAGATTTCACCTCATTTCATAATTTCTTGGGAAAATACGAAAAAATATATAAAATAAATAATTATGCAGCTGATCTGATGACCTATTAAACGGCTAGCGGTGAGTTAAGAAAATAAAACTCAAGGTGAAAAGCGTCGTGCGTGAAACTTTTTCATACTTCGGACCCGGGGACCTTGCCGCGGCAATTAGTCGAAAACGGTATCCGTTGTGAGGAAACATCCAACATCATGGGTACGCAACGAGATAACTGAACCCTCCCGCAACACGATAGCAAGATCAAGCAACACAACCCAGGTTTCAGGTTGCCTCGCTGTTCTGGAAGATGTGGGAGCGTGAGGGAAAACAGGCTGTCGAAATAGCTAAGAATTTCGGAGGTGGTGTAGTAGTTGTGCAAGGAAGAAATCGGTAGTAGTAGATGTTGATCACTACAGCTTACCTATTTCGTTTTAGGAATTTCGGAAAAATGAACGAAATAAATAAATAATCATGCAAGCAGGAAATAATATTTAAATAATATTTCTCTTGTGAAAAATCGTATATTTTTATTTTCTATGTCGATTTTAGTTAACTTTTATATTATAACATTTCTGCAATACTTTTACTAATATATATAAGTAAAAGTGCTTTTCTGAAAAACGTTGAAATTGGAGATCGTCATTCTACCTAATGAAAGGCCGAAATACATACCTTTGAACTGATTTATGAAAATGTTTGGATCTAACATTTATGAAAGATGATAGCTATACTATTGCATGCATAAAAAAAAAAATACTTGTATGACCACAATTTAGATAAAACCTTTTACAGCGTACTTTGGAACTTGGAATATGAGTACTACTGGAGTACTGGGGTATGGAATCTGAGACAGAGATTTCGTGAAACAGTGAATTTATGCGGAGGCGAAAAAATCGAGTTGATCTTAACGAGGCATAGCTTTAATATATACTTAACACTTCTGGACTTTTTTGAACAGTTGAACATTGCTGTTCAGGATGTATTAACTTGAATTTTGACTTTTTGTTAGGATAAATTTTGGGAATTGATTTTCTTCTGTTGGTGGGCTCAAAAATGCATTTTTTTAGCTTTACAAATTAGCAAAAGTCGAGATAAAATACTTCGCCATGGAATCTATAGGCCATTCTATTATTACAAAATGAAATCATTAATTTTAATTTTCAATTTCAACATTTACAATTGTGTCATTATACCTCCGAAACATAATAAGATCAGTGTTAGGTTAAAAATCTAGGTTCCAATGGAACAGGACCATTCCTTCAATCTTTTTTTTTTTTTTTTTTTTATTTATTTATTTATATTCAATGGGAGTTTATTCAATACTGATTCATTGTTAGCCCATGTATTGTATGAATAATTAAGTTCAATTACTGTCACTTTATAAGCTTTCATTAATATTATTGCTAAACTAGATTTATTACACATTTACATGTATATAGTACATGTAAATGTGTAATAAATCTGATAGATAGTAATAAATACCGAAATTTATCTATTTATTAATAGATAGAAATAAATACCGAAATTTATCTATTTATTAATAGATAGAAATAAATACCGATTTATTTATTTACGTATATATATACCTACGTAAATCAATTTCGGTTTCGGTCCGAAACCAGGTCTATGGCCGAAATTCGGTTCGGTTACGGCAAAAAATTTGGTTTCAGTCGGACACTAAAATAAAACATAATATATAACATATATGTATATATATTACCTATCCCTATCAGAACCGAATAATGTTAATTAGTCTAAACCTAATTAACCTGTCAACAAAACAAATTTCTATGTTTCATTAATATAAAGACAACACCTTTATATTCAAAAGTTTTTGCTTCAAATTAACGATAAAAAAAAAAACAAAAGATTAAGTAAACTAGAGATTCGATTCTTGATTAAATATTTCCCTTTTCATTTCCCCCATTAAAATAATAATAAGGCAAGTAAAATTTATTCCTAAATTTTCTGTAACAGTGACATGAATCAAAGGCCTCCATGAGTTACGACTATTACATCCCATTTGAATACTCGTGATTATTCTTTAGTTACTCTTACCCTAAATGATTCTCGGTAAGCTTTATTGTGAGTATATTCTCGGTATCCACGTGTTCCGTGGTGGAAGCGTGCACATTATTCGACAGCTCGTACATCTTAGGCCATTGCTTCATCGATCGGGAATCCGTCTCAGCATTTCGCTTCAGGATTTCCGAACAATCTCCGGACAAGGGATTGTCCCACGGAATGCGGAACATCTTGAAGGCGTCCTTGGAAAGTATTCAACGAAATTGTTCCAATCTGCATTAATACCCGTACTTAGCAAATTCTGAGATAATTCAGAAAAATAAATAAAAGAGTGCTCTAGAGGTTATTAGCTGACGAAACTACCGGTGTTTTCAAGTTGCCAGTAATTGGCACTCGAAAAACCATTAGCAACTAACGCTTAAGTGTATCCGTGGGTTCAGAAATAGGGAAAGAACTGCTAATTTCAGGACATTGATGAAGTCAGAAGTGATATTTATAGACAACTTCTCCGGTGGGAACTAGATGTATTTATCGCTAACTAAGTAGTACTTATTGTCAATTTTCTAACCGATAGGATGCCGACAACCAACTCAAAAAAAAAGGTTTAAAGGAAAGAATAGAAATAACCAAATTTATTAATTGGTTTATTAATTATTACCGAAATTATTAATTTAAGATTTAAAAATATTTCTCAAAATCGTATTTTTTAAAAGTATTTACCATCATTTAAATATATATTAAAAATATCTTAAAATGTAATAGTCTATAAATAAATCAGAGTACCTAACTGGTTTGGCCCTAGGATTTAAGGGGCCGATACAGTAGCGTAATTGAGTACAATCAAAGAAAAAAAAGATGAGACGATATTTTAAAGTAACTTTAATAAAGGATAATATGGATGGTAAAAGTACATAAAAAAAAAAACATTTAAGAGATTACCTGAGGATCGCATTCAAGTATTATTATAGCAATTTAATTTTTTTATTTATTAATATAAAGTTATTCAACCAAGTATTGGATCTCCACAGCCCAGGCTCAAACCATTTGGTGGACGAGCTACTAATGGAGCTAGTTCTGATCGAAATCTGCATAATTAAAGTATGAACTTTTTTTTACCATTGCAATTTATTTTCTTATTTCAAGCATTTAAAATGACTAAACTTAAATTTAGTATGAAAATAAAATGAAAGATAATCTGTGTGTAATGACACGTTTCTTCTCAGCTCGAGTTGGAACAGAGCGGCTGTAACACGTGATTGTTATCGGACCATAATTAGCGGTTAGTCCCACGGACCCACCATGAGCGATGTTTTAATATAGTCTATCCCATCTAACTTAGCAATATTTTTGATTTCATATATCAAAAATTGCGGGGGGAAATAATTGTATAGCAACCTGTTAAAAAATCCGTAATGATATATTTAAAAATAGGTAACCTCCTCCAAATTATATCTTTTTTTAAATATCGTTGGACGATTAAATACTTCTCTCTAATTAAATCTTCTTTATATATATAAAAATCTCGTGTCCCGATGTTTGTCGGACGTGAACTCAGAAACAACTCAGCCGATTGTGATGAAATTTGGATCATTGTGTGTAGTTTTGTCCGACTTAAAAGATAGGATAGTTTTATCTTGATAATTGACCCCAATAGTTCTTTCATTGCAAATTAAATGCTAATTATATTAAAATTGAGTTTGATTATTTTTAAGTTCTAAAAATTTCCAACAGATGGCGGTGTACGTTGATTTATTGACACAACACTTCATTTTCTTTAGATACTTGGGGTGGGTAAGAATCAATTAGCCAAACACTACAATAAATAGAATTTGCGAATTCTAATAATAAACAAAAATGTAAATTATTATTATACAAAGTTATAATTTATCTCAATCATAAAATTAAATTTTTTGTTTTGATAAGGGTCTGGCCACACATGTCCGCACCGGATCCGCACCGTAGCAATAATACAGGTTATGTTCAGAATATTTTTAATTTAACTTACATATTACCTTTACTTATGCCTAAAGTTCAAGCCACACATGTCAGACACAGGCCACTTTAGGCATAACTAAAGGTAATATGTAAGTTAAATTAAAAATATTCTTAACATAACCTGTATTATTGCTACGGTGCGGATCCGGTGCGGACATGTGTGGCCAGACCCTAAGTAGTAGGTACTGTAAGAACATATGTTTTTTTCACATCGTTTGAGAACTTTTTATAACCTGTTTCAGGTGTTATATTCTGAATTTAATTAATATGCATTATGACAATAGATTAATCAGTACATTTTAGCTGTCTATTGTGATTGTACTAATCCTTATTCCAATTATATTCTTTATTAGTTCCTTTTTTCCATTTTACCATTAGAACTTAAACCCTAAATTCTTTACCAAACAATATTAAATTAGGCCTAAAGTTCTATTTTAAATCCCGTTAGTTTTTAGATTAGCTGAAACGTTTTTATTTTTATCACTAAATTTTGATTTGACTGCATTAAGAAGAATAGGATATAATTATTTCAACGCATTATAGCTACTGAGCCACAGCAACGCGTGGTCGGGTCTGCTCGTTTACTATAACATAACATCTGGGAACTTTTGGAGGGCTTATTAATATTTATCCGAATCGAGTTATCGATTATTTCTTCTTTGATCGTCACTGTTACTTCCTTGTTTAAGGCCGAGCCTTGCATTGTAGGCCATTGGCAGATCCAGGAGGAGGGGCTGTAAGGGTTGCAGCCCCCCTATAACCGGCTGGATTCGCCAATGTCCCAGATCTTCCATGTAAAATATTTATATTTCTTAGTGTCCGACAGAAACCAAATTTTTAGCGGAAATTGTAACCTATTTAGTCAGCAGACATGGTTTCGGGCCAAAACCGAAACTTATTTAGGTGTGCGTATGTAACATATGTAAGTGTGTAACTTGTCTAGTTCAGTAATAATACCAATGCAAGCTTATAAAATGATAGTATTTGAACTCAATTATTCATAGAATACGTGGGTTTGGTATAGAAACGTGGTAACAGAGGAGTACTAGTTAGGTTCTAGGATCGAATCCCGGCCCACAAGTACGGCTGGTCCCTACGAGAAGTTAGTTCATACCTCCTTAATTAACGGAGGCCTAAAAGTTAAAAATACTTGCAATTACAGGCTGATAATAATAACAATTCATAGCACTATATCTAAAATATAACTAATATAAAGGGTAATAAAATAAATTATCCGGAAAAAAATCCGACCTGGACCTAAATCATCTAGGGACACCTCTGAAAAGTCTAGTTTTAGATCGAAAATTCATAAACTAAGATGTATCTTAATATCCACCAATAACCTGTTTGATGGAAGTCAGTGAAGTTAACATATGCGAGCGGGGAAATTAGGTGGAGTGGTTATCTTACAACCAGACGACAGCTAAGTCCCGGAGCCCGTGCAAAGTGACTCATTTGTTTACAAGTTTTGTGCATCACATCTAAAATCAATATATATATATAATCGCCTTATATGAAAAGTAAACCCCTGCTTTCATAAAGCCGATGGAATACAAAATGGTGTCTTGTGAATACGTCATTTGAAAAGCTGCATCTCTGAAGCTATTTTGATATATATTCTAGGATATAAAAAGAAAAGAAAATAAGAAAGTTGAAACATTGTAGTAATAAAAATGCTCATATGTACAGGGTGTTTCAGTTTATTTCGGTAAACCCTATACATTGATTCTAGTCATAATTTGCAAAAAAAAAGATTATTTGACGCATGGTTGGATTCCGAAATGAAAACGAGCGAAGCCCATGTACATATTATGTTAAGCTGGTCCTATTTTGAAAACTCAAGAGCTTTCAACAACGTATCATAAGTGAGACCATGGAATCGAGACCCTTACCCCTACCTGTAAACTGCTTGTCGCGTCATTATCGAAATAAGACTTATTATTCAACTTTTAGAATACTTTATTAATATAAAACATTACTTTAAAAATATAGTTTCGTCATCCACAGGAATAGCGCATGTCAGGAAACGAGCTAGAATATACCGCTTTATCTAATCATATGACGCTGTCCTATCTTTTCAGCGGAAACAATTTATTTATAATCATTACTCAAAGCGATTAATTTACTTAAGCGGGTAGAATATATGCTACTTGAGCCCCCTTTTTATGGAAAAGTTACTGAATGAAATTTTTTTTTTTGTCTTTTCCATTGATTTGAGTCTGTGGATATGTCGGGTTTATTTAGATTTAAGTATTTGGAAGATTTATTTTTATTTACTTAGTGTTGCGCTTATTTATTTTTTAGAAATCAAATTGAATACTAATCAGGAGATAATTCAAATTAAAAAAGTTCTTAACGCTTAAGATAAAGAATACTATTCTTTACACTCAATGTAAAGATTTGGCATTAAAATAATGCTTTCTTTACATGTTAAGACTTAATGTAATTTACGTGGTTCATCAATGTTTATAACTACACTGCGAACTGCGACTTTCGTTTCCCGAAAACTAAAAAAAAAAAAAAAAAAAAATATTAAGTACGCCTTGGAAAGGATACTCTAAAAATGAACAGGTATCAAAATAAAAGCTTAGTTACCCTCTCTAAAATATTGTTAATTAGAACGAACAGTTCATATAACCTATTGAATACTTCTTCCTTTATCATTATAGCTTTTTGTTATATTTTCTTCTGTTGAGATTGTCGTTTAGCACACATAATACACATAAGCGTATTTTTTCTGCTGATCAGCTCCTACACTATTATTTTAAAAAATAAATATAAATAATTGTCTCATCATTTCATTTCGTTTTAAATTTTAAGAAATATAATATTGGCCCGATGGTCCACTGTAATTTGAAACGATCTACAGTAATTCTGGTGGTTGTGGAACCTTCAACTGCACCCCTAGGGAACGAAGGCGAAGCACAGCCTTTTACTCTGACCCGAAACAAAGGCTTAGAGAACTAACTGCCTGCCCACCATAGAGGTTAGAAAGTATTATATCAAGTTATATAGGCATTGTTGGCGAAAACGGCCTTAATGCGAGCGAGTTGGGCAACGGGGCTGACATTTGATACGGCGGCTATGCAGGTACCATTCCTTCTGACCCACATCTATTCGTCCTTCACTCGGGCTATTTACTGTAAACATTTAGCTTGTATAATTTGGTTAAATTGGATATCGTGGGGCACGGAGCGGCCTTCTGTTAGGCCCTTGTTTGCTATGTCTTTTATTCAGGACTTTATTTATCTACAATACAAGGTAATAAGCCAGTAACAGATGTCTGGCTTCGGAGGTCACTCCTATTGAATTTAGAGGATGGAAGATCGCTTGGGAGAGTTGGAAGAAAAAAAAAAGTCTTAATCCGTGACTAGGACAAGGCAAATTCCATCTGAAGGGCCCTTTCTTGTTAGTATTTTTGATTGTTTATTTATTGAATCTCACTACTATCTTTACGATAAACAAATAAAGTAAAGGCGATAGTAATGAAAGAAAATATTATATTATGTACAAGCATGTAGTGAAACTACCCATTATTTGTAGCACTGAGCTAACATATCTAAATTAGAAGGTCCGAGACTATCGTATTTTCAGACATCTACGAGGTTTGTCAGGAATAGAGAAGGTTGGAATCAAGTCGGTTAGAGTAGTTAGTTTATTATGAAAGGACTGATATCTGGATAGGGCCAAATCGGCGACATAGGGCCGTATTTATGAACGATCCTAAGGAACGAATTAGTAAAGGCTTCCTTAAAATGCACACCTTTAGCTAAACTTAACACAATTTTCATTTTATAAACGTTCCTTTACGCTATCCTATCTTAAGGACGCCTTAGGTCCTAAGGTGTTCCTATAAATTTGATCTGTTTTCCTTCCTTAGTGCTAAGGTAGGTGATTAGCTACCTTTAGCTTCTCCTTAACTATTTAATAATAGAAATAAAAACAGAAAACAAATATCAGGACTTAAATACTTATTAAAAAGAACCGTTTATTAAGAACAAAGCGACTTTTTGGAATTTTTACTTTATTTATATGAGGTGTAAACAATAAAGGCGGTGAAATATTATTGCACTTTTTAAGGGAAATAAAAATTTTAACTTGGTGAAATATTTTTCTTTTTTTCTCCTTTATATATTTATCAAATGTTTTCATATGTAGCCATTCTTATTACTAGGCACAATGAGAGACAGATAATTTCTTCATATAAGCAAAATCAAAACAAAAGATGTATTATTTTCAATTAATAAGTACTTATTTAGTATATTGATAGTATTACTTAAGTGTACAACTTTAATCACAAACATTTTGATGCAGATGCTTTTGAATCTTTTCCATTTCAACACTTCTAACATTAATTATGTTTCAGTAGCCAGTATTAGAGCTGTAATTGAAAATATTTGATTAGTTGGTGATATAAACATCTGAAAGAATATTAAGTGAATTCATTTTTTTCTTCTGCAAGTAATGCTGTAATATGCAATATAATCTTAATTATTGATAGTAAAGATAGTTTCACTCAATTACTCATTGACAAAACAAAATCTTGATAAGAAATATAGACTGAATCCAATTTGAGAAAATTAAATGTAATTTTAATAGTACCAATTTAACATTTTTAAAGTTTATTTAATTACCTATGCCTAAAAAGAACAGAAATAAATTGATAGACAACTTTTATTTATTATTATATAAAAATGAAAAATAAATAACAGAATCATAATACACACCAATAAACCAATTCTTTATAAAATGTCAAAACACATGTACATCCACTAAGATTTACAATAATTAATATGCTAATACAAAAGTAATAACATTCTAAAGTAAACAATCAGTTTTTAATAATTCATATAAGAATATGAAGTTGTTGAAAATAAATTTCACCTTACTTATTAAGGAAACTGAAGCTTTAATATTTCACATTTCCAACACACATCTTTTTTAAAATAAGTTGGTTACTAATTTACACATATCTAACATTTACAACTCCTTCTCATGAAGAAGGTTGGAACTAAACCATCCATGAATATTTTGAAGAATATTAAGAAATATATAATAAATATACAATAGTATATCACAAATTCTTAATTAGAAGAATGTTGCAGTATCTCATCCCCCAAGCTTAACTCAAGAGAAATAATGTTTGAGACTAACACTACCTAACATTGTTTGATCACACTTTTTCACTATCATTTGCCTCTTCACTTTATAATAAAGATATTTTTGATTGTTATCCTGAAGAATCCATTAAGTTGTTTTGAAATCGGTTAGATGAAACATTGTATACATTTGTTTGTTCTTTCACACTAACAATGTTTGCACACTATACAACTTTGAGTGATTTCTACTCCAATTATCATTTTCTTATAGTTCTAGAGCTGTAATTGTCACATTAGCTATTTAAAACACTCGAAACAACACAATAAACAAGAGTGAATTAACAATGATGTCAAGTGAGGGAGGTTACACCTAGCGGCTGAGTACTCTTATCAATGTTCTCTGATTAGTTGTTTAGTTAAGGTGGCCTTAAATTTGCAACTTAATAAATGCATATTTAGTTAAGGAAATGAAGTATAAATGAAGTTTCATAAAATGAGAATTATCTAAAGGAACACTTAAGCTTAAAGGTTAGCTTAACATAGGAACCAGTTGAGGGTACCTTAACCCGGCGTTGGTCGCGTTGTGAGCATTTTGCTCACACTTGCCTAAAATCTTGTGTATTTCGCTTATTTCTTTTTATTTAATTCTGATATTTTTTCTATTTGTCTTTTATACATTAACTCACTTTAGGAAGTTGTTTTTGAAAAAAAAAAATTGCCGCGCTAATCCCCTATAAGACATTTTGTTCGAAAAAAACAGGAGCGTGAGCAAATTGCTCACAGCGCTACCATCCGTGACACAAAACTGAGCCACCGAGCGGGTCGCTCCGAAACCTGCACGGACTTGCCTATTTCCGCTGTAATGAGCCCAAATCTTGTCAGTACACGTTTGTCTTTCTTTGATTAAATATTGAAGCTGTTCCGTTTGGTAGTTTATTTCGGCAAATGATTTAGGTAGATAGGATCGTCAGGAAGAAAAAAATGAATGTTGCGACTTTACATGTTCAAATGATATTGCGAATTGCGTCAATGTTGTTTCAATCTAACGTTATTTTTTCGAATTTATTCATTTTTATATTAATCTAATTTCCGCATTGTTTACATTATATTCTTCCTATTCCAACGTACCAACTTATGCGGTTTTTTATATTTTTATAATTTCTTTTTAAACAAAAAATGTCCTATTTTTCTTTTTTTAATTTTGAGTAATTTATGCTACTGCACTTTTCTTACAATAACTGCTTCTTTTTTCGTGTTAATACAGCATTTTATTCTTGTTTACTCTCTTCTATTCATTCCACTCCTATAAATAAATTATAATAATGCATTAAACTGATGAAAACACCTTAAATAGATCAATAATTTAATGATAAACATATTCTAAATTAAAAGAAACAAAAATATGGCGAAGAATGCTGCTCAAAAATAATAGAATAGCCAAAAACTGAGGTGTGAGCAATTTGCTCACGCGCGACCAACGGTGTCCCACGGAGGGGCGCGACCAGCGCCGGGTTAACTGCTTCCTTAGGAACGTTCATAAATACGGCCCTCAGTCTTTTCCGAGGATTTTATTTTTATTTTTAAACAGGACGCCCGCAAGTTCGAGTGAAACTAAAAAATTCAAATTATCACGAAACATAATAAAGAATGTTACGTTACTAAAAAAACTCTACATATTCACCTCCGACTGCCAGCAGTTGACCAATAAATAACTTCGTTATTTTCAACAATGTATTTTTTTGTTGATCCCACGCTGTCAGCAAACGAAACGAATTGACATAAAAATACAAAAATAAATGTACAAAAAAAAATATATACTATCTCATAAAAGGCTGGGTAATTCTATTTAGTTTACTAGTTCTATTAATTTATTCATTGTAAACTGTCACCGATTTTGCAACAATGGTAACCGGCCTAACTAATAAGGTTAGTAAAGAGGCAGAGAGGTGACAATGAGAGCCGGTGATATGCAAAGAGGTTCGCAATGATGGAGCGGTGAGTCGGCTGCTATGGCTGTCGTTGCGACAACTCGGAGGACGCCAACAGTCATCTTGGTCATACTTGGACAATGGTTCATTAGCCCAGGTGTCCTAATTCTTCAGAGGCTTCTTCGTTTCGATGACCATGGCTCCCCCCTCCTCGCCTGCTACTGTGTTGGAATACACGGGTATTAATCATTACATGGGCGGATCCAGCCGATCGTAAAGGGGGGCTGCAGTCCAAAAGGGGGGGGGCTGCAGCCCCACAGCCCTTCATTTGGATCTGCTAATCAGTTTTTTACCTTTATGTTCCTTTCCCACAGCTAAAATTCTACTTGTTCTGCATATTATTTGTTCTTTAACTTGCTTCCTTACATTAAGGAAAGTCAAATTCTATCTTTAAATGACGAAATATTTACCAAAGGGAGGGGCTGCAGCCCCCACAGCCCCCCCCCCTGGATCCGCCAATGAATCATTAAGGCAATGTCATAACATCAATTTTGGTAGTAAAGCTAAAAAATCAAGACTGGCAGCTAATGACCATAGGTTATTTCTCAGCCAACGTACAACTCATAAAAATCACAGCCATATTCGCTGTGCCCAATTTCGTCCCTTTATTGCCGTTTGTGAACACATTTTGATTTTTGAAAGTGTGAGTTCTCATAATACTATTTGTGTTTGCTATTTTTGATTTATCATTATGTGCTTATTTAGTTGTATTTAACTTAATTGTTTAGGTTAAGGTAAATACTCATCGATCTGGGCGTTTTGTTTACCTTCACGTAGAACAGGAAGCCGCCATGTAGGAGGTATCGTGGTAACACGTTATGTTCCTCTTGGTGCGAAAAAAAATTAATAATTTGTGACATTACGATTGTTACGAAAATATTTTGTACCGTGTGATGTCGTTTTAGTAAACAGTAAAGAATTATAATAACGTAGTTCATTCTCTTTTGTATTAAGGGGAGATGAAAATAGGAACTTTTTTCAATGTTGGTAAAAGTCAATGTTTTTAAAAATAAATTCTCACAGTATGCATATTCAGCACGTCTATCCATATTATTATTTTTCTATATTTTTAAAATAGCTAAATGATGTAATGTGTGACCGAATACTTCAGAATCACAATGCAGCGTTCTTCGAACAGTTTAAGACTTCATGAGAGCAATAATATCCAAGCTCTGCAACATGATTCATCTCACGACTGGGTAATTACATGTTGTAAATTGTGCGGATTGGATTTTTTTTTTAATGCAATTTATTTGTAACATAACTCTTGTCCGTTTTTTTTTTTTTTTTTTTTTTTTTTTTCCCGCGGTGGATTTCAGCCTTTTTACAAGGTGATTTCAGATTCTAATGGCGTTGATATCGAATAATGACGATTGGAAATCGATTCGTATTGGAGGATACGCGTTGCAGTAGCCCTGGTAGAGAATGCAGAGTCAGCAACATGCCCCAACCACTGCCAAAGGATTACAGAGCATTGTTTTTACATGTTTGTCATTCACGTCCTCAGCCCGGAGTCCTTACTCAATACTCTTTCGCCACCGGTGTGCACCATGATACCCTTGCGGTTGTGGCGCTTCTGGAGGTCACTGCGATATCTGGAATAATGGAGTCTACTTCCAAAAAGATATATCATATCTTTAGGTTGGTTTGCATAATATGACTCCCTAGCCATAAATCAATGGAGACGATTCGTCGTGCTAATCAAACTAATGAGAAAACACTTTAATGCAATTATAATCCAAATAAGTATAAGTTAATTATTATTAAATAGTTATAAATAAAACCATCATTAGCACAGTTTTCACCCTAAGCGGAAGGAATGACACTATAGGATCCCTCCCTTCCTTTCTACTTTTACAAGTATGACCATCAAACATTGGCCTATGGATATTCAAAAATTAGGAAGACAAATATTTTATCATTTATAAAATGAATATGCTGCTTGATACTTCTAAAGCTTCTAATTGTGGTTAATAAAGAAAAAAAATAAGAAAAAATTACAAAAAATGAAAAATAAAAATGGAATATTTTAAAATACTTACGTACTACTACATTACGTACTTCAACTAAAATATAGTAGTCTACCTACTGCTTCATAAAATATTATTAAATTTTCCTAAAGACGTTCCCTACGAATGGAAGTTATGAGACTTGGGACCACCGAATTTAATGAATTTTGTTATAACAATTTTAAATTTCGATAGTGAAAACACGATGGAGAAATTTCTAGCATGAAATTAATTAACTCGCCAATGATAGTCGCTAGCCTATTTACATATGCTATCGCGGTAGCTTGACAGTAATTGATCAGTCAGAAATGAAATGGGATCTGACGATTACATAGCTGTTCTTTATAATAACTTCTGATCATTCCTCACCGGCGAGCAAATAGATAATCGTTACTATCAATTTATTGCAGTTTAAGTTTTAGCGTGTTTTGATGAGATCAAACTACTTCACCAAGTGGTTATGTAACCGATGAAGAATTCCCTAATTAGCAAAATCCTGCAAAAAAAAAAGGCCACGAATCCGGATTTTGGACAAAGCTCTGGGCCACGCTCCGTCCTTGGACTTGGATGGACTGCGGCCCAGAAGATTGCCGGTGAGATCATGGCTTTTCTATATTCCACGTACCGCCTCCAGCTCGGCTAATGGCGCTTGATAAAAATACATCACCGCGTCTCAGTGGCTAGCAGTTTACCCAGCACGAGCTGATTGTAACCTGCACGTGGATCATGATTACCATGTCCATTTTAATTTATCCTCCAAACTCGAATAAAATGTAAAGCTCATCTGATATTTATTTCCACAATAATCGTTCGTGAAGACCTGATTGTTATTGTGATAGGGTGATAGTTATACTCTAATCCATGTTTCCCATTTACATGATACTCAAGGCAAATTAGAAAAAATTGGGGAAATACTTGATAAAATTTAAAGTAAGAAACAGAGAAGTTCCCCTCCCCAGCAGTGGCACCCCAATTTTCGACAAAACGGTTTATATTTTGAAGATGTTTATTATACACCAATTCAGTTTAAAAATTATCCTATGGACGTTTTAAGGTTTTACAACCCGTTCTGAAAATAATATAGCTGGAAGAAAATTAAACACCATTAATTTTAAACACCATTAATTTAACGCATAGGGCGTGAACTCAATCTAATTTCGACATCTCCTTTTTTTATTTATCTTTTATTTTTTTAAATTCTTCTTTCCTTAACTACTTACCTTTTATACATTAATTCAGGTGTAACACATCAATATACAATCGATTCTTAAAAATATAAAGGTAAAACATAATACAATAAATTAAAAAAAATGTTGAACTCACATACTAATGTATTTTAATTTTTATAGGAATTATATTATAAATTGTAGGACCATTTTTAAATCAAATTTTTCTATGAATATCTTTTATACAATAATTTTCTTCAAAATATAAACCGTTTTGTCTGAAAGGTTAAAATGACATAAAAACAGTTGAAATTTAGAGGGTGGAAACTTGGCATATCCCCCTAGGGAGTGGGGGACAATTCTAATTCTTAATATTAAATCTCTTTTGAGTATTTTCCCTAAGTTTCAAAACTTTATAAATTATTAGACCTTTTTGCGCATTGTCCCACTTAAAATATGCATAGAATCAAACACATCAATTTTTGAGCAGAATTTCATATCTTCAGCATGTCAGATGTCTTCAAAATGTAAACGGTCTAGTAAAAAAGTGAAATAAATAGGAAATTAATGGGCTAAACGGGATAGGCCTCCCACTTATGGGTCTAAATTTTTCTTTTTCTTACCACTACACCCCTTAAACATGGTTTTTCCCAAAATTTCCAAACTTTAAAAATTATTACATCTAATTACTGGTTTTTTTGTTTTGACTAATTTACCTGGACTTATGAGTAACTTTTTTTGTGATCAAATTCGTGTGGACGTCTCATTAATGTGAATCTTGAATTAATTGTTCCCAAAATTCTGAGGCATCTGATGATTAATTATTCAATTAATTAAAATATAATTCTATCCGTAAATTAATATTTTTTTTCATGCTTGGTTCAACGAGAATAGTTCTTGGTTTAAGAACAATATTCCAAGTGCGCTTACTGAGGAATGTTTCAAACTCGGTTTGCGTACCTCGGATAGAACGTAAAATGGAGGTCTCGATCCTGTTCGATATCAGGTACTCGTTAAAGATCCCTGTCCTAATTATTCCTGGAAAGGCAAAATTTAGGACTCCCACTGTACCATCCTTCGATTGGACTTAGTAGCATTTAAGGACGTTAAAAAAACAAACAAACTCGGTTATAAAAGACGTCTGGCTAACGATTAAATGAAGAAGAAAGATAACGGAAAGAACTGTTTGAGAAAAAATAGTGCTGATTGTAAATTGAAATGGAAACCGTGATGTCGGTGGAGTACCACCACTTCCTAGGAAGAGCTGGCTAGCGGTGGCTCAGTGAGTAATGTACATTTCATTAAGAGCACAAGAAAACGGCGACCTTCCCCCAACTGTCGGGACTCCTGGAAACGATTCAGCCAGTGAGGGGTTATATCATCTGTGATGAGTTTTTGTTGCAGGTCCGGTTCAAAATAATAAGAAACCTCATAAAGCAATTTTATATATCTTCAAATGTCAAAGTTAAAAAAATTACTTGGAAGGTCTACTCAGAAGCACTAAATTTACTCACTCCTAAGTATGACCTCACTCAGAAAGAAAATTAAATAATCTAAAAATAATATAACATCTTGTCATGTAAAGAGAACGATGTAAGAGAACTTAAAGACCAAAGGAAAAAGTGATTTCGAAGAACCTCGCTATCACACATCTACCTGATATAATTTTTTTCACCGGGCATTCGTATCCGTTCATTGTTCTTTCAAAAACACTGGTTTACGTTTTTTATTTAAAAAAATCTCTTCATTTCCAGGATTAACTACTTAGGGTGTGGCGGACCTACACGAGGAACAGATGGTATAAAAAAAGGAAGAAGAAGAGGTAGGTAATTAACGTTTTTCGTTTGCCAAGGAACCAGTTCACTTTATTTTCTTTTTTTACGACTTCTGTTAGAACATTATCAATAATGATTTTATTTTGAAAGGAGTGCTCTGTTATTTTTCAACAGGACCAATTATCTTTTTGGGTATATTTTTGATTAGGCTAATTTTAGAGAAAATAGAAATATTATTTTTTTTTCAAGACGGCTCTGTGGGATTTGGACAAGAATTTTCATCATTAGTTGGTTTGGTTAACAAATAAACTTGATTTTATATGGCTCTACGTTGATTACTTTGTTGAGATAAGTCTCCGCAGGTAAGTACGGCTCCTATTTATTATTGGTTTATTTTTTTATCTTGTGAAATGATTTCAGCATCAGCACCATGAATCAAATGTTGAAAATAGTAAAACTTAAAATTTTTTTTACATTGAATGGGAAGAGGGGCTATAAAGATCTGGCCACACATGTCCGCACCGGATCCGCACCGCAGCAATAATATAGGTTATGTTCAGAATATTTTTAATTTAACTTACATATTACCTTTAGTTATGCCTAAAGTGGCCTGTGTCTGACATGTGTGGCCTGAACTTTAGGCATAACTAAAGGTAATATGTAAGTTAAATTAAAAATATTCTGAACATAACCTAAATTATTGCTGCGGTGCGGATCCGGTGCGGACATGTGTGGCCAGACCTTAACACGTCGTTAAATATGATTGTTGAGTAAATTAAATCAGTTAATTTATAAAAACCTTAAAATTCCTTCCTGAAGATACCTACTAGCAAAAACTGATGATACAAGTTAAAATATTAATGGTTTTATGGAATGCATTTCATTTCCGGTTGACTTTATAGATATCGAGATAAAAGCGTTTATGTGGTTTGCGTGTACTTACCGCCTGCAGGTAGAAGTCCAATCTTCATGCCTCTGCAGCAGATTGGCCCATAGGTCCTAGATTCATTTATAATGGCTGCTCAGAGTCAGCAGGCTCACTATCCGTTTCCTCGAAGCAGTCTGAATTGACACTTGACGAATATAAAAAAAAAGGAAGGGGTAAGAACCTCATGCGATTCTTCAAATGTATATATTTTTTTTGTTTCTAAAGTGAATTTCTTGCTGCAGCCTATATTCTATTGAAAATTAGGTTTACATGTCAAAATTCATGTATGTCCTGTTAATATTAGTTCATGGATAAGTAGCTTCTGAAAATTTTTAATTTCTCTATTACCATTATGATTTTAAAAAAAATAGGAAAGGGAAAAACACAATGAATTTCTTCAGAACAGCTTGAAATTTATTTATTCCATTCTTTCTGCAACTTCCTGCGGTCCATTGATATAAGACGAATTTCTCAAGGAAGTAAATTTAGAACCTCTTTAAAGAATTTAAAGAATAAAATTAATTTTTAGAGACTGTTATTTCGACAGGTTTAGATCTTTTTGCATAAAATTGAGGATATGCGGTTTTATGATTACGAAATGGTAAACAGTGATAATTTTTCAACGAAACCGCAAAGGAAAGAGTGCGCGAATGTGTGCCTACCTATTTACTAGTTAGCCGGTAATCATTAACAACCGCTGCAACAGCCTCTAGCACATCTCTGGCAAAACTTGTGTAAGGTTGCAGGCGCCTGGCTTCCCTAACGGCAGGAAACCTCAAGCGCAAATCACCAAGTAATACGCGAAAATACCAAGTAGCTTTAGTTGGTAGAAATTATTACAATCGTATCAAAATATTATTTTTTCATAATGTGCTGACCTCGAATAGCTTTATGTCTTATGTCATCCTAGTTTTTCTATTGATCATACCCTTAAACTTCTTAGGAAATTCATTATTTTATTATGAAATAAATATCATTATTAGAATAACTTTTACAATTGCATTTTGTGTTTATATATATAAATTTCATTTTGTGGGAAACCCGGATAGCCAGCGAGGAAGAGAAGAAAAAAAAAAATTAACAAAACTTACGTAGTTTCGAATCGCCAAGGAGCCTACCCTGCTATCTTGTGTTATTTTGTAACCTTCTTATCACTTTGGTGAGGCTACGAGTAAGTTCGTAAGTTATTTATTTTTGCGTTATCGCATTGCTTTCCATTATTATTAAATTGTTTTTGTGTTTTTAAATTAATAATGAACAACGTCAGCAATGAATCTTCAAAGAAAATGAGCAAATAATTTGTGGGCCCCATCTCCATTAAAAAGGACCCTTTGGGGGTTTGCTATCCCTTTTGAGCTGGTCTCGGTGGCGAATAACAAAATCGCCAACAGGTACTATGGATGGAGGGTTCGGGGCCACACAAACAGGTGCTACAATTTCTATATTCGTTAGTGAAAATTCATTAAATAAATGAAAGTGTTTTTTTTTTATTATAATAAATATATTTTAATTTATTTCGAATACAATTTATTAATATATTCTAACAACATCAACACCAGGCTATCGCATGTGTTGTGTCAGGTTATAAACTTCATGGTGGATAGCAGTCCTTAGCGATTCGATACCAAGTAATGCATTAACTACTATACAAAAAAAATACTTAATTTATTGCCATGGATTATTTTTTAATGACATGAAAACATTTTTCTAACATCAATATGAAATAAATCTGTCTAGATTACCAAGTGATTTGGTATGTTAATAATGATAAAAGTAAATTGGTAAGTACGTCCCCACAAGGGATGCCATTTTAATTGCTACGTTCCTGGTTTCCCGCTTTTCTAAGTCCTAAGGGTTACCAGAACGGCTTATATCAAGTTAATATATGAAATCAATATAATGAATATGTATCAATTGTATATTGGATACTTTTCCAAAGGTGACGTGTTTACCAATTCTATTTTATTTTAATAAACCTGTGGCATAGGGTATTTGATAATAAAGAAACAAATCTAAATTGAACTTTATCTTTAATTTTATTGACCAATAATGTAAACCATTTATACCCCCTTTAATATATCGTATAAAGATATTTTACTGACACAAATTAGTTAATGGATGCTGACTGGCAATTTAAAATTATTTAATACTGACCACACTATATTACAACTAGTACTGTATATGTATTAACCTTATCTGGTGGGCACTCTCTGGTGTTGTCTCTGGTCTATCTGCTGGATCAGTCCCTGCCATCTCTGACGCTCAATCAGGCTCAGCACAGCATCCCATCCCAGCCTGTCTGGCTATCTGGACTCGCTCTCTCCCTGGACCTCCGCACTCCTTGTACTCCACTCCACCCGAACTCTATCCACATTCCCACTCTCTCTGCTCCGACCTCTCTACTCCACTCGACCTCCCTTTTTCGAACTCTCCACTCGACTCCTTCAAACTTCTCTCTCCTCCATATAAGTCCTCTTTCCCCCAGTCTCTTCAGACTTCCTCTGATTGGCTGGCTGCAGACTTCTCCTGATTGGTTGGTTCCAGACTTCTTCTGATTGGCTGGCTGCCTAAAATTTCCCTTCCTTTCTATATTTAACGTGTTTCCCAGCGGCCTCTTTGCCGGGACAAAACCAGGGTTTATGGCCACAAATTTCTCTAACATTCTTCTTAGGTATTTCCACGGATGTTTGTCGGCAGCATTGTCGGTCTTAGGCTTTGCTTATTTTGAATTTCTAACAGGCGGTTTATGGTCCCAATAACTTAAAAGGAGGTATTTCCAAGACCTAGCAGCCTTCAGGTAAACCAAATGGTATGTGGTATGATGGAATGGAAACCTTTCAACAAGCAAACACATTTCGGTATGTCGGAAAACAGCGAGAAATTAAAGGGATGGCTTAATTAATTATACCTGATGAATATGAAATTTGAAGGAACATATGTATATTTTTTTACGTTAAAAATATTAAATTATTTGTAATACAAAAAATAATGATTGCGAGAAATTTAAACGACAAAAAATTTACGAAAAAACTATTATGAAATGTTTGATAACAGTAGAACTTTCATATTTAATTAACATAAATCATGGTCCTTGAAATATGGGAAAGTTTCCGAAAGGTGAAGCAAGAGGTGCACGTTCGCACAGCCCTGTTCACGGAGATATTTTCCCAACCGAGGATTATTAATGGTATTCACATCGCATGTACAGACATTCCTTGATTTGTAATAGACGTAAAGGGATGACACATTCACTAAGAACTGGATGAAGAAATTTCTAAAAAAAGAAAGGAAAAAAAACCTTTGACATATGAAAAGAACAAGTTAAAACATGTTCCGTTTGGAAAAGGGAAAGTTGGAAGGTGATATAGATCCGCTCATAAAGATATACCCCCGTCCACTCCTGGACCAGACCGACGGGCCCTACCCTTGAAAAGGATTAACAACTGGATATGGAAATGGAAGTGGGGCTAGCTAGTCGCGGCGGTCCATCTGGCGCCACCGATCTGCACTTGTTACAGCAATGGCCCACTTCTTGCAAGGTCTGCCCTTCCGTTCCGTTCGGACCTTTAATATCAGATCAGCTTTTCGGTATTCAGTGGTGTACTTAGGCGACTCGTGGTCCGCGGCGGATTCTTTTTTGAGGCCCCTAAAAATCAAAACCCTTTAGTGAAAGGAGCTTTTTTGTTTCATTTAGTTCAGCTATCTCAAAACACGTCAAAATAAAAGTTTCCTCCAAAGTCCAACTCGTTAATAAACTTTTATCCAATAATTTATAAAATGGATTCATCAAGTAAATCCATATAGAGATAATTCCTTTATTTATTTATATATGTCTGTGTAGATACATATCTATAAGAGAAATATTGTTGAATGTGCTTTGCTGCAAAATATTCAAATTGGTCTTAGTAATTCTGTCAACTGAAAGGCTCATATTATAACACAGAAATCCACGAAGAGCAAAGAAGAAATTGATGAAATTTTATTAAATTTTTTTTTTCTTTGCACCTAGAAAGCGATTTCGGGCATGGATTTAATTTTTTTCTAATCACAAAAAAAATTGTTAAAATCGTCCGGTAGCCACCCCTTGAAAGCGCCTTTTGATTTTGTTGATCACACAAATTTCATTATTTTATATCTTTCCATGATTACATGAATATGATGCACATTTATATAAATTCATAAAAGGCTTTTTATTAAATTAAGTTTTTCTATGCATCTGACAGGAGAATTTTTTTTATAAAAATGTTGGTTTCTTCGATTGGCCAATTCCAAAGCTAATCTACATATCGGCCCTCCATAGAGCGAATTCTTCTTCGATCGTCGCAAGGATCACAGGTCATTGAACTAGGATTGATTCGTGACTGGGTCGCTAAATGTCATGGGAACCATCCGATATGGACCGTAACCATTCCCCGACCTAAACAATGACTGCATCACTAAATATGCTAATATAAAAAACAAGGTATCCCAGACTTTTACCAGAAAAAAAGTTTGTACCTTCATTTATTTATTTATTGTAAGGACATAATGTATTGTCGAGTATTTTCCGACCTCTTATCACCGAAACCTTTTCCAAATAAAAAATAAGATTATCTTACAATTACAAGTGCCGTATGTTTGCAACTTTGAAAGTCGAAACACAGCTGATGGATTAATCTGTATCTTTTACAGAAAGTTGCTGCTTAGCCAAATAGCATTCCTTCCTGTTTAGTAGAGGAGATAGCTATTCTACCATCTTTATGTATCCAATTTAAAAAATGTCGGTAAACATTTTATACTTCTTCCCTATTACACTGCAATTTAAAGTAGGAAGTTAATGAAGTAAATGACCATTAATGTAATGATGTTTTTAGGGTAGATCTCGCCGGGATAAATTTATTAGTTTCCCTAAAATTTATTATTAGAGAAACCCAAAGCAAAGCGTGGCTCCTTAAATAGTTTATTATTTTTATATAAAGTAAATGATGTATATATATTATTATATTTTTTATTTAAATAATCAAATAATAAAAATAATAAAATAAACGGTGTTGTAAACAACACCGTCATTCATTTAAAAGCCACTAAGACTAATCGGACGATGCTACAGTGAGAGTCCTAATTTTGCCTATCCAGGTATAATTAGGATAGGGATCTTTAACGAGTACAGGTACTAGTACGTATGTAGGTATAGGCTCGGGACTTCCATTTTATGTCCTATCCGAGGGACGGCATAGGATGTTTTACTCCCATTAAAAAAATCATAGGGTCACCGTGGGACGTGAACCCGCGACCTTTAGTATTGTAGGTTGCCATGCTATCCACTACACCACGGGTGACCCCATAAATCCAAAGGGTTAAATTTAATTCGATAAAGGAATTGATATGGCATTGTTTACCTTTGGGGTACAAAAATGATGATGTAGAATCCTCACTTAATTAATCACTAAGTGTTAATAATTTTTGGTAATAACGTTTCGATACGTCTTTTATGTATTCATCAGGCAGAAACGTTAGATAAGTAGATACTTTATTAAGATATTTAAAGATTAAATATTACATATTTAATTATTGAAGAGAAAAGATTGGGCTCGACCGGGAGTCGGGTCATGCGCGTTACGCTGACCACTACGCCACCGAGCTCGCTTCCAAGCGGAGCCAATCTCTCCTACTCACTGATCCCACTCCCCTGATCACTCTCCCACGAGAAAGGATTAAATAATTGTTAAAGAATAAATTAACAAAATGGGATATCTCGTTACCTAAACCTCCTAAAATAGTTTACTACGAACCCTTGTGATTAGCTTTGATATCAGATGAAATAAACTGTTGAGATCAAGCAAACGTTCCATGTTCGAAATTTCCCAAGGTTTGTTGTGATTTAGTAGTTAACAGTATCCTTAAAATATGTAAGCTATTGGGCTGAGATGTTATTTTAACAAAATTGTACCAATTTACACGAGCTGTTATTGATCACACACAAATTTCCTGGATATTATCAAGAAAATAACGCCACTGAAATCAGAAGAATTGGTGGAGAAGGCCACAAGTTTACAATAACCCTGTAGTAAACGCTCAAAGATCAAGTCTTTGATTCCGGACAGAATGAGGCCAAGCTCTTGACCGGGGGAGAAGGGAGCGATTTCCTGCCCAATTACCAATACAATAGCTCAAAATATATGTACTCTCGTGGATAATGTTTATTACATAACAAGGGGGGAAGAACGTTCCATCTACCCCGTAGTATTTGTGATGAAATTCAACTCACGACTGGCTATAGACCGCATATCGCAAGGAACTATTCACCATGTTCATCATTGGGCCTCACCATTTTCGGTAGCGGAGGCGTAATTTTTGTATGAATGTCAAACACTAATTCTAACTTTTTTAGTAATCGAGCTACGAAAGGGAAGTTTCTTTGATGAAATAAATAAAACCAAATTGCTAGTAAACAATGGTGCCCGTTCGCCTCAAGAACTTAGAATGAGATTAAGTATTTTTCAAATTAGAAGAGGATATATGATAGTATATCATTTCACCAGTGCGATGACTTGGATTAGCATTTGTAGTTTTAATTTTGTACCAACCGAAAATTAAAGCAAAACTAGGCAAAAAAAGTACAACAATAGTTTATCCAGATAACTATACAAAAAAAATCAATGAATCTGCATAAAAAAGCTAGGTATGTCAGTTACGGATATTGAGGCACGATGGGATGATTCGTTCGAGCTTACCAAGCTGCAAGAATTATAGTCCGATTAGATCTAAAAAAATCCCTTGAGCAGAAAATCAAAGATACATGGACATTGCTGTAAAGAGAAGGTTTACTGACTTTGCTGAAAATAGGGTACATGACAACTTAACACCTTCAAAGCAGCAAAGAAACATCAACATTGTAAAGGCATAGTAATAGTAAACTACACTTTTCAGAAATGATCCTACATTATCTCGAACCTGATAAAATGCGAAGATTGGTGCTATCGAACAATAACTAGCGCATTTGACCACAACCGGGACACAGACTGATTCTAGTTCATTGAATACCGTTCAGAACGTTTAGGGGATGTAAGGAAGGTTAAAATTAAGTTGGATTTTTTCGCTTAGATCCTTCCTATGTTACCTTTACTTTATGTACGATCAAAAAGGAATTAACAGGCTGCAAACATGACTGAATGGCTTAAAGTAACGCAGAACAACTTGTAGCACAGGAATACCTAATAACAAAACAGATACCATTCTTAGTTAATAACATATAGATAACCTTAAACATTCTGTTAGTCATGGTACTTTTAAGATTATGAGTTAGTTGATATTATTTATGCAAATAATTAACATATCTTTTTATTTTTTTTCATTCAACAAGGTTTAAAACAAAAGGGATGACGACAGGTAATGAAGAAGCACGAAGTGGTTTGATGAGGTAATAATTTTTGAATATCGAAGTAAGAAGAACTGAGGGGTTAGGAATTGAGACTTCATTAAGATTCCTCTTTTAATTATCGGAGGTGATTTAATGGGGCTCCCCAGTCACCGGCCCATTGTCCGCCAGCCCCCGCCGCTGAGGCCTTGGACCCCGAGCTTCCGACTGGCTTTGTGTCCCGGCAACTCGTGGAAATTCCCAGGCCCTTTGATAAATCATAAATGCATGATGAGGGGCATTCACTGCCATTTTCTTTTTTCCGTTTGACCTTGACGCCTAGGTACAAATTTTCACTCATGATAATTATGGTAGATGGGTCCTTAGAAAGGAAGGTATTGAGGATTGTTTAGCAGTTTCAATTCCGGTCTAAAAATTAATGACAGTCATGCATGTGCATATATTAATAAATTTTTAAAATTTTATAAAATATGTATAACTTTATAGAGACTGTCGGTAATCTTAATTGAAATTTTTTGAAAGTTCTCTTATGTGCCTAAGGTGATCAATCGGATTGGGAAACGGAATGGGAACTTAAAGAGGAAGGATTGGAAAGAGGAGCTTGCCGAATGATTGTGGAATTAGAATTCCAGAGGGAGATTGCTTGCATTATAAAGGATTTTTCAAAAGTAGCGATTCGATGGGGTGGAGGATAGAGTTCTGACGTATGAGATCCCTGTAGGGCGGGATTGGGTGGATTTAACAGTCGACTACGTAACCGTTCAGTACCAAACACTAACTTGATTGATAGCGTATGCTTCGAATAAGTACGGACAAAGGGCTTTTTTTTGGTTAGATATTTGACCCTAGTTAAAAATCGGCTAAAAAGGAAATCCCGAGCAGTACGGTTCAGAAGATGGCTATCAAAAAGTGGGCAATATTCCCATATACGATTATTGCTTGGGCTTCGCAGCGAACCTGATGTTTGAAGGGTTATTCAAGAATGGACACCGCTTTGTATAGTCCATTGCTAGGAATGGACTCCATAATATATATTGGCTTATATCCTCTCTGGTCCCCGAAACAGTTGAATTTTTACGATTTGCTGTTTACACGCTCCGTTTTACCTGATAAGAATTTTGTTTCACACAATTCCCATAAGTCGTTGCTAAGATATAGGAGTCACTAAGTTCTTATGCCCTAGTATAGATAGAAGCAGGTACTGACACTTCTTCATCCCAATTTTTCACTTTTTCACATATAGATATATAGTCAGTGCAATATTCCAATAAGACACCAAAATCACACAAACCATATCTTCCAGCTAATTTGTGTGTACCTAAACAAAATTAGTCAACTCGGTTGGTTTCAGATTTAGCCAACCTCAAACCGACCATAAATGGTATAAAACAATGTTGATATTTCTGGTCATCGTATTATCATATCCGAAACTGCTTTAAATTCTTTTTTATCAAATTTCAGCTTTAGGATTCTTTTCTACATCTGATTGGCAGATATTTGTTATTTGTGATTTTGAAAGATTGGTTACTAAATATATTCTTCATAATGAATGCTTCTTTTTCATTTCATGACATTTTACTACTAATAAATTTATTATAAATAAAATAAAAATTAATGAAGGATACTTAAATAAAACTTCGTCTGTCGAATGATAAAATTGTTAACGATATTGTTATCTTCCCAAATAAGTTTTTGAAAGAGATCCTAAAATATTTATGGGCCATTAAAATTTTTGAAAAACTCGAATTATTTTTTTAAAGTGGTAAGATAGCATTTAATTTTATGAGCTTATGAGTAGCATTACAGTGATGCTTTTTCTTCATAATTACAACGCACGTATCATACAATCAAGGCTGAGAAATTAAAAGCCTTTTAAGGAAAACATTCACTATAGAAGGTAAGAATGGGAAGCACGCCAATGCAGTCATTTTCTCTAATTAGGGTTTGTTCGTGTTGGAATTTCGTCACGTGAAAATATTCCCACTTCATTTTTTATGTATAAGTATACGTGTTCATTGACGAGAAGTTTGAATATAAAATTACTTTTATCGCATGATTAGATTGTTAAGATTATTATTAATGGATATAATCATCAAAAAGAAATAAATAGCAATGATATTATAGTTTTTGCACCGTTGCATTATAAGCGCACACTTGATCCCCTTTTCATCATCCCACCACCCCCAAATGGCGATCCTTTATTTTGGCATGATCACCAAGAAATCGATTAGTACCACTAATACCAACATGTTATGATGGAGGTTTTATGTGTGTACAATTTTTTTTTTATATATTTCCTCTATTTAGGTCTATTTTTCCTTTACCAACAGCTTGTGACATTTTACACACTTCCTAGTGAAAACCATTCTTCTTAGGTTTTTTTTTTTCCTTTTTACAATTTTCTTTCCTTAATTTCTATTTGTATTCCATTGTTACAACATTCTCTTTTCGCTCAGATGCTCATTAGCCGGAGTGTTACGTACACGTGTCTGAAGAAATTAATTAAATTAATCTGAAACATTGGATAAACATTGTGCAAGCCAACTTGAGGAACAATTAATCACCTTAACTGCCATTGTGCAATCAGATGGTTTTTAATTTCGCAACTACGCAATCTTCATGTGGTTGTAGATCCATCTATTTAAGTATGTCAAATGTGTTATTAGTTTGCTCTTTAGTGACTAGAGAAATAAGGCGAAGCTCGATGAAAAAAGATATTAGTTGCAATCGTTTAACCAGTGTCACACATAATTGAAAATGACGGGAAAGATGAAATGATATGTACCAGATGAACTTCACTTATATTTTATTAGTTAATATTAGTCATACTTACACTATAACATTTGCCGCAAAATGTTGCGTAGAAACAAATAGTCCAATCATAGTCCAGTATTATTAGAAAAAAATCGGCAACAATTTCTAAAAAATGTTTTATTGTTTATTGGCTTAGTATATATCAATATCACTTTCTTAGGTTTTCCACCTCAGCGGAGTTATACTAAGTTTATGGAGGGAAGGTAAATGTAAGTCCCTACTAACAAACAAATCAAATTTTATCAAAAACATAAAGTATAATGTAATCTAAAACGGTATTTTAGTGATTTCTTTGGACGATATATTAAATAAAATACATATTTCTATACCATATTCTGAATCTCAAATGTTTTTAGGTAACTTGGTTGTGGTTGTCCTAATGTTCCACGATTTAATTTTTTTTCGTTATAAAATTTAATTTGTTTTTTGTATTGTTTGGGTTAATAAAAGGGGAAAAAGTAAAATGAACATCAAAATCATGGCCTGTTTAAATAGAAATATAATTATAAAAATCTGGTGCGATGCGCGCAACACACAACTTTCACTTACCAACTTAGATTAGAAATTGACATGTTTTTTTAATTGCCATTTCTATAAATAATATAAAAACAATGACTTGATTTTGATTAAAAATGATTAATTTAATCAAAATCATTAAAGCCGTTTTTGAGATATTCCAAAAAAATGTAAAAATTGGAAAAAAAGTTGTGTAATAAAGAGCCCCCTGCATTTGACCAATTTTGATGAAATTTTGTCTGTCACATTGTGAGCATATACATACACCTAATATCCAGTCTTATCAAAATCATTACAGCCGTTGTTGAGTAAATAAAAAAAAACCTAAACATTAGATAAAATTCTTTAAGTACAGTACCCCCTCCGTTTCACCAATTTTGATGAAATTTCGGCTGTCGCATCGCAGGCATATACATACATCAAATACCCAGTTTGATCAAAATCGTGAAAGCCGTTTTTGAGTAAATAAAAAAAAAAACACGTGAACATAAGACAAAATTTACTAAGTAAAGTACCCCCTCAAATTAATCAATTTTGATGAAATTTTGACTGTCATATCGCAGGCACATACATGCATCAAATATCAATTTTAATCAAAATCGTTAGAGCGGTTTTTGAGAAAATCGAAAAAAACGTAAAAATTAGATAAAATTCTTTAAGTAAAGTACCCCCTCCGATTCACCAATTTTGATGAAATTTTTGGTGACACATCGCGGGTATATCCATACACCAAATACCCAATTTCAGGTTCGTGCGGTTAACAGTTTTTGTGCTAGACTGTTCACATACACACACACACACACACACACACACACACACACACACACACACACACACACACACAGACCATTTCGCGGGACTTGGTTAATTGGACTCAGGGGAACCCAAAACGTGTATTTCCGTTGAAAACCGGAAGTCGAAATTTTTCACGATCGCAATACTTTCCTTACTATATATTTCATATATAAGTAAGTGAAAGTAAAAAAGTAAATGATATATTTAAGTAATAATTATTTCAAATTTATTAAATTAATCTTAACAAAATTAGATCGCATTTGATATTACATCTCATCCATTATTTTTCTGGACGTTAAGGAAGTGGTATAGAAATTCAAACCCCAAAATAGTTTTTGTGGTTTTCCTGTTAAAGAGTGAAATCGTAAATTATGTTTTCCCCACGAATTAACACACTTTTTACTTAAGTAGCCGAAGAAACAAGAAACAATGTATAGACAATCAACTAATCACCATTTAAATTTCGATAGAGATTCCAGATAGATCACGTACAGCAGCTGATTAGTTCGTAAACAACGGCAACAAAACCAAATCCGTATCGTTCTTCCGGTAAAAGTAAGAGAAATTCCTTTTTTTTTTTTTTTTTTTATAAATGTTAGATTTTATCGTTATTTATTCTATTTTTTCAGTGCTAAAAAATTACGAAACGAAAATATTATAAAATATAGTAGTTACTCGACTGGTAGAATAAGAAGGCAGCGTCTCTTCTTTGTACTTCTTTAATGGTTAAAAAAAAATTTCCCTTCTTTTTCAATTCCTTAGAATATCAGTTAGCTAGTATTTACTGATTAATGAAAATTCAATATGTTAAAATTAAATTAATACCTGTTTTTTATCTCTGGTGAGAAGTAATAAAAAAATAGTAAACAATAGACTAAAAGTATGATGAAACCATATCTTTTTTTTTTATTTTTTAAGCTATGAACCTATGCATGCAAATTAAACTTTTTCCTTTCACTTTACAGTGAATTTTTCCAAAAAGTGTCACTAACAGAAAACAAATTTGAAGGACATATTCCATGAAGAACGTTGTAGTGCAAATTCAAATACGAGATTTCTGCAATAAACATTCCTAACTCCATACCTAAGCTGAGAAGGGGATCTCCTTAAAATCCAAGATTGGGTCAAGAGAAGTTAGTGCAGGTTTCTATCATGGTCAAATATTATTGTTTTTCTCTTTTCAGATTCAGCACATTCTTGGCTATCTTCAACACCAAGTAAGATGAGAAGAGTAAACATGGAAACAACAACATAAAAGGAATCTTAGATTTATGTTATAAATTCTATAATTTTTCCACTATAAGTATGTAATACATGTAATGCATATAAGCGTTCATTTAAATTTTTAGTAACTTGGACTAGATTGAGCAATAGCCAAATGACACGACTAACACAGGGTCTACAAAATACATAATGTTAGCGTTTCAAGAGGAGGGTCTTATTTATCGACTAACTTCAGCACAAAGGCGAACTTGAAACTGTCACGATTTTCAGACTTTTCACGACAAATCAGACGAAAGGTCATTTCGCTTAGATCCTAATAATATGACATTAAATATCTCGCCAAGGAGACCTAACTGGGATGCTCTTAACTTGGCCATGGGACTATCGATACACAGCGGAACCGAACAGCGAATGATCATTACTGATCGGCAGTTTCCCTTAAGAGAGTGGGTTGGCTAAACAAAACATGTTGCGGTCTATGGAAATTTGCGAAGGCGTAAATGTCCGTTATCTGGTGGGTGTAGATCAATGACCCGTCAGTTGGGCCTATATAGTGATTAATGTTACCCCGTTTTGAAATTAATCCTAATTTCAGTTTAATTCGTTTTCCACAATGTGATAATTTTAAATAACAATCAATGATAGTGTCACTTGTATATTTGGCAATAAAAAACAAATATACATATACTTCGATAGGCTATGTATACAATACTGTTTTTAAAAATATTAAAGATACACAAATTAGAATATATACATTAGGCTAAGATGACTGAAAGAACTACAGAATATAGGAAGACTAAGAAGAAGAATTTGAAACATTTTTAGGCCTTAATGACATGAGGGTTTTACGCCTCAAAGCAAAATAAATAAATATAAATCCTTGGACTCAATGCTTCCTCTATGAAAGTAGTACTTCCATGTAATATTATTTCCTATTAATGAAAAATATCTAACTCACACATACCTCCTTTATATTTACAAGGTTAAATAATTCTTAAAAGCTATATATTACTAATAACATATTAATTAAAATACGCATTAAAGGAAATAGACGTTTTTTTCGTATTAAGTCGTTTCCTAGAAAAAAAAAAAATAGTTTCACTTAATGTTAGTATCTATCTCATTTATCTTCTGAATATTTATTTATAATGGAAAAAATCCATAGGTACAGCTTTAAAGATTAATAAAATAGAATAATTTAAATAGAATTTGGTGCCTCTAGCCCTTGTTGTACACGGCACCTTAAAATGTAATTAAATAAATTTAAAGATTAATAAATTCGCGAGATTGTTATGTAGTTTGTAAAAGGAAGGTTTAAATTTTACAATACATGATTATTTTTTTTAATCTTACGATTCTCTTAATAGTGAATATTAATCATTAACCATAATGCCTTTAAAGCAACATCCCAAATGTTAACCCCCAATGTGGGCCGAAACGATTGGAATTTCATTATTTATTTCCTATAAAGACACGGGGTAGTTACGTTAGTATAAAATATATTCTAGAATTTAGACATTACAACATAACATATTTTGATGAAAAAAACAAAATCGACGTTTTTTCTGTTGTTTCGTAAAAAATGAAGTGTTAAAATATTATTTCGTTGAGATTAAACCTAAATATAAATCTTTACCACTACAACCTCGAATAATCACGTAAAATTAATATCAATTAGCGTATTAAGGAAATGATTTTCTTTTTCTTCGTTTCAGAAAATTATTGAATAAATTCGGAATTCTTGAAATATTTAAGGGTTAAACTATTTACATCAAGTACATTACATAGCTATGCCTGAAATATGAGGTTATAGGTAAGTGTTATTACATAAATACTGAGACGTTTTAAAATAAGTTTCTTGATACATGTACAAATTCATATGGTGCCCAATCATTTTCGTTTCGTCTTCTTAATTTGCTATCAACCCTTCTAAAACATCGGCGCCCAATGATCTCCTCGAAACTAATATTAGATTGCTTCAATGTGTCCTAATAAAATAAATGATTAACGAGTCAACATTAATATGATGTAATGTTTCAGCAAATTATAAGTGGCAGTATCTTTGCATCCACCACATAGCTCCAAAAATGATTTATAAATGCATTTTGTTGTTGAGCCTCTTTTCATTCCTCCTTCCAGAATTGGAAGCATGTTGAATAGAAGACGCAAGGTCTCCAAGAATGGGTCAAGTCAGGAAAGTGGGCAATGCCAGTGTCTCATCCTTGCCACGGCCTCGACGTTTCGCAAGCAGCCCGCGGGCTTCATCAAGGATCCTCGGCCAACATCTACGTCAACACGACCTTTATCCATGATCCGTCTCCTGCTGGCCAAGATCCTGCGGAGGACGCGCCTGGCGGGGTATTCCCCAGGATTCTATCGTTCAGTATTTCCCATCCCTACTGATACTTCTGTTGGACTGTAGGGCAATTAGGATGAAGCATGCGAATTTTAAGATTTCAGACAGTAGCTAAATATAATTTAATTTATTTCAAAGCTGAAACGTACCTCCCTCCACGTAAACCTTAAAGGAATCTTATGATCCAAAATCATTCACAAAATTATCCCCATTTTGTTAGAAACCAAACCATTCGTAGGGACCTCCATATGTCACACAGAAATGTGTCCTTTCATGATATATTCCAGACTCGTCCGAACCCAGTTGTTTAAAATCTTATCCACTCTCCCAACCCTGATAATATTCCGAGGAGTCTTAAAAAGATTGTCCACATGACCTTCTATATTAGAATTATTGGTAGAGTGCAACACTCTGGTCACCGATCATGGTGCCATGGTCTGCTCACACAATAATTTTTGTTAACATTTACTATTTATTCATTTCTACTTACAATACTGTAACATGAAACAAAATCAGATGATTTTGTCTGTAACATTGAAAAAAGTTCTAGCCTTTTTTTTTTTACATGTTATAATTTTATAATAATTTTAAAAAATAATTTAATATTTTAAAAAATTATTTCCCGTAGTCTCCACCAAGGATCGAGTTCAGGATTGGTAGAATATGAATTATCAGTAGAAAAATGGGGTCACATGTGGTGTGGTGGTTAGCATAGATACTTACCATACTAAAGGTCACGGTTTCGCGTCCCGAGGTGGCCCTAGGATTGCTCAATGGGAGTAAAAAACCCTTGTCCATGGCGTCCCTCGGAAAGGACGTAAAATGGAGGTCCCGAGCCTTCACGAAGTCAGTTACTCGTTAAAGATCCCTATCCTAATTATACCTGGATAAGCAAAATTTAGGACTCCCACGGTAGCATCGTCCGATTTACCTTACTGGCATAAAGTGACCTTAAAACAAAAAAACAAAATCAGTAGACAAATACACATGAGTGCTTTTTTTGATATCTAGATTTAAATGTTTTAAAACTAGAATATAGCTACATAAAATAAAACTTTATATTGGTATTCTGCTCCAAAATATTGTGAGGAGGAAACTTCGGCGTTTATTTCGAATGAAAATTTTCTATAGAAGATGGCGTGGGGGTAGAAACCTCCTGAATTTTTTGAAGGTCGACTAGCTTTGCCAGGAGACCAGTTGAAGCAAGCAAAATTATCTATTTTTACTTATTTTCTAATTTATACCTATTAAATCTTAAAATACCTTCGTAGAAAAAAAAGAAGAAACACTAGGAAAAAAAGGACAAGGAAATCGAAACCTCGGAAATTAATTTTATAAAAAAACAACAAAAAAACTGTCGAAATGATATTTCAGCGGCATTCGGTTGCTAGTGACATAAATAGCAAAAAAAAATCACTGTTGAAAAATACACTTGGTTCCTCTTAAAAACGATCTTCAAGGAATGTTGCACAGTGCGTTAACGGTGAAGAGATTTCTCGAGTAAGATCCACTAGTAAAGTATAATGGACTTGTAAGACCTAACAATATTTATAACTGCCTAAGATATTTACAGTTATATCATTGGAAATTACAATGATATTTATTTTGATAACTAGTAAGGCGATAGATATCATGGAGAATTTCACAACCAGTTTCATTATATTATAACAGTTTCAAACAGTAATTTAATGTACCCACATATAACCTTTTTATTCATTTATTAAGCTATTTCGTAGTTTACTTGTTAATCGATTGTTCATTCGATAGACTTCACCATTATCTAATATTATTCGCATATACTTATGTATGACTCATTAACCAATGTTTGATAATATGATATTTTCATTTCTGATGTGTTAAAATATCTGCCTTAAATTTTTAATCATAATTTTTATCCAGAAAAACCAACCGCTGTAGTCAAATTCTTCCTTACCTTTAATTTTTATAAAATCGATTTAAGCGGAGTCCAGTCTTTTTTTCATTGGGATCTTCATATACATATTTATAATATATTATATGATTTTGAAAACTCGTTTTCGGGTAAAATTATAAAAAGAAGTGTGTAGTTCATTTAAAATCATAATTAGTATAAATAACAAAACAATTAAAAAAAAGACTAACAGAGTGCAGTTTAGGAATGAAAATCAGACAAATTGGAAAGGACATCTCTGGGAATACAGGGCGGGGAGCGGTGTGCGGGAGCTGCTTAGGTACCAAGTTCCAAGGCCGCTTTGGTAGACGTGATCGTCGGCACGGCTCTCTTCTCCCTTCGTCTCGGGGCGAGTTGGTACGGTCAGTGCCGAAGGTGGAGTCTACGAAGTGCTACGGATAGGGGAATATTTACTAATATTCAAAAGAAATATCCAAGATAAGAGTGGTGTAAATAAGATAGAAACACATCATTTTCTACTTGGTACTGCCAAAAAATAAGTATAGAGAGCGTATTCTCCATCTGTCAATATGTAGTGGTATAATAAAAATCTCTCTAGGACATCTTCAACAATTCCGAAGATTACTTCGTTAGTAATGAACACGACTGGCTGAGGAGTTACTCATACTTGGAGTCAATCATTGCAACCAGAGAAAATTACTCAATTATCACATTACCTTCATTAACACAGCCGCAGCCTAGAAAGAAGTGGTATAAAAACAGCCTTTTTTTAATATAAGTCAGGGGTGATTTTATTCCTTTAGTTTAAAATAAATGGTGAATACCTCGAACAGACCGAATGGGGAATTTACAATGAATCAAGTAGTTTAGCGAGAAAAGATGTGTGACGTTGAAATTGTAACATTTCTCGCTTTTGTCTTAAGTTTATATTAATTTAAACTAGAATAAAAAGAAGCGCGAGTATGCAGAGGAACAAGAAAGCAAAATTTAATAAATATAACTTTACTTTGTTAGTCTATTTTTTAATAGTTTAGTTATTTATACTATATATGCTTTTAAACGAACTACACACTTCTTTTACCTGGAAAGGATGTTTCAAAATAATGTTATATTCATAAATATAAATCAATTCTAAATAAGATAGCTACACAATGCGTGTGCGACGTGTGCAGTCGCACAGGTTTTACTTTTTAGGGTGCTCCGTATGAAAGAATTCAACATTAATAAAAGTAAGAAAGTAGCTTAATGAAAAAATAATATACAGAGCAAGCAGTATGTCAGTTGTGGGAAAAGAACATTAAGGTAAAAGAGCTCATGTGTAGATCACGGGAAGAGGCTGTGGGGGTGCAACCACCCCCTAGACAAGCCGCCGGATCCGCCCTTGATTGAAGGGCGCCAAAATACATTCTTAATACATATACATGAATAAATAAAATACACACATATTTTTGTCTTGGTCCGACCCTAAAGCCATAACTCAAGCTAAACTTACTCAAAAACGCACTAGTGTCATCACCGAGCACTACGGAAGAACAATAAAGTATCTGTTTGCGCTCAAGTTCTATTTAATTGCCTAAAAAGTTGTTCTGTCAGCTGCTCGGTGCAATCCAACTTTAGAATATTCATGTATTCTCATAAAATTTTTATAAACTTTTATTAAATTTAATTTTTTTTTTAATGCAGTTCTTTAAAGGCATACCATCAACAATACACTATATTTATATGTCTATACTTAGGTATTCACTACAAAAAAAAAAATTAAGTGTTAAATTTGATATAAATTTTTCCAAAAATAATTATACCTTATATAAATCGTATTTTTATTTTAGGAACAGAAATTAAAATCTATTTTTAATTTTTATTTCCTTTAAAGGAAGTTTGCGGATCGCCCACCTTAATCCCAGCTTTGCCGGGTCTTTTCATTTTGTTTAATTTACTGGTTTAAGTGCTATATTCGAAATAACAACTTCCTATTTCTTCAAAGCGGTCTCCTTCCTGATCGTAACCAAAGAGCAATGTAACATAATGCATGTAACATAATGCATGGGCTTGAAACCTTTCAAGACAATGCCATTAACTTCCATTACACCCCAATTCCTTATAACAGTGACACAGGAGAAACTGGAGCTGAGATGACAGGCAAATTCATTTGAATAGTACCAAAATATCATAAAAAACTTGAACTAAAAGGAAGAAAAAGAAAATATTAAAATAAATTGTTTGATTATATTCAACACATTAGATAAAATTCTTAACGCATGTCGAAACCTCCCCTACTTGATGTGTTTGAACGAAATTTATTCGACAAATCGTGGGCCACATGAGCTAACAGTTACATAAGGAAATCGCGAGAGATAGACCAAGCTAGGAAATACTTTAATCAGCCTGCTTTCCCTCCCTTTTCGACAATGGTCTTAATTGTGCAACTTTCTGTTTCGATACACAGAGGATGTTAAGAAATTTTACATGTTACAAACGAGAGCACTGAAATAAATAAATAAAGGAGCACGTCTTATAGGACACTCTAAAAAAGATGACGATTCTTCAATTAATGTTCTGATTCTTATGCTTTTATTATGTTTTAAATTCTAAGACTATTCCGAAAAAGAAATTTAAAAATATTTAGGAATTACAATATCACGCTAATTAAATTTTGTAAATTAAATAAAAAAAATGTTGGAAGATTGGTTGACTGAAGAAAATAATTGTAGAGAAAATGATGAGGGGATATGGTCACAAAAGCAATTGCACTAATAAATAACGTATGGTACAGTATATAAAAAGGGCCCTTTATGATGCAAAAGTTTGTAAAATTTTCAGGAAAAATAAAAATATATACAATGCCGGATTTTTTAAAAATAACTATTATTAGAACAGAGGTTTTTAAACTACATTAGAAATATGTTGGTAAAATATCGTTAAGCTGTTCCGAATACTAAATGAGGAAAAAAAAATTAGTTTCATTCCGATCTGCAAGTGAAATTATTAAAAAAAAAAAAAAAAAAAAAAAAAAAGCCAGCAAACCAGAGAAAACACACAATAAACTAGGAAAAACTCATGATAATTTATTTGTATTTATGTAATAACAGGAATTCATCTTCTTTTGAAACTCAACCTAAATATTGAACGTACAACTTAAAAAAGACCCAGAAAGTGTAAGAAACATTAAAAAAAATGAATTTACTTCCTTAGCATTTTCACTCCTCATGATCAAAAAAAAAAAAAAAAAAGAAAAAAAGGAACTTGAAAAATTAAAATAAAGCATGAATATTAAGAAAAAGTTAGTGATAAATTAATTATACTATGTAAAAAATGAAACAAAGTGAGCATGATGCTATATAACCAAATTTAAATACTGAGAAGGGAATGATAAAGATATATATATATACATAAATCTTACTCATGGATGGCTTCAATATTTTTGTAATGCATCGACAGTTTTCATATTTTTCAGGGCATAAACATCATTAGGAGACAACGACTCGACTCATTGTAAAGATCATGAAGAAATGTACCTAAATGTAATTGTTAAAAAAAAAAAAAAATATATATATCATATCCAAAGATACTAAATTTCAACCATATCAGTTTAAGCAGCCAAATAAATTCAGAACTTTGACTTGGTTATGCATTGGTCACATTGATGAAAAACTATTCTTAAAATCTTTATAGGCGTTTTTATGACGAAATACATTTAACATAAAACTGCTATATGTATAAAACTTTTCCTTTAGTAGATTTTTTTCGTTGATAACATTAATTAATTAATATTGGTTTTAAATACATGCTCAGGTAATGGTGAACAACCTCTAACTAATCGCAAGTCTGTGTCACACCAATATTTATCATGTCAGCTACCGAAGGCTGCAAGAAAGGCCATACATTTTGTCAAACTCATCGGAACTAATAAGAACATTAAGAGTTATTTTGGAGCATAATTATTAATCCTGATCAATATATTTTTACAAAAAGAGTGTCTTTTAAAATTATAATTAAGAGGCTAAGCTGGAAAACTACTGCCTTTTATATAAGTGTAAAAGAAGAAAAGATAAATGGTATTAAAAAAGTTTTGATACAATAGAACATATTTATTTTTGAAATGTTAAATTATAAAAATGAGATATGTAGGTTTAAATTTAAATATTTTATTTGATTTCCTATGATTAATATAAAAAGAAAACATCAATTGAATGCTTTTATTATGGTCCTTTAGGAAGGATTATAGAAAAAGTATGAAGTTAGTGAACATTTTGTATAGCATAAACAAACATTGGTGCCTAGGTTGAAATCGATAAAGAAATATTATAACTCATTGCGAAATAAAATACTTGACGCCGGTTACGTTTGCGAAAATATGATATTGACTTGTACCTTTAAAAATAAATGAAAAAGCTTTAATTACATTTATTAATTAAAAAATCATTATGCAATAAAAATTATAAACATAAAAAAGGCAAATAAGATTAAATGTACGCTACATGTAGTTTTTCTTATTTTTAGGCAAACATAGTAGAAAAAAAAAATTGAAAACCCACCCATTGTCTTGATCTCTAGATAAGGGTATATATAATATTATTGGTAAGGATATATACTTAATAAAATCTTAATAATGATTGGACTTTTTCGTTGGTAAAAAATTTAATATTATTTTTTCGCATTCAGATAAAATTTAAAAAGCGGATCTTCAGCACTGGAATCTGCTAGAACAATAAAAAGAAGATTATGTCGCAATTTCAGAGTAAAAATACGTGTTAGCACTTGGGTTGTTGACGAGTTAGGTAACAGAGAGGAAATGAGGAAGATATCTGAATACTATCAGCATCTTTCAGGGTATCGCGGCCCGCCATCTAAGGAAGAGATGTCTCGGATATTCATTACTTAATTTAAAACACTTCAAGTATATATTGATCAGCCGGTACTTTTGAAAAGGCTTGTAAGGCATGCTATTACCCGACTAATAGCATATTAAGGAAGTGAACAGGTTAAAATATAATACATTATGCTATCTATCGCAATACTCTCATTACGTTTAATACAGATAGAGAACGTTTGGATGACCACTGGACCAGGTATCATCAAGTACCAGTAACTATCATCGAAGTGACGGTAACAATAGCTTTCAAACAGTGACAGTAACTATCATCGAAGTGACAGTAACAGTAGCTTTCAAGCAGTGACATTTACTTCCATGCTGAGAAAGTAACTTTCATGCAAAACTGGCCTGAACATTCTGAGTTTAACCGAAATCAGATAGGAAAATATTTTTGTATATTTAAGGCACACAATATGCTCGAGGAATTCTATTTATCATATACCTTTGGTTAATTTGTGCTTACTTAACATAGCACTTGAGTATTGAAGTAGCCTTTTACTTAATATAATTATTTTTAGTTAAGTTAAACCGCAAAAAATAAAGTCTACAATATATTATTCCATCAAACACACAAATAGTTTATATTTGTTTATATCGTTTATAACACATGAATAAAATACTGCTCGGTAATATAGAAATTTCTTTACGTTTTTTCATTACAAAGTTAAATAACTATTAAGTTATTCAAGCAATGGATTGGTGAATAATGATGATTCAAGTGTTAATTAATACGTAATTTTCTTTCATTTGGTACTTAATGCATCAAAATCCATCGCTCCTGAAATCCAGAAAATGGTTCTATCAAGGTTATTGCTAATTAGAACATCATCCTTCTAAGAGGTGATGGAGGTTATCTGGGCTAATTTAGACCCCTCGTTATCTTATCCGAAATTTAACTGTTTTCGGATATTCGCATTTTAAGATTGTTTTTTTCAAAAATCAGTTTTACTCTTTAAGATACGAATAATATAAACAACTATTAATCAGGCTGTAATATTTTTATAGTTTTAGTTAGGGTCGCTTTCAATTCTTAATACCAATTAATAAAATCATAATAATCTGCATCCAGAAACTACTGGCCCTATTGTGAAAAACAAATAATCTTTGTAAAATTGTCAACAGAAACCATTTTCAAATGAGTCTGCATGTTAATAGAAAACTGATTTTCGTCAAAACGAATTCTTAAAGTTCTAATCCCGCTAAAACTTCGGATAACGCAATATGATGTCAAAAGTATCCCAAATAACACCTCCTATCACCTTTTAAGATCTCGAGCTCAAATCTGGCTTGGCCGGATACCTTTAATATTGGGGCTGAGGGACCCTCAACGGGGGACCCTCTAAAATCCTAGCGGTTGAGCGTGATCGTGGGACCAAGCAATAGTACAAACAATAGCTCCTTACATAAAAAAAAAAAAAAAAAAAAAAAAAAAAAAAAAAAAAAAAAAAAAAAAAAAAAAAAAAAAAATGCTCTTTACATAGGAATTATTGGGTGGCGGGATGGCCGAGTAGGCAAACGCGTCAGTATATACGCGTTGCCCATGGCAACATATGATCGAGAACCGAAAGATAGCAAGTTCAAAACCCGGAGCCAGGGGAAAATTTAATAATACTCGGCATATATCCCCCACCCCTGGCCCGGGAAACCCCGTATAGCCTAACAGGCGAGGAAGGGGAGGACCAATAAAAAAAAAGTTCCTTGCATAATACTTATAGTTTTTTCTTTTATCAGCTTTCAAAATGATCCGGGCTAATTATCGATAACCCTTCAAATAATTTTTGATCGGTTTACACCCTAGCCATGGATCAACCAATATCCTCCCCCCACGAAAGCCTCCCCTCGTTGCCCAGATACTAGAACAGCTAGCTGGAGCCGAGTGGTCAACACTTTCCCTCACGATGAACTTGACACCAGTGGCCCACTGACCCATTCAGCAGTGAGTCACAGCATTCCTCCCATTGTTCGCAATTAAATCTTTATAGCCTGCATTTCGCAACTCTCTTAGTTATTATTAGGTCTGACCTAGAAACATTTCTCACAGCCATTTTTCAATGACCCGATGTATTACATATTGCATGGAAGATTATAATTGTTATTGGAACTTTTCTTATGATTAAATAATGAAAAAAAAATGTTATGTATTGAATCAGAATCATTTATTAATTAAGGACGGTAAAATTACAAGCACTGATCAAAGCGATGTTGGTCTACTAAATAGTAAAAAAAATTAAAAATAAATTAAAAATGAAAATTCAATTATTCTGTGGAGCTGGCTGAATGAGTATGGCAAACCTAACTCCTATAAAGTCGTCTAGTATAATAAACAAATATTTAACTCAAAAAAACGTTGATGAGATTGATCTCGGTCAGTTCTTCCAAAACCCAGAAGCGTAATTATAGGGTTTGTAGTGTAACCGGTTTTTTTAATAGAACAATAGTACTTCTCCGAGTCCAAAACTCGATTTCCATGAGAAAATATAATGCAAATAAAATAATTAGCTGGTAAGTTAGTTCTTCTTCATCATAAAATATGTTTATCTCCATGCCGCCTGTAAATAGATTGTTGAGCAATGCTTATTTTAAGAATGAGAGGACCCTAAAAGCTTCTTTACGTCTTTGAAACTTGAAGAAGCCCCCCCCCCCCCCCGCCCCTTCACCCCTCTGTTCATTCATTGCCCCATCGATAGGTACTGACAATACTACTCAACCTATTACCATAGCTAAAGTAATGCCGGCTCTTTTGAAGTTACGGCAATATGTTTCTTTATTGGTAAATGATTCAACTACATACTTTGGTTGAAGGGTTACTTTATCAATATTATAATTTAAAACAGGTAATTTTTAAAGGGTAGCTGAAAGACGAAATTTAAATTCTCATATCTGAATTCGTCAGAAATAACCACAGATGACCTCAAAGTCTCTATATATATATTGCAGAAAAGGATTATGTCTAATAGATAAATATCAAAGTAGGAGATAACTAAATGTTTCATAGATGTGATTCGTCAGTTAAGAAACACTCGACATTCCCACAAAATAAATCAATTTAATCATGCTTTTTATCAATATAGAAAAGCATAAATGAAGTTAATCTATAAAATAAACTAATTGAATAAAGTACTACAAAATCGTATTTGCTAGTACGTACTCGATTTAGGATAAAGAAGGGCAGATGACCTATCTTACCAAGTGATTTTTGGATGGTCAGTCAACGTATGAATATGTTTATGCATGATAACATTTGGTGATGTACCAATCCTCTTTCGAGTCGAATAACATCCGCATCCGGATTTCGCAACCACATAGTTTTTGGAATGCGTCCTTTGAAAAAATGTGCCATTGACCAGAATACGCGAGCCAGATCAAGGCTGCACTGTGAAGCAAGCCTCTGAATTCTTCCACTTCTGAGAATTTCGCATAAACGAAACGTGAACTGTGAGTAATCTTGTGATTAGCTGATTCCGGAATATTCAGACGAGTAATCTACCGAACAATACGAGCGAGACGGATATATTTTTTGATCTGAAGAGAATTGATAAAGATATTGAAATAAGTTCAAATTACTGATTTTTTATTTTTAATCAGGTAATATTTTATTTGGAACGGTAGGAGCTTTTATTTTGCATATGCGGCACATTTATTTATAAGTAGTACGCTGGTTATCAGTCCATCCTTTAATTCATACAAACTAGCAAACCCTTTTAATAAAACCCAGTAATACGTTTAGTACACCATCTAACGCAGGTAACTAATCACTTTTGGACCAGTTTGTCTAGAATTGTTTTTGAGTGGTATATTGTATATATTTATTTATTTAGTTCTTTCGCAGCGTTCAATAAATGACGTACTTTGTGCTGTATAATCTTTTGCTGTCATGATAATGTTTGGATTGGCTACTCACCGATTAGCAGTTATTGGCACATATTAAAAGAGGTTTTAGAATTTATTTTTGTTTGTTTTTTCTTTGCAATTTATCTTAATAGTTTTTTTATCTTCATTTTGAGTTATGTGTACTGTAAACAATTTAATACAATAATACATCTACGTGATGATACCGCGACCCATTCTACTTTGCAAGCCTATCATAAAACGTGTTCTTCTCATCACCTATATAAAACTCTGATATAAAAACATTATTACACCCGTTGGAAGATATAAAAGGTTTTCGTACCAATGATCGTCCGAAAAAAAATAAAAGAAGTTTGAAAAAATATGAGAACTAAGACAGCCAAAGAGGAGACAAAGCGGATTTGAGAGAAGTCACGCGGCCCGCTCTGACCTCGGCCGCCTCAATAGTAACGACTAAGAGATTAGCAGTAATAAAAAGTAACTATCGCGGAGGCAGTGGGTGATGAGAACAGTCTTCCTTACTGCTACCAACGGATGAATTATTTACATCTTCAATCATCGACTTCTTAACCAAGCAGATTCAAACTCTAAGTATACCAACTGCTTGTAGGCTTTGGGTCCTTTAATCAAAGTCTAGTCTCGAGTAGTCAAAACGTCAATGATTACTTTCGATTGTATGGCATATAACCCAAAGCCTGGAGTTATGTGATACTCAGTCGATAAGACTATCTGAAAAGTAGGAATGAATGTATATATATATATATATATATATATGCATTATTTGCGGTATATATATGCATTATTTGCGGTATATGCATTTATTTGCGGTATATATATATGCAATAAATCCAGTTCCTTAACTCTTGTCAATGAAAAAAATTAAAATTAATGAATATGTTTTGTTTATTGGCTTAAAACCTTCATGCCATCAATGCATAAAAATAGTTCGTAACCTTCATCTTTTCTGTATCCCGTTCAGTGGTCTTTGTTTCTCCAAAAAAATGTCTTCAGTTCTCCAGCTGGATTTCTGTATTGGCCGATTCCCATCTTCTGAGGTCTTCTTGACTCCCACGTGATCGCATCTACCAAAGCGTGTATAATAATATGGTCAATCTTTATTTTTCCTCTTGGTTTGAACAGTTTTAAGTATAATGAACCAGATAAAAAATAAAAAAAATGGAAACAGATATTTCATCATGTCTGATCTTGAATCATTTTGAAAGAAATGTTAGGGCTGAATTTTAAAGAAATTTAAAAACAGCGTGTTAAAACAATTTTACTTGGCATAATGTGAGACTTTTTATTTCTCCATACAAATAAAAGTAAATATTAAATAGGAAGACGGTATAGCGTTATAAATGCAACATCGGCGGACTTCAATTTTTTTTTAACATTATAAAAACACACATTAAAGAAAATACATCTCCATCTAAAATTAATATCACAGAAAAAGTGACGAAAGACAGAATATTGGGGTTCAATATCAATTTGAGCCGATTATCGGTATGGGCGAAATTTCTATTTAAGTCGATCACAAATTTCTAACTAAATTTTGCATTTACATTTGATTCAATATGGGACATTTCCAAATGCAGAATTTACAAATTATTAAAAACCTATACTGCCAATGGCACCTAACGTAGGAATCGTCAGAGCTAATGCGATAATCCGAAATTATTTATATAACACCGATAAGGAGGCAAAAAAAAGGAAATATTTAACAGAATGGCGTAACCAAACGACACATTTTCTGCCTCGTACGGAGATTGTCACGCTGCTCATGTTGACAATCCCAGAGCCACATGACATGAAACCGTTGCGCAGAAACTCAAAAAAGTAAAGAAATCAAACTGTGAATGAACTGTGAGTGCAATGATTGAACATGTCTCTTGCTTCAAGCATTAAACATGACAAAAAAAATTAGAGGTTTTTTTTCTTTTTTTTTTTAACGAAAATTAAACTGCCCTCTTTAATATCCATTGACTTTATTTCTAAGAGTTCAAATCTCCTTAAATAAAATTATTTAATTTAATTATTCCACTTAAGAAAACTATATCGAATAAACATATTTACATATAACTGTAATTATTATATTTAATGAGTCAATATGAGTAATAAAATCGTGTATCTATTGGACATTTTAATTCCATGAACACAAAATTGACCTTCAAATAATATGAAGGGAACGTCCGCTCTTCGGATGAAAAATAAATCGTAAATTATTATGAAGTGATACCGGAAAGGACTTATTTAAAAAAACAAAAACAGATTTTCATTTAATATTATTATTTGCTTAATAATACTAAGCATTTCCTTAAAAACAGTTCTAAAATTATGTATTCCCCTCATAACACCCTCTTTGTTCATAACATCCCCCCACCCCCCCATGTTCTGGGGAATCATTCTCAAGCGAACTATTTTAAAGTCAGAAACGATCACTAATAACCAAGAGACAGAAAATAAGCTATGAATAGTTTTTATATATTTCGCGGTCACAAGCGACGTTGCTGCTGCTTGACTGGAACTAACAGAATTGGGATAGGATCCGGGCGAGTACTTTGGGAGGATTCATTGGGATTTTAGGCATTTTAAATTGATTGGTTTAAAATCAAAGCCCATTGGAGCAAAAACTGAAAAGTATAAGTCCAATAGATCTTGCTTGGTACCTCGGTGTTTAGTGATCTTCAAAAGAAGTTTCATTTCATAATTTAAAAATCTGGTGCGTGCGCGCAACACACAACTTTCACTTACCAACTTACTTAGATTAGAAATTGACGTGTTTTGCTAAATATTATTTCCCAAAGTCACACATTTTTCTACATTCATATCTTATTTTTGTTAATCGTTAAAGCCGTTTTTGAGTAAATAAAAAAAAACCGTAAAAATGATACAAAATTTATTAAGTAAAGTCCCCCCTCCCGTAGATCAATTTTGATGAAATTTTTACAGTCATATCTCGGGCATATAAATACATCAAATACCAAGTTTGATCAAAATCGTTAAAACCGTTTTTGAGCAAATAAAAAAAAACACGTGAAAATGATACAAAATTTATTAAGTAAAGTCCCCCCTCCGGTTGATCAATTCTGATGAAATGTTGGTTATCACATCTTTGGCATATAAATACATCAAATACCAAGTTAGATCAAAATCGTTAAAACCGTTTTTGAGTAAATAAAAAAAACATGTGAAAACGATACAAAATTTAATAAGTAAAGTCCCCTCTCCGGTTGATCAATTTTGATGAAATTTTTACAGTCATATTTCAGGCATATAAATAGTTCAAATACTCAGTTTAATCAAAATCGTTAGAGCCGTTTTTGAGAAAATCGAAAAAAACCTAAAAAGTTATTAAATAAAGTACCCCCTCCCTTTGAGCAATTTTGATGAACTTTTTGCTGTCACATCGCGGGCATATACCTTCACTAAATACCCAATTTCAGGTTCCCACGGTTTATAGTTTTTGAGCTAGTCTGTTCACACACACACACACACACACACACACACAGACACACACACACACACACAGACCATTTCGCGGGACTTGGTTATTTCGACTCAGGGGGTCCCAAAACGTGTATTTCCGTTGAAAACCGGAAGTCGAAAATTTTCACGATCGCAATGCTTCCACTTACTATATATTTCATACATAGTTAAGTGAAAGTAAAAAAAAAAAAGTGAGAAACTACTAAAACATATAACTCTGTTTCTAAATATATGAATGTATGCAGATTTTATTTTAAAGAAAAGGACTATCTTCATCCAGGTAAATATTATACCTTTAAATTCCATAATTTATTTTATTGCAGGTGTTGTGAGCAATTCCGCTCCAATACTAAGCTGTGATAAATATTAATTGGTATATTTATTAATCTACAATTTTTATGAAAGAAAATAATTGTTAGAAATGAATTTTTCAAAATTTATTTATTTGATAATTAAATGGTATCTGTATTATGAAAATATACTGAGACTAAAAGAGTTTTATAAACCAAAAAAAAATGTCTAAAACTGAGCCATTGTTGATATTAATACAGACCAATTTATTACATTAATATCTAGAAGAAGTCAGTCTATATCTAGAAGTTGGCGCAGTTTAGAAGGAGAATGCTAACTTTAACCACAGTATGTAAGAGAAATATTTAGAATTCAGGAAAAATCCTCTCATTTGCCTCTGACCTCTGATGGTAAAACCTCTTTAATTCACACTTTTATTTGTGAAGCGATGCTTTAATATGGGTGGTTTGGAGGCTTGAAGGTCATACAACATTTTTTTTTAATGTTAGACAGCATTCGACATGTTATTACATGATCGGCATTAAAAATTACTTGTCATTAAAGATCTTTTAAAATGTTTAATTATGTCAATTTCATCAATAAATTCTATCCCTATTCCCTCCGACATTTCGAAATCTACTACGGCACTCTATAATCGATCAGGAATAATGACGTCATATATTTTTAAAGATAAATCTTATTTATGGTTCAAAAATAATTTTTTTGATTTATCGAGAGAGTGAATGGGAGTGCTAATAAACGAGAGCGTATACTAGTTTGACTCACAAGAGATTCGGATTTATTCGGCCAGTCATCAATGAAGTTCCATCATATCGTACCCTTGAATGAATAAACGATTCATTCTAGCATTAGTCATGAAGGTTGACTTTATTTTCTCTGAAAAATCGTTAGATGTATTTCAAATGCTTCCTCTGAAGGACATTTCTGTAACTCTTTTCGCCTGTCTTGGTCCATCATCATGATCTCATTGTCTTATCCGGAGAAACTGAACAAGGAAACAGATAAACCTCTTGGCGGAACTGAGGTTCCTGCGCATAATATCAATAAACATGTTAATGGATATGTTTATAATATAAGCAAGACAATTTAATTAGGGCCAGAGATTTAATTTAGCTCAAAGTTGAATTAAATCAATCTAGAAGGTAATGTTTTTTATTTTAAACCTAATACATGAATGAATCAACATATCTTATTATAAAAACCGGTAGATACAATTTCAACTATAACTAAAAGCTAGGGAATATAAATACTAACATATCGTGCTGGAAGAACAATAGAAAAAATTATAAGAAGAAAAAAGAACGATTTGCTCGTTATACAATTACACAAATTATATATTACTAGCTGTAAATACCGGTTTCACCCGGAGATTTTAATTTTTCAAATCTATAAAATCTATAAAGTGAGACTTTTATCGACTCAAACGGTCGATTTCGTAAAAACGAATGTAAAGCGAGATCAAAACGATTTTTATAACAATAAAGAATATACCCAGAGATTGGCTGAAGTTATGCAATTTTAATATGGACAGGTGTTCACAACTGGTATCAAAGAACCACTGAGCGAAATTTGGAGAATTTAGGACAAACGGTATGGATTTCCATAAAGAACATACAGGATTTCATCTTTAAATACATAGAGCATAGCTGTTTATCCCAGTTTCACCCGAGGAATTTCATTTTTGTAATGAAACGGTCGATTTTCTGAAAAACCATTATAAAGCGAGATCATTACGATTTTTATAACAACAAAGAATATCAGCTGAAGTTATGTAATTTTAATATAGACAGGTGTTCACATCTGGAACCACTGAGCGAAATTTGGAGAATTTAGGACAAACGGTATGGATTTCTATAAAGAACAAACAAACAGAATTTCAACTTTATTTATATAGATTTTCTAAATTCTATCTCAAACTCAAAAATAACAAATTTCTGAGCTTAAAAATAACTAAAGGCATCGCGCAACAACGGGCGAATGGACTTAGAATTCGCACGCGAGCTACTGACCTACTCGCACATGACAGTAACTCGCAAGATGCTGTCACGCGGTGCGAGCTGGCATGCTAGTGTAACCAGCCTATTAGTCATTTTCATTGTCTTATTTAATAAAATTATTAACGCGTTAGGCTCGGCGGCGTATTTTAGGGGTATCCTGAATTGAACGGTATCGGTCCCCGGGGTCAGACTGCTGGGATGAGCCATAGACGATTGCGAAATTGTTATCTTTTGACTAAAAAATGAATTTAATGAGCGTCTCAAGGACATTATCTCTTGGTAAGGATTAGAACTAGACTTAATAGGCGAAGTACAGGCCGATACAGGATTTACGCCATACTTTATGGAAAATACCTCGGAGTCCGATTCTAAAAAACAACAGAATTTCAGCTGTTAGCAACATTTTCTGTACTAAATGCAATAATCTCATTAAAATTTGACTAAAATGATTGTTTTAAGTTTTCGGACTTTTCGGACATTTTCATCTGAAAATCGACTGTTAAAAGGGGAATTTAAGACATCGGACCCCGTGGACCGATGCCGCACCTAACGTGTTAATTCAGAATTTTCGCTATATTGAAAATACTACAGGCATTTTAACTTTTTAAATTGTTGCACCTCAACTGCCAACCTTTAACTTCCTTAAATGAAAATAAACTTTTGTTTAATTTTTTTTTTTCTTGATCTTCGCCTATACCCTACAGGATCATTGGCGACGCATACAGTTATATTCTATTATAGTACGATATTTTTTTAAGTATTTAAACAGAATAGCTATTTTTTCTTTATCATCTTTTTAGAGCTCACTCAATGTTCTTTCTTCCTGATTTCTTTGTAATGTTAACAATGAAGTAAAAGGTGTTTCAACGTTTCGGATACATTATTACATTCTTGGAATGTGGGTGCTTCAAGTCCTCGGAGAAGGTATCCGTGTGTGAATTCGCAGTGGCCAATTCTGATGCGACATAATACAACTTCTTCTCTTCTAATTTTAATTTTAAATCGCTGTTTTCATATTTCAATTATTTTATAATAAATAAAAGCAATCGTTTAGCAATTCAGAAGATTTTAAAAGAGATAAAATAAAATCAGCTGAGCAGTAAGTTGATATAGTAATACGTAATAAACCGTCTTATAATTTTATATCCAATTTTCTCAGGAGAATCCAAATACCTCAAAAATTAAAAAAAGTTGGATTCATTCAATCAAGACATTCCATGAAATAATATTGACATAAATGAAGAATTGAAGTTAAATAAAAGACTTGAACGATAAATGGGGTAAGCATTCTTTCTTGAGAAGTACAAATGAGCAATGAAATGGTTGGGATAAGATAGGGATTAGCATGCAACCTTGCAGTACCCCCGGATCCCGGATCCCTTTGTCCCCTTGGGCTGGTGGGAGGCGAAGCCGGGGGTTGGAGCCCTGGTGGGGTGAGTATAGAGCACTGTGGTTCGGTAGGGGGGACAGTGAACAGTTGAGTGCGTGCACCGTGAGAGAGTCCATGCCGCCGGATCTGCCCACACTACACCACCCGCCTCTCTCCTCCTACGACATCTCCAATGTGAGTCTTTCTCCCATTGCATTAATTTAAGTTATGAAAATATTTAAATATATACTTAATATAAAAAGGAATGGTATAATTTTAAGGAAAAAATATTTCTTATTTTTTAATGAAAATTAAAAAAAGTAAATTAACCGAAAAAGTTATAAACATGTTAAAATATAAGTCCGCAATGAGAATCTTATAAAAAAAAATATTAAAAAATAAAATAATTTAATTTACATTCCTCCCTTTTAAATTCAAAACAGTATGAAAATCTGTCAATACATAATAAATTACTCTCAACATTATTGACTTTAATTACTGTTTTATTATTAATGTTACTTAATTAATGTTTTATATCCCCGTATAGATTTGTATTTGAGTACGGACAAAAAGCTCCTTATTTCTTCCTTTTTAATTTTTACCGAATTATTTATTTTTTTTAATCATTTATATCACTGATAAAAAAAAAAGAGATGTAGTCTTTATAATCTATGTTAAAGGCCTAAAATGCATAATAAGCTACAAATGCATAATAAGCTACAAATGCATATATAACTTAAACGACCAATACACTGAAAATTTAGGGGGACAAAAAGGCTTCTTTCGAAGAAGAATCTTAAGGGTTGAAGATGGAAAATTTGAGAAAATATATTGACGATAGTATTAAGAATTTGCATTTATTTTTTTTAGTATATATATATTTTAATGTTATTGGAATAAATATATATTTATATATTTATTCCTATAAAATTTATAAACAAAACGTAGGTCATATTGAAACGCAAAGTGACCTTGATATATAATCTGATACCATTCTGTCATTTTATAGTATTTTTTTAACATTAACCAAAATCTATTACTGAGACCGTGAGACGATAACATTTTTTGTTCACTAATTTTAAATTGTACTGAAACATCTAATTCAATTTTCATCCACGATGAGTGATGCACTGAATTCGTAGGTATGGATTTGAATTAGGTACTTTAAAAAAGAAAATTGCATTTATACAAATTGAAATACAAATAATTATTTTAATGCAAATATTTAACCAAGAAAAAATTAGTTTTGGAAGGGGAAGGTTGAAATAAAAATGACATTAGAACTATTACATTATTAAAATCGTCTCGAAATTTGACAACATAATATAATCTAGGGGGTCTCTTATCACAAAATTATTAAGAACAAAATTTATTATTATTGTGATTTACGTTGCCATACAGTCTTTAATAAGGAAAATAGAGATGAAAATAGATGCATATCAATAGAACAAATATTATAAAATAATATACATTAGAGTTAATTTGAGGAAACATCTTTATTATTCATTTAAAATAAAAAATGCACCTGGAATGATAGACAAAGTCGTAAAAATTAGTGATGACCCTTATAATAGTTTATTTCAATTCTAAACCAGCTATCTACTAGTTCTAGAGGTCTATGTCCGAATGCTTTATCACTTTTTTATCAAATAGAAAAAAGAAAACAAGCCTTCGATCATAATCAGGAAACCAGAGGTATCTAAGGAAGATAAAAACAATCTTATTGTCCGCAAATTGTAATCGATTTGGTTTAAGAAATAAAAACTACTACATTAATTCTTGTAAGAATTGCGCGCATAAATAAATAAGCGAGTTTTATCTTGTTGCAGCCTATTTGGGTGTTATTTGTTTAGCGGCAGTGATAATATTCGCTCTACGTGAGACGGTTAGCCGATAAGGAAACTTTCACCTCAAAGCTAAACACATTGTGTTAGCTGTGTTTGGTTGTGCTAGCTGTGGTTGTGTGTGTGTTGGGTATTAAGCTATAATGTTAATTTACTTTTCGATATTCTTATTCGTTAAAATAAACTATTATTATTTTTTTTAATTTCTAATAACGAGTATAAAAAAATAATGACAGAGATAAGTTAAAAAAAAATAATAGTGTTGAACACCAGAGAGTCGAAAATCGTTGAAATTGGATAAACCTGGAAAAAAAAAATTGCCTCCCCTCTCCCCTAAAACCGATCCATAATAACGTTTATGTGGAATTAATCTTCTTATACTAACATAACGCCTAAGAAGAACATATATTTCAAATTTGGTCAAAATCGGATAAAATGGTACCTACTAATCACACACCTTTCTCTCCATTTCCAGATGTTTAATATGTAATATTAATACTTATTCTGTTGTTCGAGTCACGAATAAAATCAAAGATCATAAAAATCGGTCAAATCGTTCATGTTTATAAATGGTGTAACTGACCCCACTTTGTTTCATAAAAAATGCCTAAAACAAAGAATACTAAAGTTAGACCTGAAATAGAAAACCGAAGACCTGGTCTGTCCAATCCAATAGAAATATTTTTCTCATACTTTAACTTAGATTTATTCAAAATTGGAAAAATGTCAACTCAGACACCTTTTCAATAAGGTCCACAAATAATTGAGTTGAAAAATGAATCAGTTGGATTTCTGATTATGAAATAACAGCTACTTTCCGATGAGCAGTGATCATCGGGAAGAGAAATTTACGCTACATGTATATAAGGAATCACGACTACTGTGCCGTTCTTTGAACAGGTTCGCGAAGAAACCGGTAACCGAATAGGACCTTTTCATCCGATCTCTAACGCGAAAACACACACAAAAAACTCTTTATCAACCCCTCTCGACCCGAGGATTGATATAGATAATTAATTATTTCGGCGGTTTTCGGGAAGATAAGGTCACATACGTAACATTTTCGCAGAAACCGATCCGGTACACCATTTTGTTGCCAGGAAAAGAAAGCTCGAAAAAGGCCGAGTTCCCGATCGCACACATTGCAAAAGCCCGATAGAGATCGAGCGATTGTTCCTCGACAAGCACTTTCGCCAGACAAGACGCCTACGCACTTTCTCATTAAATAATCCACAATGTACTCCCGACGTTAATTTAGATTTATCATCCTTTACGTAATTTGACGCGCATCTTCCTTAGCCATCTCTTCGCGATCCAGGACCCTACGAAGCCGATTCTTTAACGAGTTACCTAATTTTTATTTCAGTTTTTGTTACGTGACTAGTGATTGGCGAATTCACGAAATTCGACTTGTCGGTTTTTTTCTTTCTTTTTTACATTTATTAGTTATGTATATTACAGGAACCGAAATCAAACGATCGTGAAATACAACCAGGACTTGCTTAATGATATTCTTTAAAGACGTATTTATTCAGAAGACAGATTCTTGTTTTTAATGGCCAGTAACTGATTCTGGGTATTTTTGTCACATATCATCAAAAGTAACAATTCACTGTATTTTTTATGACGCCACATTATAGTAGTCGAGATGGCCTTTGTTTAGAAAATTATTTTTTATTATTATTTTAACAATCTAGGCAAAGTAGATGGTAAACATATTAAACTTACACTATTAGGTGAAACAAGATTAAGTACTTGTGTCTATCACCGAAATGTTTCCTTTTTTGTAAAAATATTATAATATAAATATAATAATTGTCGTTTTACAATAATAATTAAATTTTTCTTGAATATATTATCTATTTTTTAATACAAATAATAATTACTAATAATAAGAAATTAACGGCAGCGTTTTATTTAGTTGTATTACGAGATAGTAAGTTTACCTAGCAGTGACTAAATTTTTGGTTGTTTGGAGGAATGGGACTTGCGATTGCAAGTGTGCTGGGGCCAAAAGTTAATATAAAAATAACAAAAAAAAATATCGTGATTCAATTTAGGATCTAACTGAAAAATATATTTTCCCTCACCTCTTTATTATTTGTCAGATCATTGACGAGGATAACAAAATAATGTTTCGGGGCCTAGCACCACACGTTTGGGTGCAGTCATGACTACGGGTCATTGCTAATCAAAACAATAATACAAATATAAATAATAGTATGCGGCATTCCAGGCAACGAAAGAGCCGATCAGGCAGCCCATTTAGCAAGACTGGGAGAAGGGACAGGAATTAGTAAAGTTAATAAGATTACCCTAGAAGACTGGACGCTACAAACAAAGAAAATGCAATTAGCAAATTGGGAGAAGAGTTGGGCGAGAGAAACCAGAGAATTGACAAAGGTAAAAACTGACTGTCGGAGATGGAATACTAGCTACAGAACTTCTAGGAGAGAAGAAGTAACGCTGTGCCGTCTAAGAATTGGACATTGTCTTTTCACACACAGCTACCTGCTTAGGAGGCTAGAAGCTCCAACCTGTGAAAAATGTGACAATGTTCCTCTATCAGTAAAACACCTTCTGTTAGAGTGCCCACAATTTGAAAAGCTTAGGAAAAAAGTTGGACTTTCTGATTCTCTAAAAGAAATTATGAAAGACAACGAAGAGAGAGTCACAACTCTATTCAAGTTCCTTAAATATTCGGGATTCTATAGATGGATATAAACCACCATTAGACGCCAATGACCCTTTAGGGTAGAGGCGAAAACACAAAATAAAAAAAAAAAAAAAAAAATAATAGTATATTTTTTTTATCAGTTTTTTAATATCGTCAATATCTTTCTTCTTATGCTACCTCACTATTACTGACTTACGGGTTATAAATCATCTTCCAGTAAATATAGGAATCTTCAATAAGATAATAAATAAATTAAAGGCCTAACTATTACATTCTAAATATAAATAAAGAAAGCATTACAATAACAAAGAGGCTAAATGTATAAGACTGAAGAAGATGATTATATATATCTGTAAAAAGCAATCAATCTCATAAAACTCATATAATTTATTATCATTTAGCTTACTTTTATCCCTAATAGATAATAAAATATTATTTCTTTGATAGTTTATTATCATTAGTTTTATGCTTACGAAATAGAGCGGGGAGAAGTGGGACTTGGAACTGACCTAGGCGAGATACTCAACGACACCTCGAAGATGGCCGAAAAATTGTTCTTGTTTCTACAAAAAATTAATCTTTATGCCAAAGTTTAATCTATTTTCTTATTATCTTTCTTTGTTCTTTCGTTATAATATTATCCTTTATAGTATTCTCCCTTCCTAAGCAACATCTAAATTCTTATTAGCGATACTACCTTCTTTATTATTTTATGTCACCCATAATTTTTATGTTACTATTGCATTATTTTATTTTTTACTCTAATATTTCTCTTCCGACTCTTGCAAATTTTCTATCGGGCTAAAATGACCAAAAGTGGTTGAAGAGCCCATTTTGTTATGAATAAATAAATAAATTATTAGTTTCATATAGCATGGCATCATTATTAAAAAAGAAAGAATATTATTTCTAAAAAAATATATACCACTTTCACTCAAAGTTTACCATTATGCATCTTTTGACCATGAGGAAAAATACGGGAGTCAGATAGGGGATAGGAATTCGTCACAAGGTCGTCCGTTGCCCAAGTCCACGAAACATGAGCTATTTGCCTTTTAATAAAAATGGGTAATTATCGGCATATGTTTCCGTTTCTTTTATTCATGAGTATCCATGTTTTTACCGAACATAATTTATATTTAGCATTATTATTTTTTAAATAAACGAATCCGGTCAATTTCGTTTTTTTTAATAAAACAAGGTTTATCCCCGGGTTGTGCAACTGTGCGGTATATGAAATCAATCCTTGATAGCTTAGCTCTAGGTCGGTCGGAATCTTACGAAACAGGTCTCGAAGGACGCATTGAACGAGTAACGACCTGACTTGGGCTCGGAGCTAAGTGGTAAATTAAAAGAAATAAGATAAAAAAATAAACAAATAAAATAAAAAGGTAAACAATAAGAAAAGTGACGACATCGGCGTGGAAGGAAGACTATAATCAGACAGATGCGGAAGTTGCCGGTGCATCTTGCATTACATCACGGGGAAGTTTGGAAGAGGTCCTGCCTACCTGCCGTCTTACCGGCTTCTTTATCGGTTTCTCTAGATAGCGATTGCTGCTGCCCCTATCTTAAACTCTACGGAACTAACTCCTGATAAGCGATGTTCCGATCCTACATTTTTTTGTTGTTCATGAATAGATAGTTTACTTAAATAAATTAAAAAATATATTTTCAAAGTCAGTTGTCTAGGTTCTTGTTGACTATCGAAAGGATGGTTGGGACCGGTTAATTAGTAGGATTGACTATCTAAATATAACACTGATTAGTTTTATCGCATTAAATTAAAAAAATTATGATATATTACTCAAATAATCATAGAAAACTCCAACTTTATTCTTACGCAAAGTTTTTTATAACTCATTACAAAGTTCAAAATACATATGGTCGGTGTACCGCCAAAATGAACTAATAACGCCTCAAACTCAAGAAAACTGAATTTAAATTTCAATTTTTTATTATTATATTGTGTTTAATTCTATCGCTTTTGAAGTAAAAAATATTTCAGTATGTCTTTTATATTATTCAAATATAAAGAAGCATAATCTATATAAATAAAGATGAAATTCTGTTTGTTTGTTCGTTCTTTACAGTAATCCATACCGTTTGTCCTAAATTCTCTAAATTTCGCTCAGTGGTTCTTTCATACCAGGTGCAAACACCTGTCCATATTAAAATTGCATAACTTTAGCCAATCTCTGGTTATATTGTTATAAATATTGTTAAGATCTCGCTTTACATTGGTTTTTACGAAATCGACCTTTTGAGTCGAAACAAGTCTCATTTTATAGATTTTGAAGAGGCCCACGTTTTTTAGAAAAATGAATTCCCCGGGGGAAACTGGGTTATACAACTAGTTATAAAATAATAACAACAGGTAATTTAGAAAATAAAATTGATTAAATTGATTTGGCGCTTAGTTCACTATGCTATTATATCAACCACTTGTAAAATGTAGTAATATTACTGTGATTAATGAAATAATTAATATTTAGTGCATAATTAAAAAAAATATATATATATATAAAGAAAATAAAACCTATAGACAAATATTTATATAGTTGTATAAAATATTTAATATTTTTAAAATTAGGTTTCCTCATTATGGCACATTGAACGAAAGCCCGAACATTTGTCCAATTCTTTTGGAAGTAGAAAAAAAATATTAGACTTTATATGTAGATATATTGGATGGAATTAATATTTCCATATAAATATTTTATTAATCATAGTGATCGGAATTAATGAAGGGAGCCTGATTAATATGGAAAAAAAACTTTTAAAACTGTTGCATCGGTTTCCAATTAATCAAGGAACTCCTGGCTACGTTGAAGCTTGTAATGAGCGCCTTACTATCTCACAATGGGAACACAGATGTGAGAAATTCACGTTGGTAGGCGATATTACGAAAGCGTTATATATATCGGTCTGATTACGTACTGTTGAAAATTATCTGTCCGAAGCATGAAATGCGTTTCTTATGGAAAAGAATAAGAAGCCAAATAGCGAGCCATTACGAATGCAGTTTTCATCAGAGTCCCGCTGCCTGCATAAAGCCATCCCAAGTCTACATTTCTTCCTGCATTTCCTCATGCTCTTTCTAATCATTGCGACTTTTCTACCAAGTATAGACAAAAGTCCAGTACTTAGTGATATCTTGAATGAATAGCCTGATAAAAAATTAAATATTGGGTAATAATCAAGGGGGGATCCAGCCGGTTTAGAAGGGGGGCTGCAGTCCTAGAGAGGGGCTACAACCCCCAAAGCCTGGTCTGCCAATCAGCTATTTTACTTTTTTCATTAATTGAATATTAATCTTCAAAAAGAGAATCAGACTAAAAAAGGCCACTAAAAGAATGAAGGAAGGTTCGAAATTATAGCTGAAAGGGTCTCAAAACTTTCTTTATATTGACTTTTATTCAGTCAAAGCCGTATACATTAAATCTTTGTTGACGTTTCGCTCCTCTTTAAAGCATTTTCAAAACTACCAATCACAAATTCATCAAGAAAAAAAATCATAAAATTAAAAAAACTATATACCTTGTTTTAAAATAATTTAAAAAATGGTAATTAGTATATAAGGAAATGAGTGAAAAAGTATACCATGGTGGTGAAAAAAATATCCTGAAAACTTATGTTGCTAATCTAATTTAATGTATACGACTTTGACTGAATACACGTCAATAAAAAGAAAGATTTGAGACCCTTTCAACTTTAATTAGGAACCTTTTTTCTTAACGTTACTTCATCACTTTAAATAAAGTCAAATTCTATTATTCTATAGGTTTAGTTGCATGAACTATAATGAATCAATCACCAGGACAATTTCCATATAAAGAATAATAAACCTTAAATTTATTAAAAATTATTTTTAAACATTTATTTGTGTCGTCACCTATCAGAATGATCTATCTGATAGATGACGACACCAATAAATGGTTAAAAATAATTTTTAATAAGGTTAATGAAAGCAATTTGATAATGCTGGATAAATTAAATTATTCGTCAGATTGAGATTGGAAAATGGCGATATGGACGAAACGTCGTCAATAAATAAGTGTAAATAAATGTAACAATAAATAAGATTTATATAGAAATTGTCCTGGTGATTGCTCCATTACAGTTAATGCAACTAAACCTATAGAATGATTAAAATATCCCAGGAGGTTATTGAACCAATTACATATATTGGAAATAATTAAGTTAAATTCTATCTTTAAATGACAAAACTTTCTCAAAAGGAAGTGACTGCGGTCCAAACAGCCCTTCCCCTGAATCAGTCTACGATACCAATACCTATGAATTCCGTGTTTGAAAAGTCAAACAAGTATAATGTAAAATGTAAATATTTAAAAAAATAAATGTACCCTTTTTTTTTTAGAAATGCATTGGTGGATTGGGACATGCATTTTTAACTAAGAATAACTTGAACAATGTTCGAAAAATACTATGAATTTCAAGGCCTGTTTATATTATATCTTTTTGGAACGAAGTTTGCAACCTAAGGCTGCTTAATTTTTTATAACTAGGGGCGATAAAAATAAACCAACTCGATCAATTTAATTATACTAATTACCTAAGTAATTTAGTAAATATTAATTAACCGGTTAATAAGAGAACTCTAACATCATCATATTGATCACATTGATTAATCGTATATTGATACAAAAATTTAAACTTTTAAACTGATCTTGTTGGTGTATATTATTATCGCCACTGGCGGTCAAACAGCTAAGCGGCTTTTGGATCCACGACGTTTCGGGACTTCGTTACAAAAATATAACCGAGTAACAGTAACCTTAAGGAGACTTCGTTACCTTTTAGTAACCTTAGGAGACTTTGCAATGTTTTTTTTTTTACTAATTTTAAAAATATTATAAGCAACTTGTAATTTGTGATATATATATACAGTTTAGTGAGGAATGAGTAAGAAAGAGATGCTCCCTGCTTTGCATGGCCTGGCACTGACCCACAAGGTTCGTCCTCACCAACGACCTTGGCTCACATCTGTTCTTGCAAGTCCTGAAGAGAACTCGAGTGAGGAGTTGATAACAGGTTCCGATTGCTAGCCCCAATTACGTGATCGCTAGTTGAGAAATTTCCTCCATTTTATTCCAAATCAGTATCTGATCTCGAATTTGCTTCATTTTTTTTTTTTTTTTTTAAATTGTCAGTGTCTTAATCCTATTAGGCGTCAAAGGTTGTACAAACATAATTACAAAAAAAAAACCTTTACTAATAAATAAATTTCAGAATTTTTTCCTCGCATGAGGAAAAATAACACGTAAAAGGAACGGGTAAAAAATAAAAGAAAGTATTACTTTAAAAGAAGATACTGTACATAAATAGTAACTAAAAAATGTCAACAAACATTGCAATGAGATCCGTTCACCAGGCCTTAGCCGCTTAGTTAAATTTTTTTTTTGAAAATTTAGAGCTAAAATTAATTAAATTCATTAATTGCTATAAAATTAAACAATGAAGGCAATCAGACAAATACAATGGGAATGTGTGGTAGGCTGGATTGAGAATTAACGAATCTATGTGCTCGACCTAAACGTAGATGGGTCTATATTATTAGGTCTAATCTTCGGGATTTGATGGATGCAAAAATCTAAAAATAGAAATTATATACTCTGCAGAATTTTTTTTTTAATTGGCTCACATAATCAAGAAGTATCGGAATAAACTGAAATTAATTTTAAGAATCCTTTTTTATTAAGAGCAAAATCTTATTCGTGCCTTAAAAATGAAATTCAAAGTGCTGAAGAATTAAAAATGAAACCGATTTTATGAGTGTAATTATAATTTATAATAAATTCTTTATCGTGCTTCTTTTCATTTTTTTTTCGTATGCCCTTTTATTTCTATTATATTTTTGTCCATTTTCCAATCCATTAAGTTAATTTACTACAAATAGACGGAAACTTCTCATAATAAGTAAACTACCGTAATTGGTAATAATTTATAATTCAAAATGGTTGTTTATTGACAAATGAATGACCCGTCTATTTAACATAATTTAATTGATCTTGTTCAGCATTTGTTCGAAGGGTACCTATATTCTCTATCAGATCTTCATTGATAATTTTACGTGTCATGACCTTTTTTTTATTCATAAAAATTACAGGTTAAAAGTAATTTCCAAATCATATTCATACATACTGTTTGAACAATAAATAAAAAAAGAAAATGAAAACAGAAATAACTAGGCTTAAGACATATATATAAAGTAAAGTCTTCTTTATTATATGACACACAACAAGAAATTATTTTGTGCAAGCGAAGATAGAGAGTGAAAGGTGCTAAGCATCTATTTCCCAAGGAAGAGTTATTACACTGAGGCAAAGCTCTCAGCTGATGAACTTTGCACAGGTGAAGCGAACCAACTTATTAGTGAACACGAAACTAGGCGATTGCGCAAAACCATAACCACGTCTGGTTAGAAAGATGATCCAACCACCGAGCCCGAGCAATTAACGAAGGAGGCCGGTGATTGATATAGGGGAACGAATCTTTCGGAACCGTACCTAGAAATTTTGCAGAAAATGGAATAAACTGATTCAAACCGTCAGGATTGTCTAAACTCTACATTAGATTAGCTCTAAAAAGTTATTATGAGCATTAAAAACGTTATTATAGACAACACTTCATTATTAAAATTAAATTTATAATTACAATGGTTTTAGTTTCTTAATGTGTCGTCATCCACTGGATAATAGGTAAAACTATTCATTTAAACATAAGTATATACTTTATAAATATACTTTTTACTATTATTATCATTTTGTTTAAATAATAAATGATCTAAGTTAAGTAATATATAATTATTATAGCTTAATAAGAATAAAATTACATCATTATGAGATATTCAAGTGAAACATAATTTACAACATAACCTTGACATTAATTATGAGCCAATTACAATAAAAATAATGCACGTTAAGAAACATTTTTTTCTCATCTCAATTCTACTTCACTGATTTAACATATTCTGAAAATATTCTTGGATTAACTGATTGCGTCTATTGATGCGTCTCTTTGGCAACAAAAACACATCATAATCTTTTTTTTCCATGTCATTTAAAATTTCAATTATGTATATTTTCCATTTTTGTATTCAGTCAAGTGCAAAACAATAATTCTTGAGTAACAAGAGCGAGTATGTTATCACACAAATTGTTTGTTTATATTTTGCAGTTTAAACCTAATTCAGAGTTTAAACCGGGAAAAATGAAGGATTAACTTAATCTAAGTTTAAACCAAGTTTAGAGGTTAAACCGACTTGAAGAAACTCACATCTGGTTTAAACCAAGAGATAATCCGGATTAAATTTAAACTCGGTTTAAACTAACTTGGAGAAAGCGGCCCTGAGAAATGGCAATTAAAAAAACACGTCAATTTCTAATCTAAGTAAGTTGGTAAGTGTTAGTTGTGTGTTGCGCACACCGCACCAGATTTTTCGTATTAATCATCATATTGGCAAATTTTTCGGATTGGTTTTATTTGTTTGCTAAATGTGTTCAAAGTATGATTCATCTCTTTTGTGCATTATTAACGGAGCTTTCAACGGTGAATTAGAACTTAACCTTAAATTATTACAAAAAGAAATCTTTCATTTATCTTTCAATTATTCGTGCAAAAAAAAAAAAAAAAAATGCTTTATTCTACATCTTTTACATTATCCAAGACCAATACTTCTGACCTAAAAAAAAAAAACTTAATTGAATATTACATGCTAATTTCAGCCCGTATTCGAAATTTCCAATAATAATAAAAAACAGATTTTCGCTTAAATCTACCCCCTCATAGCTAAATAAAAAAAGCACTTAAAAAAAAAAAAAAGGTCACCTGTGGTGTAGTAGTTAGTATAACAACCTACAATACTAAAGGTCGCATGTTCGCATCCCTAGGTAGCCCTAGGATTTTTTAAAGGGAGTAAGCAATCCTAAGTCCCTCGGATAGGATGTAAAATGGAGGTCCCAAGCCTGTAAGATGTCAGGCACTCGTTAAAGATCCCTATCCCAATTATACCTAGATAGGCAAAATTTTGGACTTCCAATGTAGCATTTTCCGATTATACTTAATAGCATAAAGGGACATAAAACAAAAACAAAAAAACACAAAATAATTTTCCTTAAAGAACATTAAAAAAACAAAAACATATCTTGTAGTGACCAACCCATAAGAATCCTGCGGTCATATAATAAAAAAACCAAGACTATATTCTTCAATAAAGATTAGTTTGGAAAGGAAACATCATTGCTTTAAATGGTTAACTATAGTTTCCGAAGAGTGAATCACATAAGTTCCCTGGAAGTAAGTTGATGTGCCTCATTAGCAGCCATGACGATGGTATAGCACGATCGGGAACAGTCCCTAGTTGCGCAATTGTTTCTCCTCATATATTTATACGGTACCTATTATTAAGATGATGCTGAGGGGAAATATGACGAAGATTTATATGAAAATATAGATATGGTAGTCCATCTTTATAAAAATATAGACAATCTATTCAAGAATAAGTAAAACCTGCAGTTAAACGGATTAACGCTCTCTCTGGAGATCTACTTATATATGAATTTTCAGACCACCACCTGTGGGTTGTCCAAGCTAGGACAATGTAAGAACTCTCCCTAAAACTATATTGCTAATAAGCAATCAGAAATATTGTCAGGTAGTGAATGAATAATAACCCTAAGACCTAGTTTTATTATTCATTCAGCTGACCCTGAAAAGCCATTATTCCTGGATCTGGACTGCTCTGCTGCAGGCTTTTAACTACCTCGATGGATGAACCTACTCTTATCTAACCATTCAAGGACTGGTGAGGTCCATGAACACTCACTCAAGCGATGTCTTTATCATCGTAAAATGATATGTTGTGGACGAAAGAGTTAAACCGCGATATTTTATTATTTGTATTTTTTTAATATTTTGCAGACGACACAAGAAAAAAAATCGAGTTTTAATACTATCTTCAGTTGACCCTTCTCCATGGATGACGAATCAGTTTTCGCTCAATCAAACTCTGGATGGCACGTTGAATTTCGAAAGTTTTTTCATAAATAATTCATGGGACAAGAATAATAAGATATGTTTATCTGAAGAATTTGAGAGGCTCAAATTTTATCAGGCAGAAGAAAATATCATCTCCGAAAATGTCAATGTTATTATTGACGGAAACTATGAATTATGCATTCAGTAATAATTCATGAATGTTTTTAACAATTTAAGTTGGTAGGTGGTTCCTTAACCAAGTCACTTAAATGGGAAACTATATTTTATTGGAAAAATACATATTCCGAAAACAGTTCCTTCTACATATTTGGGTCACAGTTGGAGTGAAGTTAGGGTTTAGTAAAAACACTATCATTTTTTGTCAAACAATCTGCCACTATCGGTTGCGAACACATGATACGCTTTTATTAAACGGTTATTTAATCTTGGATACAAGTTGGTAGGAAAGTAGGGTATTAGTGATGCAGTGACTAATTTTATCTCTGCCTTTCACATAGAGGTGCTAAAAAATAAAATAACTTTTCTGAGCTTACATATGAAAAACGCTTAATTCGAAATGGCTCGCCGTTGGTGATATATTTTAGGCTGTGAACATGATCGGTATTGGAAGTAATGAATCGGAATGAAATTATAATCATACATAATTGTTTTTATTATAAAACAAAAATACAATCTTTATTTATAGTCAAGGGTAAAATATTTTTCATATTTTCATCAAGTTTAATGTAATTCATAAAATCTAATGATGGGAATTTCAATTAAATTTAGAAGAATGAAGTATACTAATTTATGTGCGTCTATTTAAAAAATATTAACGAAGAGGTTAAAGTTTCCGAAACAAATCGAAATAAACAATTATATCAGTAAATGTATTAATATAAGTTGTGAGGAAGCTCCGTTGATATACTTGGCAGAGATTTTTAACAGTTTAAATGAACGTTTATGACTTTCGTACTTTTGTATTTTTTTGTGTTTTTTGTTTTTCAAAGTAATAAGTAAGATTTGATGACATACCTACATGCAATATTTTGTCCCACATAGAAAAAGGTATATAATATTAAAATGAAATAGTCCAACATAAATTAAATAGAAAAGGAAGCATGGCCGACAGCAGGAAGGGAGAGCAGTTTTCGGAATCAAGGGGCAGTTAGAAAATATGAGAACAATAGCTAAACGTTAATCAAATAAATTCATATTCATTAATTAAAGTATTATTTAAACATATTTTTATTTTTAAATATCTTAAGTATTATTTGAACAATTAATTGAGCTTTATATTCAGAATACCTCGATCCACCCTCGTCATAAGAATTTTATAATTCTCCCCCCCAAGACGAAATCTTGCAGACCCCCTTGTTAGGAAAGATAGATGAGTAATGTTTTAATGGTTATTAACTATAATTAAAGTGGTAGAATAGCTGTTTCAACAAGATACCGTTAATATTAAAAACATGAAACAATATTACCAGGGGTCACCTGTGGTGTAGTATTTGCATGGTAACGTACAAAACTCAAGGTCGCGGGTTCGCGTCCCGAGGTGGCCCTAGGATTTTTTAATGGGAGTAAATCCGTCCCTCGGATAGGACGTAAAATGTAGGTACCGAGCCTGTACGACGTCAGGTACTCGTTAATGATCCCTTTTCTAATTATACCTGGATAGGCAAAATTTAGGACTCGCGCAGTAATCTTAGTGGCATATAGTGACGTTAACCAAACAAAAATACGAGGCTCACTGATGCATAACCCGCTATCACGACTTCAATGTCGCCCCTCTGCGTATCATATCCGTTCCAGTCGTGAGCTTACTCCAACCGTGATAGATAAATACCGATAGTTGTTACACGCGATTAATCGATTTAAATTCATTGCAATGATCATTTAGTCACTTCTACGACTCAGAAATATCAGTACCGTAATGATACCAAAACTGGTTTCTTTATTCACACTCCAGATCCGGATATTTTGAAATCCGGTATAATATTTCACCATTAGTGAAATTTATGTCCAGGTTTAAGACTTCAGAAATTCAACTGGAGAATGTCTAATTCCTTAATATTTACAGTTCAACATGGTCAAAAGGAAAACAAGATAATTTGTTTTATTTTTTATCGGGATATACAATATTATGGAATAGCAGATGTAAGATAAATAAAAAAAAAAATTTAAATATAAATAATAAACTTATGAACAAAAATAAAGAAATAAATCTCAGTACTAAAAGAAAGTTGTGACATGATCCACAATTTTTCTTCTCCATATAAGTTAGATATTTTTTTGATAAATTAAAGTTTTTAATTTTATATGCAATGAGTAATAACAGTATTATAGGTCGCATTAGTATAATATTTGTATACAAAAAAATGTAAAAAGTTTGTAAAATACAAAGAAATGAGAACAAAAAAAAGAAAGGCAAAAATTATGAAGAAATAAGCAGATGCTAGAAAAGTAAATAACAACAGTTTCAAAAATAAAAAAATAAAAAAATATTAAATATATATATATATATATATATATATATATATATATATATATATATATATATATATATATATAAATGGAAAAAACATGGTTTATTATTTTCCAGTTTTTTAGAAAAAGTTTTGGTTTTTTTTCTTTTTTTTTTTCTCTACGTTGAAATGGAGATCGAAGGAAATCGCTCTCCATTTCCACATCCGTAAACGCGGATCATAAATAGTAAAGTTAAAAGATCTAAGATATTTATATAATTTTTTTTATACAAATATTTTGTATAAAAATCCGAGAGCTAACCCTAAGCGGCGGGGGAGGGCGGGTGGGGTTTTACCCCCCCCCCCTCCTGGCTACCGCGACCAACGTTTTCAATGCGATCTCTTGTCAGTTCTCGCGAACTAAAATTTTAAAAACCGTAATTAATACGGCTTTTTTTTTCGCTACTAGTTACCTCTCGCATAGGTAATTAGTCCAAAAATCATTATTAGGTAAGACTATAGATAAGGGCGGGGGGGAGGGTTTTCCCCGACGCCACCAGGAACCACCACTGTCGCCAACTAGTTGTCCCCGGGCTTTAGTTAGCTCTCGCAATCGTTAATTTTCATTAACTAATAACTATGGGTTTTTTTTTCCTAGCTAATTACCTCTCGCAAAGGGAAATATTCAAAAAGTCCTTATTATGTGGTGAAGCGGCGGGGGAGGGCGGGTGGGGTTTCCCCCCCCCCCCTCCTGGCTACCGCGACCAACGTTTTCAATGCGATCTCTTGTCAGTTCTCGCGAACTAAAATTTTAAAAACCGTAATTAATACGGCTTTTTTTTTCGCTACTAGTTACCTCTCGCATAGGTAATTAGTCCAAAAATCTTTATTAGCTAAGACTATAGATAAGGGCGGGGGGGAGGGTTTTCCCCGACGCCACCAGGAACCACCACCGTCGCCAACTAGTTGTCCCCGCGCTCCAGTTAGCTCTCGCACTCGTTAATTTTCATTAACTAATTACTATGGGTTTTTTTTTTCCTAGCTAATTACCTCTCGCAAAGGTAAATATTCAAAAAGTCCTTATTATGTGGTGAAGCGGCGGGGGAGGGCGGGTGGGGTTTTACCCCCCCCCCTCCTGGCTACCGCGACCAACGTTTTCAATGCGATCTCTTGTCAGTTCTCGCGAACTAAAATTTTAAAAACCGTAATTAATACGGCTTTTTTTTTCGCTACTAGTTACCTCTCGCATAGGTAATTAGTCCAAAAATCTTTATTAGGTAAGACTATAGATAAGGGCGGGGGGGAGGGTTTTCCCCGACGCCACCAGGAACCACCACGGTCGCCAACGATATATATATATATATATGCTATAAAAGTTATAAAAGTATTCCTCCATCCACATTTTCTTTCTTCTGACGATTTATTTCGTAACGGTAACCCTAAAAGTGTTGTTTGAAAAATATCCCATTTTTATAATTTGTTTGAAAATATTTAGAAAATTATCAACAATGTTAAAAAACGTAATTACTAGTGACAATACGTAAGATACACAAAGTTACACAGTGACACAAAAGCTAATTGTACGGGAACGGACTAGGAGGCAGTCTAAAAATAGCTAATTAAATCGAAAGAGTAAGAAAATTAAAAAAACGGCTTTAAGTGTAGAAGCTAACTATTGGCGATGGAAATTGGATTTGATGGAAATTGGAAAGACCGAAATGGGGGGGGGGTTGGGGTAGGGGTAGACCAAACATTCCTACATGTTTAAAGCAGTTAATACGTACTGAAACCAAATCTCAAGATAATTTACATTTCGATGGTTGACCGTATGATTATTCGAAAAGAAGATCGTCAAGAAATCGGAAAAAAATAAAAATTAATACATTTTCCTATTAACTGCTCCACACACAATCCGCTATCCGGTTATTGGTTAATAACCCGAACCTCGATGTGATGGATCTGAGACAATATACCACGGCGGATACAGTCGCTTGCTATATCAGGTGGAGAAACCTTGCGTTCACGATTGTATCGGCTTATCTTCCTGATGGCAATGACATTGACGAAGACATATCCGCCTTGGAAACGATCACGGCTTCTTCTAGAAACGTGATCATATGCTCAGATACCAACTCCTGGAACACGGTCTGGGGATCCAATCGAACTAACAGAAGGGGAGTAAAGCTAGGCGATTTTATAACAAGAAGCCAGCTAGTTGTGCTGAACGATCCCTCTGCCACTCCTACGTTTTCTAGCACTAGGGGGCAGAGTTGGATCGATGTAACACTAGCATCGTCGAACTTAGCAGGCCGCATCATCGATTGGACCCTCCGATCTGAGACGAGTTCCGACCACCAGGCAATTGTTTTTAGACTTACAGAATATTCAGCAGAGATAAGTTCCCACGGCATTGAGAGGGGTTACAGTACTCGCAAAGGTGATTGGAAAGCCTTCCGTTCTTCGTTGGAGGGAAAACTAGTCGACGACGAATGGGATGCTGCGGAGATAGATAATACAGATGACTTGGATTACAAGGTATCTCGGATCACTGCTATTGTCTGTGATGCCGCAGAGGAAACCCTCCAGCGACGGAAGGCGAGAGCTCGACCTGTCCCATGGTGGACGCCTGCCTTGACAATAATGAAGAGAGAGCTCTACAAGGCACGGCGTTCGTACCAGAGGTGTATTTGTGACGATAGGCGCATTGCACTTCGGGAAGAGTACAAGTCCAAGGCCAGGGCATACCGAAACGAGTTGCGTTTAAGAAAACGGAAATCTTGGGACGAGTTCATAGTCCAGGAATCATGTAAGAACCCCTGGGGTATACCTTACAGAGTGGCCCTAGACAAACTGACCCCGCCACAAGTGATTGCAGACATAAGAAGTGGAAATGTCCAGGCAACCACTCTGGAAGAGACTGCAAAAATGTTTATTGCAGAGACCTACCCTAGGGATGATCCGTCCCAGGACAATGAGGATGAAGGTTTTGTACGTCGTACTACGGTATGCCCACCCGGTACAGACTTGTGCCCACCATGGGACATTTGGGACCTACGTGCTGCCGTGGATAGGCAAAAAGTTGGTCGGGCCCCAGGTATGGATAACATTGACGCGGCAATTCTGAAGTGTAGTATCCCCTACATTGAAAATAGGCTACTTCAGATCTTCAATGATTGCCTTGATAAGGGGTACTTCCCGAGAAAGTGGAAAATTGCCGATGTCAGGCTCATTTACAAAGGAAGAGGAAAAGACAAGCAACAAGCCAAATCATACAGACCTATCTGCCTCCTTCCTGTATTGAGCAAAATTTTGGAAAACCTGATGGCCACGAGCCTACAGCCTGTCTTCCGAAGAGCAAGCCATCCACGGCAGTACGGGTGTACCAAAGGTAGGGGAACCGTAGATGCCCTGCTGCGGGTGCGCCAAGACGTTGAAGAGAGGACGGAAAAATATGTAATGTTACTCTTGTTTGACATAACTTCCGCCTTCGACAGCGTCTGGTGGCCTAGCGTGCTCCAGCAGCTGCAGAGGTATGAGGCTCCCAGCAACTTGTATTCCCTCATGAACAGCTATCTACAGGACAGGACAATACGGCTGAGAGGATGCTTCTATGAAGTAGAAGATTGTGTAGAGCGAGGGTGTCCTCAGGGCTCTGTCCTTGGCCCCGCCCTATGGAAAATAGTTTTTGACGAGTTGCTGGGAGTACTTGAAGAAGAACGGTTCCCCGCCACTGCGTTCGTGGATGATTTGGCCGCTGTAGTGGCATCGAACAGCAGAGCCAGGTTGAAAGAAGAAGCGGAGCGGTGCGCCAACCTGATCAGAAGATGGTGCGAGAGAAAGAAGCTGAAGATGGCTGCCGAAAAAACCCAGGCTATCCTCCTTAGGGGTAGGACTGATAGGGCTCACCCTATTACTATTGATCTTCAAGGAGCCAGAATACGTCCAAGCGAGGTGGTCACCTACCTTGGCATTAGGATTGGGAGAAATTTCAATGTGACTCCTCACTTGGACTATCTCAGAAGTAGGGTGACCCTAACTCTAAACGGTCTCAGTAGGATCGGAGGAGCCTTTTGGGGCCTGAAATACCCAGCAACTATGGCCATATATAAAGGTGTAGTCCAGGGTATACTAAGGTATGCTTCTCCTGGCTGGAATAAGAATCTCTCGCACCGGCAAAAGAGCAGGTTGGCTACGATTCAACGAATGGCTCTGCTGCGAGTCACTAGGGCCTATAAGTCTCTGTCTCATGAGGCGGCACATGTCCTTGCGGGGGCAGTACCTATCGACCTCCTCCTGCAGGAAGACATGTTTAGGCACCAAATGATGAGAGAAGGGTCGGCGGTCTTACCGGAGACTTTGCGTGCGAGGATCAATGAAGAACCACGAAGATGGAAGAGCATCATCCATGAGTACACCCTTGATCAATGGAACCAGAGGTGGATAACGACGCCGAAGGGAGCTTCACTGAGGAAATATTTCCCAACCGTGGGCTCGAGATTAGCAGCAAAATGGGTAGTACCCGATTATTGGGTCTCCCAACTACTCACTGGTCATGGTGGTTTTCGTAGCAAACTTGTCGAATACGGGAAGGATATTGATCCATTATGCCCTACCTGTGGAGTACCTGAGACCGCCGAACACATTGTCTTGGTTTGTGCTGCCTATGAGACACTAAGGGCAAAAATGATGAGAGAAACAGGTCTCTACGTTTTGACTGAGAGCAGTTTCCCTCATTTAATGGCCCAAGAAAACTACAAGCACTTTAAGGCCTTCGTGAGTGGATGGAAAACCATTGCAGGTCCAACACATTTCTCCTTGGGGAGGAGAAGAGGTCCTGCTGCAGGATGACCACCAGATAGGGCAGCGGCAGAAGAGAATGGCACTTAAATAAGAAGAGCAGGCTGTGTGCACAGCTCATGAAATGATGTTATTGTTTTACAGGCAGCAGTTGGTTGCTACCCAGAAATGGTTAACATCCAACTGCTGCCAAAACCCGTATTGCCTTTTAGGCACGGTAGGGATGGCAATAAATAAAAATAAATAATAAATATACAAATATTTTAAAATATTGCATCGGCGTTCATTTCCTAAACTTATAATTAAAAACATAAATAAGACAAATGCCTTTAAATAAGAGAAATTGCAGATGGAGAAAGATCACCTTTGTCTTAATTTATGTAGCACGAGCCAGGGAGGTTGCACAAAGACACACTCGTACACTTACAACACGATGAAGCAACCCTTAGTTAGAAAGAGAGTCTTAGATTCGTTTATAATGTGTTTAGGAAAAATTCTTGATTGTACATAGTAATAATATATCCAGCTTAAAACTGGCAAGAAAATTCGGAACAACCATGATATCTTTAAGATAGGTAGGGATAATTTCGGAGAAATTTAAAATGAGGGTGTTATTATTTATCAAAAACCTGTGCGGAATGGACAAAATTAGATTATTATAAAGGATATTTGACTACTTGTAGAGTAAGAAGACCGCGACAGTATGGTTATTGGAAGTTCGTTATGACCTAGAAAGGTCAATCATAAAGAGTATATACAGTGCCAGGATTTAAGGTTTGGAAGGGGTTCATGTCAAAAGTACCGCAAACTGGAAGAACCAGGACTCTCATGGACGAAAACGAAATTTTCCTGATTAAGCAGCAGTTCTGAAATAAGGGGACACTTCATAAAAAGAACAAATACTAGCGAAGTGATCATAAAAAGTAATTAGCAATAAAAATAGTTTATATATTTTAATTGAAATGTAGATCTATAGTGAAGAGAGGGAAATCATATTTATTATTATTAATATGTAATTATTACAACAAAAATTGAGAATTTACAATCTATAACAAGAAATCATCGATAGTTTCATAAAATTACAAATTCATACTGGAAATATTGAAAAAGAAAATATCGGGTAAGAGGAATCCCACATATGTGCAGATTCTGATACATCCTAATGAACCATTCCGTAGATCCATTCACTCGATTTCACGGTAAATTAAGTTGTGAAAACCAACCACATCCTCAAGACTGACATTGAATGCAACATAAATATTAATAGAGATAATTTGAATTTTTTTTTTTACATAACCCTGCAATATTTCATTCCAGAAAAAGCAGCTACAATGTTGTCCTTCCCTGAACAATAGTCATGTTACGTTCTTCAGGAACATAATACGCTCATTTACTTGAGAGTCCTCGTGTATTTTTACACGTTGACATACTTTCCACATGAATCGTGAAGTTGTTTGGGACTGTTACTAAATTTGAACTATGACCCGAATCACGTTGAACCTTAATTATTTTATCTCTTTCATTTAACCAACTGTTTTTATTATACCAGAAATTATAATTATAAAGCAAATAGCTTGAAATTTACTGATTTATGATTTATGTTTGCTACAATTCCCAATAAAATATTGTACTCATTCGAAAATACCGTTGTCATAAAATATTTTAGCACATTAGATTTTGGATTACCTTTCTTGCTTTTATTGTTAATAAAGGCCTTGAATGTCTCTAATACCACTAAAATCAGAGATATCAATTATCAAATATCATCAATGACATCAATTAATTAAATAATTAGATTTTATTTTTCTAATATTTTCTTTTCTTCAAAATGTTTTCTTTTTATGCAACAATTTAATACCTTAAATAGGCTTAGATGAATAGCATTATCGTATGGAAGTTTTTATATTAACTGATACTGATAGATCGACGTTTATAGATGAACGGATCTGAGTTGTTATATCTTATATAATAAATAGACAGAGAATAATTTCCCTTAGAAAATATAGCGGTATTAAATTATAAGTAATAAATTAAATTAATCAATTATTATATGTATATAATATCTTCAACGTTACATAACGTTTCATCACAATGACGTTCGTTTTTATACCCAGTGACCATAATTTTTTTTTCTGAAGACACCAGTTGAATTACTTGTGTATTATTACCATGTTCAGAAAACCATTTTAAAATTATACTGTATCAATGTAATCATTTCCATTTTTAATTATCCTTTTATTTTTTATTATTTATTTTATTAATTATTAATTATTTATTTATTTTTCATTTATTTATTTATTATTATTATTTATCTATTAATTATTTTATTATTATTTATTTTATTTTATTTTTATTATTTATACTTTTAATTATCAATGTTTGATTATCCTGTAAGTAAGTACTGACCTGCATTAAAGCCAATTCTGATAAGCTCTCTGCAGGCTATAAGGACCTATACTCTAACCTTAGTGAGAAGTGTTGAAATATCTTAGAGGAGACTCTTACAGAAAATATCCAGAAGAAATATGAGATATAACAATAAACGACAGAAGACGAGGATCAATAAAGTACCTGGTTAATCTCGTGATATGAAAGCGGTTAGGTTGAGGTGGGCGGAAAATCTAAGTCGAAGCAATTCAGTAGAAACCTTTCCTTAGAACCATGCCTCTTGCAATAATAAGCAAGTGACAATGTCGAAGGTCAATTCCAGTAAGAATAAATAAACAAATACGCAGAAAACTGAAAAGCGAAACCCCAAGGTTGGCTAAGGAAAATAAAGAAACTTAAATTGGCTCTCCTTAAAAACGTTTTTTTTTTCCTAGTCGACGAATTTAGCTCTTGACGAGGTCTACAGGAAGAAAGTGCTTCTTCGTTTTCGTAATTGCGAAAAAATTGAGTTGAAAATAGCCAAGTGAAATGATGCAACAAACGGTGCACGATATGACGTAATGCACTTCTGAAGGGTAATCACAGTAGTATAGATCACTGTACTTAGCCAACACGAAAAGGTTCGGCGAAGGCCAACGGCCTCCCTGCACTGAGCTGCAAAAGAAAGAGAAGCAAGAACACGAGGTGGAAAAAGGAAGAAATAAAAAGAAACGAGTAGAAAACGTGAATCCGGCTAATGCTCTGAAATGGGAGACTTTAACGGGCGCGACCTTTAGTGCACAATAAAGCGGCCGGTGACGTCAGCCTTCGGTCCCGGATCCCTCCTATCGAGCTAAATATATATCTCCCCGTGGCAGTGACGTCATTTGGTCACTAGTCCGATACATTTCGGGGCGGGTGATATTCCCGACCCCTCCAGAAATGCCAATTTCTCAATACGTCCAATAATTCAGGTCATCCCAAAGAGCTCACCGGACCATCACCGAAAGAGAACCATAAAGTTCTCCAATTGAGAAAGACAAGAGGTTCTTGGCCTATATTTCAACTTAAGCCGCTTTATTACGTGTTTCATCAGTATACTCGTAGGCGGATAGATTTATTATAAATTAAAAAAAAAAATTTTAATATCGTTGGGCATCACTCATGCCCAATGCTTATCATACCCTATTGTTCTAAGTATTTCATCAGAATCGATGATTAACTTTTGACAGGTTTGAATCTTATATTGTTTCTAAAAGGTGTTTCTCATAGGTACGTTATATCTTTTTTAATGCATCATCAAATACGATAATTGAGGAATCAATTTTAAGTTATCTTTCCCCTCCAGAATCGAAAAATATTTGTAGGCGGATTCTATCTAAAACCCCGAGAGAAGTGCTGCGAAGGAAATAAAACGGTGTTGGCACTCAAACTCAAAAACTATCGATTCTATTTGACAATTATTCCCTAAAAAATGAACAAAATAGATTATGAAAATCAGACCACTTGTAACAAACTTATATCCATTTGAATTTCGTATCTATTTGTGTTAGTCTGTAGTGTTTTTTTTTTCTTTTTTTTTCTTTATAATATTGTATTAATGCTGAATGCTAATTATTCGCACGGACCAACTAGTTTTAAAATGATGTTAATATACTAAAATGTAGAATTAATTTTTAAAATGTAAAAGGTACATTAACTTAAGTCAAAGCTTAGAAATACTTGACATAAAATTAGAGCTGCCCCACTATAAATTAATATATTCCAACTAAATATCATAATTTGCGATCACTTCACTCCGATCACAATTATTCTAATTTAAATAACGATACTGTTACAATAGTCCCATTGATCAAGATGTTAATAATAATTAATTAATTATAGTGGAACTAGTCTGATATCCACGTTTAAGTTTTACACCTATCTTAAGTTTGCATCTGCCACGACCAAATTTCTTAGATAGTCGACACATACACTTCACGAGAAATATCAATTAAGGAACAGTATTAAAATGAAACGAGACCCTTAACTTTGACTGAAACTTAAACCATTTAAAAACGTATATATATTTTATTTATATATGTATATTTATTTAACTTTTACGAACAGAAACTAAAATAAAAACATTCTTATTCATAACGGGATATGCATAGTACAAATAAATGATCCAAATAAAATAACTAAATTTTTTTTAATAGCACAGACATAAGAAATTTATTTTAGAACTATTCATACGTAACTACCTAGTGCACTTAAAAGTGCTTGATTAATCGATCATAATATGAAGGCGGAAGAGATTTGTTAACTAACATGCTTGCTTCTGGGTACTTTCTTTCCCCCAAGTCTCATTCTCTAAATCCCAAAACCCATTATGTTTTAGTTTGCTAATATTCCTAGTGTAAATGCCCTTAAATGTGGCAGATTATATTATTTCTTTTTATAAAATTATTCCAAGTAGTTTGGCAATTTGCTGGTTATCAATAACAAATACGACAAGTGTGAATAAATAAAATGCACCAAATTCGGCTTATTAAATTATTCTTTCAGATTTTATATCTCTATCTTCAGTCCGTTACTCGGTCATTACTTCATACTTCTAATGAAAATTCATCGTTCCGCCTAGATATGATAATACACTAATCCATTAAGTTCCCATATTTAATATTAATTTCTATTGTCTGATTATGACTATCAAAGATTTACATTAATGCAAAAAGGAGGATGATAAAAGGGCCCAGTGACACTAATTCTTGAAATTCATGTAATCAAAGCAAAAGCATTATCACGAATATCGGCAGCCTTATTGCTCACATTATCTGCCCTTGTAACCTACTCTTCGGCGGCCTTGCAAAGGAGTGCTCTTGTCTCGTTGCTTTTGTACTTTCCTCTAAAGACATAACTTGGAAAAGGTAGTACGTCACAAGAATGAGAAACGGAGAAACGTCATGACGATTCGCTTTGTTCCTTGGCGGTTGAGGCAGAATTAATCGGTTTGGGCGTTGGCTTGTCATTCTGACTAATAGTGAGGCATATTTGAATATTGCTCTTCCTGAACTTTTTTTTTCGCAGACCTCGCCGGTATGACGTGGGTCTTTATATTTAAGGAAAGGTTCAATATATTATTAAAAAAAAAAAACCTAAATATTTTTCATGATGTTATTAGAATATAATTAACTTCGATGCGACTTAAATATGGAAAACAACCTCAAGGAGTTGTTGGGAGAATCGGAGGTCTCATTGAAGGTTGTGATGACTTTTTTGAAGAGGATCAAGTTACATAACCAAGTTTTAGCTGAAAGGGATTTTGCCAATGACCCTGCCGGGTAGAGGCAATAATAAATAAATTTTAGTTTATTGTTTAAAGTATGTCTTCATTTCGAGATTACACTATAGTTTCAATGAATACTGGGTTATTTTCTGTAGGTGTTGAGTAAACATTGAAAAAAAATAAATAAATACCAGAGGCCTTGTGTATATCACAACAGCGGTATAGAGTTAGAGAAATAATGATTGGAAACTAAAATATCGTTCACAAGGCCGCCAAAGCATTGCAAACCTAAGCAGCAATAAAAGCCCTCTTTGAGGTCACATTTATGTTCTTCCAAAACAGAACCCGTTTTCGCAAGAACTTGACATTTCGCCGGGAGAGGAACGACTAATGCCTGCCCTTTGAAGGAGACGAACATCAGAGCAGCGATCAGCCAGCGGGAGGCCATCACCGCTCGCGATAAGGTCGAGCTATCGCAATGAGGCAGCCGCTGTTCGCTCCGGTCTTCGCATCATAGGGCCGTGGAATTAGGGGATCTATTTTTAGAAGTAAACGGTCGTGGATTGAGACATGAATAGAATTGACTTCTATATTATCCTGAGAGTAGCTATGATTTCATATCTTTGTAATGGATCATTGAATTCATCTTAATCTTCTGTGCTTGATCCTAAAGTATGTGTGAGGATATAATGGACGTTGGGTCTTTAAATGGAACGAGATTGATCCATTGGGATACAGTAAGTAAGTTATGGCGTATAGTAAGCAGTAGTAAGTTGTGGGTGTAACCTATCATCTAGCAGCAACATTTGCATGTTTTGCTACAGCAGAGGATCACGTATTAATAATGGGAAAATGTTCACTGAAATGTATTCATGGTCAGATACTGAATTGCAAAATGAATACATAGTTTACCAACCAGCTCCTATCCACTAGGGAATAACACGGTTATTTACCATGATTTGGACAGGTTCCCTGGCAAAACTAACATTGACTTTCTGAAACTAACAATCTTTATAACATTCTTAAGAGGTACAGTTTTTTTTTTTAATTAGTATTTTTATTATTGCATACTATGAAACGCATCTTACAACAATTGGCAAATTCATTGACTCAAATATATTTAGGTCTTCCTATGCGATAAAATTACATCTAAGTAGCTCGTCAATCAATTTCTAGTAGCTAAAGTTACAAACTACAATAACACAGAAGAGATGAACGATTCGCCAGCCCTGGCCATGTAGTTTATTATTCTGCTTCCTTTACCTTCAGACCTGTGGAGACCTTGCTCTTGACACTAGGGGTTCGTCATCGCACTGTGATCTAATCAGTCAGCAAGATCCTTTAGTAGGATCATAATCACACCAGGAATGGTGTAATCGGCATTTCGTAGAAGCGCATCACATCATGTCTATTACAAATATACTTTAAATTGAGTAATACAAGGAATTTGGCCGGTAATGAATAAGTTGCGGACTTAGTCCTTAGCTGCGCCAAGAGTGAATATCCTACGTCGTGTGGAAGATGGTTACAACTCAAAATATATCAATTTTGAGTTAGACTTTCCGTTGGAATTAGAATGAAAAAAACGAAAATGCCGGAATATAGTCCAAAGTCTTAATAGTTCCGTACCCGTAAGGCGCAAGTTACCATATTCTTATACCCACCGATCGTCGTAACGCTGGTAGAGGTTATAGACTATTTGTTATCAAAGAGTATTCCAGTCACTAATTGCAGATACCTAGTAAAATTGAGAATACAGTAGAAATTTCAAATGCGATTATAAACACAAGAACAAACACACACAAAAATATCTGGTGCGTGCGCGCAACACACAACTTTCACTTACCAACTTAGATTAGAAATTAATGCGTTGTGTTAATGCCACTTCTCACTCAGTTACACATTTTTCCACATTCATTTTTTTCTTTTTTTTTAATTGCTCTATAACAATCACTAATTTCTTTTATTATTAAATAACAGTTTTGACTTGAGATAATTCGGCAATGCAAGCATAATACTCCAAGTCGACTGATTTTATAATTCTCTATGTACTTGTTGAAAATTTCATTTGGTTACCATGAAACCAATAATTTCCATTAAATGAACAGAACGGCTTTAATTATGAACAATGATCTGTCATTAAACGCTCCCCTGAAAACCCGAACCCTACGTCGCCCCGCTGCACCTTGGCTGACGTCTGAGATAAAGGATCTGATGAAAAGAAGGGAAGCTGCAAGACGTAAATTTCGGCGTACCCGTTTGGCAGATGATTATCCGTCTTTTAAAAAACTAAGAAATTTTACCCAATCCGAACTCCGACGTGCCAAATCACTCAACTTTCACAATGCCCTCTCCAGTGCCCACGATACCAAAAGCAAGTGGAAAATACTACGCCAATTATCCCTCCTTGGTTCCAATTACTCTACTTCCCTTCCGTTCACTCCAGATGACCTCAATAACCATTTTTCATACCCCCCTCTTAATCCATCACAAGTCGCCGCTATCAATTATCCTAATTTTAACCCGGAGAACTTCTTCTTTTCCCACATAACCTACGATGACCTATTTACTGCAGTCCTAAAATCCCAAACCAACGATTACGGTCCTGACGACGTTTCAGTTAAGCTAATGAAGTCCTGCCTCCTCTCATTAATTCCTATTCTTTATCATATTTACAAATTCCCATTGCAAAACTCGGTTTTCCCTTCTTCCTGGAAAACCGCTCTAGTCCGAACTTTGAAAAAAACCTCAAATCCCTCCACGATGAATGATCTCAGTCCTATTTCCCTTCTCTCCAATTTCTCTAAACCGTTAGAACGCCTAGTTCAAAATCAACTTTCAAGTTTCCTAGAAGAACGTTCCCTCATTAACCCACTGCGATCCGGCTTCCGATCAGGTTACTCAACTCAATCCGCTCTCCTAAAAATTACTCATGACCTCCAAACCTCCATCGAACTCCAAAAACTAAGTATTCTAATCCTTCTAGATTTTTCCAAAGCCTTCGACACTGTCGATCATAACATCCTTTTTACAAAACTGCAAAAACTCCACCTCTCTAGCATCGCCTTACATTGGTTCAAGTCTTTTCTTTCAGGCCGGTCACAGTATGTAGTCGTTCCTGGTCAACCTCCATCCAAAACTCTTCCCCTCTCCTGTGGTGTCCCCCAAGGATTCTCTCTATCACCCACTCTGTTTGCTATTTATATTAACGACCTTCCACTTCTGATTCATCACTTCCAATACCATATCTACGCTGACAATTTCCAGATTTACCTGTCTTTCCCACCCTCCGAGTTGTTGCCAGCGACGAAAAAGCTTCAGGAAGATTTGAATCGAATCAGTCTCTGGGCAGAGGCTAACAAAGTGAAGCTAAACGCTGAAAAAACAAAGGCAATCTTAATAGGCTCCGATCACCTCCTCAAAACCGCCCCTAACATCCCACCCCTGTTCCTAAATAACCATCCCATCAAATTCTATCCAACTGTCAAAAACCTTGGTGTAACCTTTGACCAAACTTTTTCCTGGAAAAACCATATCTCCCGTCGCACCATCTCGACCTTAAAGCAGCTAAACCATTTACGTGACCTTTTAGAATCAAAATCGTTAGAGCCGATTTAGAGTAAATAAAAAAAACACGTGAAAATGTTACAAAATTTATTAAGTAAAGTCCCCCCTCCGGTTAATCAATTTTGATGAAATTTTTAGAGTCATATCTCAGTCATATAAATAGATCAAATACTCAGTTTAATCAAAATCGTTAGAGCCGATTTAGAGTAAATAAAAAAAACACGTGAAAACGTTACAAAATTTATTAAGTAAAGTCCCCTCTCCGGTTAATCAATTTTGATGAAATTTTGACAGTCATATCTCGGGCATATTAATACATCAAATACTCAGTTTAATCAAAATCGTTAGAGCTGTTTTTGATAAAATCGAAAAAAACGTAAAAAGTTATTAAATAAAGTACCCCCTCCCTTTAAGTAATTTTGATGAAATTTATGCTGTCACATCGCGGGCATATACCTACACTAAATACCCAATTTCAGGATCGCACGGTTTATAGTTTTTGAGCTAGTCTGCTCACACACACACACACACACACACACACACACACACACACACACACACACACACACACACACACACACACACACACACACACACACATACACACACACACAGACCATTTCGCGGGACTTGGTCATTTGGACTCAGGCGACCCCAAAACGTGTATTTCCGTTGAAAATCGGAAGTCGAAATTTTTCACGATCGCAATACTTCCACTTACTATATATTTCATATATAGGTAAGTGAAACTAAAAAAATAATAATAACAGTTTTTGGCGTTATAACCATATTCTTGCCGACGTTCGCTGTAATCGATGAGGTGTTTAACTGAATTTTTACATCGTCTGCTTACCACAAAATAACCTTTAACTCCACAAGGACGGGTAGGTGCCATAACACTTATTAGCATACTATATTTGTAGTTTGTTAAATTTTGACTTTTTCTAATAATCCTCAGGAAATAAATCAAATCAATAACCTAACCATCGCCAGTAAATTACCGTGGTTATCACTTCGAAATTCTAAAATTTCTAGGGTTTTATGTGTCTTTTAAAATTACGCAAGTGGCTTTGATGATACATGTTTAGGCGAAAAATATTTATTAGGTTATTACTGAGATTTAAAAGATGATGTAAGGTTAAATTTGTTTCTTACATTCTTAAATGTGTTGTTCACTAAGAACCCAACCAACCACTATTCGCTAGCATCATTATAAAATAAGAGCCCACTAGTTCTATTTTGACAGTTTTCATCCCTCTTTCACACTTCCGACAGTCCTATCAAATCTTTCCTAAGTCCTGACTGTCTTCTAATAATTCAGACATCGTAGTATCCCCCTTCAACGATTAACAATTGGACGAGAATAACTTTATTTCACACTTTCCATATTACAGTCGAGGGTCCCGCTGTGAAAAGCTTGATGATTGTCTAAGTTTGCTATGTCACTACTTTTAGGTTGCATTATTTCTCAATATCCTTGAAAGAATTCTGGTAATTCTATACGATCCTTTTTGCGCTTGGCGAAAACACAATCTTTTCTTCCTATCCTCACCCGATTCTCTTCTGGGTACGATATCGTTCGAGTTCTCTCTTTCCGCTTATCTGCAAATATTAGCCCATCATAGAAAATAATAACGTTCTTGGCATCCATTTAGCAATTCTTTAGTGTGTCCTTTCCTTTATTTGGGAGGATCTTTCCACTACGTGGGGAGGATTGTTTCAACTTAGGAACATTTTTTTGCCTTTAAGTATTGATTTGTTCTAGAAAGCTAATCGCTTCTTTATCGGAGAGATTGTTCCACAATGGACATTCATTTATTTAACATTTATTCTGTACTTTTTTTACTTAATGTACTTTTTAGTCAAATCAAGTCTCTATTCAGCATCTGACACTGCAAAGTATTGTCGATTAGACCTATCATAGTTTTCTTCACATATTCTTTTATACCGTAGAAGATAAGCTTTTCTCTTAGTTTCAATTTCTAACGATCGAAATCTCGACTGAGATCTGTGATGATTTGGTGTTAAAGTAAAGTTAAGTGTTAAGGTTAACTATATGTTCCGACACCTTCTCAGTTTGTGCTTTAAATTTTTGATATATATATTCCTCCATAAATTTCCTTTAAGGATTAAAAAAAAAAAGTTTACTATGGAGAACATCAACTAAAAAAAAAACACAGCAGCTCGCTAAAGGAAGGCCTCACATTCGCTAATTTACTTTTGATGTAATTAAAATTGATTTCATGCGCATTTACTGTTTCTTTCTTTTCGAATTCGATGTCTGATATTTGCTCCATTTCCTCTTCAAAAATATCTTACGACACCAATCTCATAGTCCTAGTCCAATTTGGAAAACATGGAAAACTCTCTACTAGATATTTAAACATAGCTATCACTTTCAATTCATATAACTCACAAAGCGTTTTCAATATACCTCCTAGATAATAAATGTCACACATATCTTATATGTATATGTACAAGTATATTTATATATATATATATATATATATGAACAAACTAATGCTAGTCACGCGCTATTTATAACTGGAGAAAGGCTGGACCGACTTACATAATCTTTGATTTGTTAGATTCTGTTCTGGCCCGAAAAGGTAAATGGTGAATGGACATTGAAAAAAAAAATTAGCATTTTTTTTTTTTTTTTTTTTTAACATGGGCTAATAAAAATGATGTTCGTTGGCAGTAGTATCACGTAGGGACGGTTGGTCCGAATGGGTTTCTTTTGTTTTCTTCTTAATATTCCGAAATATTTTCCCACGGAATAAGAAAAGTGAGAAAACAGGTATTCCAGAATAGAAAATTTCCCATCCGCCCACCAACTAACTAAAATTATCAATTATTGTATGACAATTAAGTAGTAGGGGCGAAACGAAGTTCGCCGGTTCAGCTAGACTATTAAAATATGTAAATATTTAAATATAATTTTTAAAATTAAACTCAAATAGAAAAAAATAAATTAACTTTTTCCTTGACCGATCACTTATTTTCACATTTACATTACTATAAAGTTAACTGAATTAATCGATCATCTAGCCATTTTTTAATACCACACTTATTATACCTATCGATGGTAAATATCGTTGAAGATAATATACCCACATAACTGCGAAATTATCCGATCCCTAACCAGTCAGTGGCTAGATTATGCAACCCGCGCCAACCAGCATTAAAGACTTTCACTACACTTGATCTTGAAGATAAACTTAAGGGGCTATAGGCTGCATCGGCCACTGGTTCTGGAGTCTTTTCTGTATAAAACAGTAAACCAGGAATTTATATGTATATGGCGATACAACACTAAACAATTCAACAAAATTAACAATATTTATATTGCAGCGGACAACTACATTTTAATGCCAATCAAAAATTCGATCCCAAAAAACAATAGGATTGAATTATTTATTGAATTAATTCCAATAAATAATTTGAACATAAAATTTTGTTTTTAGTTACACTTCCCTTTGTCAGGTCATTTTTTTCTCGGGAAAAATTATATATAAAAAATAACAGGAATCCAAGTACGTAATGGTTTTTTTCGTGAGTACTAAGAGTAAACTTGTTAGAAAATCAAATAGTCATTACGAAACCTACAATGTTACAAAAATATATTTAATGCAGAATAATATAACAACAAACTTGTTGCATGTCTACTTTATTTCAAATAATGATTTTTTTTTTATTTTAAATTCTCTTTCTTTGTTTCCTAGATGCATCTTGATTTCAACCAATGAGCCGGCAACCAAAAAATAAAATAAGAATAATAATACCATGAGAGTTTTTTTTTTTTTTTTTAACCATTTAATTTTAGAGTCAACGCAGAAAACTCATCTGTATTTTTCCTCGAAATATTAAGTGTAAGTCGTAATCGTTGATTCGTGTATTAAAAAATAAGTTACTACACGTAGTAACCAACCGAAAACACAAATAACCTGCAAACTTTTATGATGAGAAATATTGATCGTAAATTTCATATTTATATAGTAAAATAATTAATGTAAAAAAATATATTTATTCACCACGCATCACCGCAGATTGATTTTATTATATTAACACCATACATTTTGGACTGATAGAGATTTGTATAATAAATACATTAGATTGAATTGCAAGAAGTTCATATGACAATATAAACATTGTATACAAGTTGAATAAACAGTGTAAAATTTTAAATATTTGTTATTTTATGCATTATATTTCTATGAAATGTGTAAGTGCATTTAATTTTTATTATATAAATTATTAAACATCGATAAAAAGCAAAATTGTTAAAAATATAATGAATTAAATATTCAAAATGTAACTTACTTTATTCAATAGAGTACGTCTCGCTGATTATATTAATGAACTTATTGCGATTCATTTTAATGTACTTATACAAATCTCTGTCAGCCAAAAAGGCATGAAGTGTTAATACAATACCAAAAACATCTAGTGATATGTAATTCAAAAAACAATTCTTTATTTTCTAATATCGAAGCGAATTAAATGTTGAAATTTAGTCAATTTTCATTTATAAACTATTGGTAATTATTAAAATTTGGTTAGCTGAGTGGTAAGATCGTTGCAACGAAAATGCAGAGGACCAGGGTTCGATTCCCGGCCGTGGTTCAATCTTTTCTCTTCCATTAAAATTATTTAAAAATTAAAGAGAAATAAGTTGTAGACGTTTCTGTAATCATAAAAAAGTTCATGCCATTTCAACTTGTGAACAACAGTTTTAACCATGTATCAAGTGACGTCATATCCTTACCCTACTACAAGCTGCCAACACTAGTTTGTATTGCTCATTCTAAAGACCTTTAAATGACAAAATGCCGGATTTAGTAACTGCTAAGTCAGGCACGGATACCCCTCCTCGTAGCTTGCGACACACTACATCGGGTTGACATTAAGCGGCTCGGAAACCCGTCTACATGTTTGTCGGTTCATCGAAATGTTTCCTGTCCATTAACAGAGCCACTTAAATTTATAACATCATTAGTTTTCAGATCGTCTAAATTTTTATAAACAAGATGTATAACAATTAAAAGAAAATTTTAAAGTCTCAAACATTGACTAAAATACTCAGACGGACAATGTAAACTCTCTTATTCTTATCTTCGACAAATAGAGTTGGCCTCGAGTACACTAATGAATCTAAACCTTGAATGTCGATGATTTACTTAAAAAAATAGAATGTTTTCTATTAAAAATATTACATTAAAAGTCGAATGTTGATGTAGCTTTATCAACCGATAAGAAAGAATATACTCATAAATTTAATAACTAACAATTCGTAACAACTTTGAGGGATTCAGTAGCAAATAACTGATCAGCTGAATTTTGAAAAACATGAGGAGACTAAAAAGGTCATGGGTCTGAGATTTCTTCTCACAAGAAGGGATTAATTTATAAACAGGAAGAAGTGACTTCTCTTGACCGAGTTCACATTACAACGCAATGCACATTACAATGAATATTCACAACGAAAATCCACTAAATGCTATGCATCTTATTATATAGACGACATGAAGAAAATAAGAACGGTATTTGATTTATTAAAAGTAAGTACGCTTCATCTGTTTCAATCTTTCAAGATAAAGCCTAATCATACTGTCTGATAATCTGAGGGTTTACGTATTTAAATAAACCAAACCTAAAAGTGGTTAGATTAACAAGAAAAAATGAACTATTTAATCTATTAGTAAATTAATAATCAACACTGCCGCTAAGCGCATGCATAAACCTATGTTAATTTAGAGAGCTATGCAATCCGAAACAACGGAGTCGAGATACAAAATTAAAGGTATTAATTTTTTATACTGGTATAATAATTGTTTGTATAAAAAACTATTGTACAGCTATTACACATTTAATCCAAGAAAACAAGAACATGCCTCTTACCATTAATAAATAGATTTTAGTTCTTGATTGATGCAAAATAATTCGATTGAAAAATGAAAAAAAGTAAAGAACCATGTGCATTACATTACATAGGATAAAGAATTGAAATGGATAATAGGTTGCAAAAAGATATGCAAGAGACAATGAAAAATTTACTTCCATCGAAAAAAGCAGTTCTGTGTGTGAAAACATATAGCGTTAGAGAACATAATCGTACAAGAACGCTGGAACGCTGAAATGTTGTAACAGATTTTAAATTATCGATAAGTGAAAGATTTTCCTTAGGAAACCGGAGTATAAGTTCCTAAACTTGTTACACATGCTTAAGGATCTGAAGAAACAATTTATAAATGCTATGCATGGTGATAAATCGTCCACAACACACAGATTTGTTGATCAAAGACATTTTTATTGTTTATTATTTACTTTTATTATTTAATTACCTAACAATAATATAGCTAACAACTCAGCTACATATAGTTCCTATTCTTATTAAATATGGGAGGATATTAGGCTCTACAAATAACTTTTCAGCAATAACTGATTTTGCAGAAATTAACAATTTAATGGTGTTTTTATGAGCGTTTTACCTCTTCCTCAGTGTTTACTGCTGTGATATTTGAAGGCTGTAAACAGCTTACGCTAATTCGAATCGTCGAACGTTCCCGTCTGAGCAATCCCTATGGAACGCGGAATGAGGCTAAATTACACGACTTGGCGTGAACTCATCAAAGAGAGGATCATGAGATAATGACGATGCAAAGTCTACAATTATTCGCTGGGAGCCTCAACTCCACTCCTTCGTCCATCAAGAGAACGCGACCATTAGCAAAGAGGTTGAGGAGACGGCTTTCTCGCGGGCCGGAACATACCTTCCGCATCGCAAATGAAGATGATGTGCTCATTAACATGTAGAGGATCTGGTTCGTGTGTGGTTCTTAGGAGGGGGTACGTGTATATGTTTCACTTCATCCAAAATTGAAAAGTAATATCTTTCACCCGAGATATGACATCTTATGTTGCTACAAGAACTGTCAGCAAACGTTCGTTCGCAATCATAATTGAGGAATACATAATTATAAATATATGGCAATTATATAAATAAAATCTCAATGAGGAAATGCAACACCTAGCAGAAGGAAAAATCGTTGCGTGGATATAATTCTCGTGAGAGCGAAAGTTATCTCATCCAGTTACTTTTCAATACTTTCTTATTTTCTGACATGCGAAACGATATTTGATATGTACATTCTCTTAAAAATGATGTGTTAATTAATGCCATATTTTTGTCACTTTTGGTATTAACCAATGAGAATGCAAAGTTATGAATATCTATCTCATCATTAAAATCCTAATTTCTATGCTTTATTTTATTTGATAGGTACTTCTAACGAAATTTTGTTCTTAATGAGGCGTACTGATTATTTTTTGAGCTAAAAGATTTGAAAAATACCTGGATATTACCAAAAGTTTTGAACTATAAATAGTTGTCTTAGCCAAAAAAGCTTCAGTGTCATGTTAGCATGGAATAGTAGAGATTTGAAGAAATATGAACTAAGAAAAAAAAACAAAAAAAAAAAAAACAGCACGTTGAAATGATTCTTCGTGTGTGTCCAGGCCAAAAAATAAAACGTCCGTTACTTAAAGTTACGTTAAAAATGATAATGAGTCTTATTAACTATCTGAACAAATAATTCTTTTTTTGTTTTTTTTTTAGTTTTGAATTTGAATATTATGTTCAGGTTTTGGTAAAGAGGTTCCTATTAATTTTACTGATGAAATGTGATGTGCCTGCGTGAACTGTAAGTTGTCAAGGTGAACTTCAGTGCTTTTAACGTGTCAAAAAGTAATGTGATGTGAATAAATTACCAGGTGTGTAAATATGAAACCGGAATTCGCCAATGATAGGAGTTAGCAGTCAATATAATCTTCTAACTAATCCGTCAGTCGTGTTATCTGCTTTTGCCTACATGCAATAAAGAGATCCAATTGATACCAACATCAGTTTCATTCTATAACCGTGTTTTTAGTGGCGTTGAACATGTCGACTTTTGTGCCAACAAATCAAGATTTGCGGACAGCATTTATTTTCCGTTTCCTTCTGAAAAAAATTGGAGCATCATCACATAGGATGCTTGTTGAAGCTTACGGGGAGCATGCCCTAGGCAAATCTCAATGTTTCGATTGGTTCAAAAAATTTAAAGATGGATTTCGATAAAAGAAACAAAGACCGTGGAAAACCACAAAAAAAAAACTTTTAAAACGCTGTTTCGGAAGCGTTTGTTGGACAATTATTACATGTGACACCGTCTCCATTTGTTTGAAAGGCATGGAAAAGATCCAGAAGGTCGGAAAATGGGTACCTCACCAACTAAATGACAGGCAGCAGGAAGCTCGAAAAACCTCATGGCAAATGCTGCTCGCAAGGTACAGAAAAAAAGTCATTTCTTCATCATATTGTGACTGGTGATGAAAAGTGAATTTACTTCGAGAATCCTAAGCGTAAAAAATCCTGGGTAACTCCTGGTGAACCATCGGCATCGCTTGGGGAGAAAGAAAATGCTCTGTGTCTGGTGTGATCAGAGGGTGTTACCTACTATGAGCTACTGAAACCTGGGGAAACTGTTAATACGGAACGCTACCTACAACTGATGATAAATTTGAATAAAGATTTGCGCCAAAAAGTCTTAAATATCAAGAAACGACACACAAAGTGATCTTGCTCCATGACAATGCCCCATCACATTCGGCTAAACGGACCAAGGAAACGATCCAAGTGTTTGGTTGGTAAATATTTCCGCATGCGGCTTATTCACCAGATTTAGCCCTATCCGATTACCACCTATTTGCATCGATGGGACACGCACTAGCTGAGCAGCGCTTCACTTCTTATGAAAATGTACGAAATTGGTTAAGTGATTGGTTTGACTCAGAAGAGGAAGCATTATTTTGGCGGGGAATCCAAAAATTGCCTGAATGATGGGAAAAATGCATAGATAGCGAAGGACAGTACTTCGAATAAAAAAGTATGTATCATTTTTACACAATCAACTCTTATTTGCTATTTGAAAAATTCCGGTTTCATATTTACACACCTGGTATGTTTTCAAGATATTGAGATTTACTTGTGTATTATTGCAAATTCACGGAGTGAAGCATATGGAGGATTTTTAATTCTTGTTAACACCGGCTTGATTGTTTCAGAATGGCATCTTAAAGGAAAGTAATTTATTTTACTTTTATCAATTCGCGTTTTAAATACCTTATTGATTAGTTAAATATCATGTTACTATTATCAGTAATGTTTGGGCAATAAGACCTATCGTTTCTTGTTTCTTAACTATGATGTCGGTTTGGTTGTCGGAAATTCTTCATGGAGTGTCATTATTTGTTAAACTGGAACACCAAAAACCAAAACATTGACTAAGTGAGATTTCTGCAACAGTTGAAATATTTCAAAATATATCGCACTAATTCAGATTCCATTAATGATTGAAAGTGAATTTACTGAACCGTTAAACAAGGCAAAAGTAAACTTTAGGCGATTTGCCAATAACATAAGTTACAAAACCTATCAGGGAAACTCCCTTAGGCCACTTCGTTGTCTTCTGAGTCTGCACTTCTAGTTTAGAATCTCGACTGGCCTTTGTTGCAGTATCGGGGTCAACGCACATGGGGCAGAGCAGTAGAAATTACAGATGGTAACATCTTAAATCAAACGTATTTATTTCAGAAAAGGATTTTGAAATAAAAAAGAAAAGGAAAAAAAAATATATATATATATATATTTTATTTTTGCCTTTCTACTAACATAAGACACGAGTAAACAATCCTCTCTCTTTCTTTTTTCTTCTGTTTTTAAAATAGATTTAAGGAAGTGTGAGATTTCACCTCTCGTTCAAACATTTTAAATGCTTGAAACTGCTGTAAAAAAAAAAAATCAGTAAAATTCGAGTAAGAAAAAGTTTCATTTTACTCAAGAACCCTTATGCAACTAAAGCTAGCTGTTATTATGAAAATATAACATAAACATACAAGAGGGAAACTACATTGTTATATTACTAAGGCTGTAAGGAAATAAAAAAATGAATATGACCTCTTGTTAAACAAAATGGGGTTTGGCTTAATTCGGTCTTAAAAAAGCTCTCGATAAATAAAGACTTGATCTTTATCGATTGTATTTAACAGTACTGACTTTTAATAGCAATAGTATAGCCACTTGGTGAAGTGGGGGAAGGGGGGGGGGGGGATAGAAGAGTGAGAAATTCATGCAATTGCTAAAATAAATTATTTTTTTACTTTTTTTTACGTTTGATTCCCCTTTTAGAATGTAGAATTACTAAAAACTTAAAAGTTAGCCAAGTCTTTATCATAAATAAAGTATTTATATTTATTAGGGGAGAGCGGGGTTGGTTGGCAACTGTTTTCACTTCTTTGATTGTTGAGTCATTCCTGTTAATATAATCCCAATATGGATGATACCTCTGTAAACTCGAAGTATTAGAGTACTACAAGCATTTTTTTCACCACATAATATGTAATACTAAGATCATAGAAAATTGAAGAATTCGTCAATCAAAAGTATGCCAATTAACCCCCAAGATGGGGCAGGTTGGCCTAGAAGGTGGGGTTGTTTGGCCATCTCATTCAAGTACTTTCTGACAAATATTATTGTTATTAAAAGCTGCACTATAATGGTATAATAATTTTGAATCGGTTTTTAACTGTTTTTAAGGGAAAATAGAATGACTATAGAAGTTTAGACTGTCGTCATTTTTTGCATAAGAAAAATTGCTCTCATCTTCCTCGCTGGAACTAAAGACAATTGGTAGTTTCATCTTTGATTATGTTTACCTTGCTTTTGTGAATTTCTACTGCGCCAAAAAAAAAGTTGAAGAGAGCCAACCACAGGAGAGATCATATGAAAGATGGCTCCCAGAACAGGGGAGAGCAATCAAACAAGAAACTGGTTAATCGAAAGGTTTGGTTTTTCAAAGGAGTTTGGGGCTATATAGAAGAGAAAGATTCGGTTACGGTTGGTGCGGCCCCACAGTTAGCTCAGTTGTAAGAGCGAATTTTATCTTCTAATTAAATAGTTTTAATGTTAAGACTTTTTTAACTAATAACAAGTTGATAAATATGCTATCATACCTATCATATCATAATTTTTTTTTTATAGTATTGAAACACTTATGTGGGTAACAAATATTTATTTAACAGAAATATACAGTTATCACAATGCCAACGAATTAATAAAACTTAAATATATGAGCAGGTTACAAAAATTATAACTTTATAACACATACAATCATATGACTTGAGCAACACAGTCAAGACACAGACTTCCACTTCGACTAACTCGTTCAATCACTGCTCCTCAAATATAATCGTAAATAGTCAGGCCTGGAATATTCCATGCATTTGTGGACCGGATTGACTTCTCTGAACTATGACACATGCATGCATATGACCGCTGATTATGATACACGTACATGACATATGCATTATATGCATTTATATATATGTTTATGTTTATTGTTTGTTGTATTTTATATTTGTATGCATTCCTTAAGTTTATATTTATTTTCACGCTTTCATTGTTGCATTGTATTCTATTTTATATTCCATTAGATATAAATTTTTCATTGTTAAATTTCTATGTGTATATGATATATGACAAAAAGATGTATTAATTGATTTTATGCATGTAATCAAATACGCGTTATGTCGTAAGATGGTACGCGTAGAAATAAAATCACTCATTACCGGGTTATTGTGATGAGAAAACAACAAGGTTTAATGAAATTAATATTTAATGAGCTTTAATTGAATTTAAAATAAATTATAAAAGTAACAAACAAAATTATTAAGGGTTTACCTCATCCTCATATGCATCTTATATTTTTCGGTCTAGTGGTAGTCTGAATTTTATTATATATCTTTATTTTATAATATTTAAAAAAATAATGGTATTACTTTAATGAAGAAAATTGTTTAAAAAGTTAGTTAAAGATCACGAAATTATATTTTTTTTTACAATTTTCTTTTTTTCATCCTGATGAAAGTACCCATATTTCAAGGATAAACAAGCGTTCGATTCTATTTTAGGAAGCAGCGGTTGATGTCCCCATCAGTATGCAGAAATAAAACCACACGTCCTCCGCGATTTTTTCTTTTATTATTAAGATTTAAAAATGTCAAGACCTCGGGATTAACCAAAATAAAAACATCTGAAATCAAAATATTTGGCCCGGATTCGCTACTTACACTTTTTAGAGAAAAGGTTCCTCAAAGTGGTTTATCACTTGTTACTTACATAATTAATTGATCATCTTCTCCAAAACGGCCTTTGGACCACCTGATAAGAAACGCTAATTACCCGTTTTAAGATACGTTAATGTTCATCTACAAGGCAAGGCAGCGTCTACTAAGATAGTGAAGGAAGCTACTAATTACATTATCGGGGAAAGAGGTTACAAGATAGCGCCTCGTTTCCTCACCGCGCTGTCTCAGGGCAGGCACAACCTCAGCTGATAGGCCATCAGGAGGCAGGCATCCTTCCTGGGCCTCTGAGGCAACTCGGCCTTCTGAGGCAACTCATTGTTAATTTCAGTACACTACTTGTAATTATTTTTGTGGGTCATATGAGGATTTTTATATGTCTTATATATATGTTGAAAAGTTGATGGAAACTAGAATAATTTTTAATTAATTATATCCACACCAACAAATCATTTATTAATCGCAATCAGTAGGCATTTGAGGATCGGGGTAGCTCTGAAAGCACATTATTTGTAATTTATGATAAGGTCATAAAATAATTAATGTATTCAATTTGAGCAGAATATCAACTGTTGGCACTCCGAGCCTCTTTGAAATTGGCAAATGTTACAAGTGAGGAGTAATAATCTTCCAGTTATAACAACTGACCTGGTTTGACTACTTGTATTATGTGTATTTTTATTTATTATTTAAATTTTTTATGACATATAGAGAAAGAAAAAAAGGTACACATATATATAAATCTATGACTGTCGATAACTTTCGAGTATGTGAAGATTTAAGAAAAAAACATCAAAAATGAATCTGCCAAATTATCATATTCATATCAATAATTTCACAGTAGAAAGTAAGACGTCATAATTCTCAAATTTGTAATTAGATAGAGGTTCCTTGTAGAATTTTTTACTTTTATTTAGAGCTTCACAGCTAATATTGTATTTCTATCTTTTAAGATGAAAATTGATTAATCGTTAAAACATTTTATTTAAGACTGTCAAAAGGAACTTCCGACTCTAATAATAAACAAATTTAACACAGTTTCGGGGTGGGGGAGGGTGCGCACTGAAGAGTTAATCTAATGCTCTAAACAAGAATAGCATTTCAGCATACCCCAACTTGTTAAAACTTGTAGAGTTATTTTACGTTCTAGCTGTACAACCAATGTCTAATGAAATATGCATTGTAAAACGGATCTGCAATCGATGAATTTCGCACCATTCAAAGTTAAGTAAGGAAATGCGACAAAAACAAATAGTAAGTATAAGGCCGCATGATTATTTTCACTTACAGTGATCTCAGTGTCAGATTTCAATGATCACGGCGTTACATAAGAGCTTTAGTACCATATTTAAACCAAGTAGCTGAGGAATGCAGTGCATTAAGTGGGAACACGAGGGTTGGCTAAATGTCAGGCGATGCAAAGCGCTAACAGTGATGGATAGAAGGACTGGCGGTATCGGAGTTGATTCATTAATAATAATTTTCAGCCCTTAGCTATTGTGCCGGATGACTGCTTGACTTTTGGTTATATAACCATCATCGAGAGCAGCTGGTGTATGTGGCCTATCAACTCACGGCTTAACCAATCACGTCAATCAATGAGAAGTGATACCTTCAAAAATTTAATTAACCCTTCACGTTTTAAATCAGACTATAGTTTGCAAGCCTATTGGATTCTTTTAACAACTTGGGTAATCTTCAGTAAATACTGATTTGGTTTGGATTTGCCGAAAACTATACAATAAAATATAAATTAGACTAATTACTTCAAGCACCTGGGATACTCGTTCCGCTCAAGGAGATGATACACCTTCAGGCGGACGGTCAGTGTGTCAAGATCTCAGTAAATTCCAACTTGCCTACCGTAATAGGCGAGGGAGCATGTCGGGCAGAGCAGCTCGGGGAAATACTCGGGTTGTTGTGTTCCAGGCACGTGACTGGGTATGTTTACCATGCAATTAGAATTTGGGGTCAAGTACTCATTATACTGAGGAAAGTACACTCCTGAATATGCATGTGAGTTTACAAGAATCTTCACTGAATAAACTGCAAAGTGTCTGAAATCTCTGCAAAAATCAATAGTAAACAACAAAAAAAATAGTAAACAATAGAGGGGTAAAGATAACACTTTCAGCATATTAAAACAATATTTCACGGGGTAAGAGTGATAGGAATAATAGTAATTTACAAATACATTACCTTTCTTAAAAAATAGTTGTAAATCTATATATTATTTAAAAACATAAATGCACTATAATATTACATGCACTTCTTTTCATGGATATATCTGAAGAACCATAGCTGTGAAAAACGGAAACGTTATTAAATAGTGATAGAAATTAAATACTGCTGTATAAAATTATTGTTTATAATACATATAAATACAAATAAAATCCTGCGATAAAAGACATAAGAGGAAAGAGTTAGGTGGTTAACTTTCCTAAATATGTTGCTATATTACTAATAAATTAAAATAAAAGAATCATTGATAGATCTTTTTAATTAAATTATACAGTAGATCCATTTTCAGACTAGCTTAGAGAGTTTATAACTAACAGATGTGACAGGAATGCTATCAGGACAACAAACACATTATGAAAAATAATTAGGTAGGCAAGCTAATATTAGGCGAGGGAGATTTCAAACTCTTCCTGTGGAACACTGCTAAAACTTAAAACAAAATTTCGTAACTATTGTTAAGGAGATTTACTGCCCTCTTTATAGACTCGTCGGGAATAGACTAGGAAGAATTACGAAACAATGGTAGGCAATAAAGATCATAACAGGAAGTAGAAGGTTTAAAATACCGCCAATATTGCATTTTAACCTTTTATATTATTTCGCTCTTTTAAACTGAAAAAAAAATATTTTCGTTAAGTAAGTTAACCGTGAGCAATCAGTAAAGTAGGTTGACAGAAGAAGGAGACATATGGGATGAATTAAATGGAAAAATATAAATTAGCTTACTTGATCAATTTCGCTAAAAGTTAGATTTCTTTTCAATTTTTCTGAACAATTTATTGTAATAAAAAACAATATTTTCTAGATTATTACAAAATTTGGAGAACAAAAAACATCTTCTAATTTATAAACAAATAAAAATAGTTTTCCGGCTATGTATCGGGCATTAAGGGTTTTCCCATGTATATTCCCCTATAATAACTACCCGAAGTCATACAATGTGAGTGAAGCCTGTACTCTTGGAATGCCTAATGCTCTCTGGGTTGAGTCAACAACTGAAGATAGGCAATGCAACAAAGAAGATATCTTCCAGGACGACAGTAAAATTAAAGTCCTCTATGACTTTACCTAAGTAAGAATCAGTAAATATTACAGATTGACATATAACGCGCCAATACCCTCAAGGGTAGAGGCGAAAAAAAATAAATAGATTTATCTCAATAAACAAAACGACTAGGGCTAATTCAGTTCGCAAAATAGCCTACAAGACCCAACTTCTTTTATTCCTTCCTTTTCCTACCAGTACCAGTAACATCCCATGTAGTTAAAAAATAACTGAAAAAAATCAGCTTGCCTACTAAAATAATTTTGCGAAAAAAATTAAATTCGTTAGTGAAGTATCGTGGCCAATTTCCATAGATTACGATCCTCTCTCCATAAAAGACTACTATAAAGGTAATTGAGTGCTAAGGACTACCCCCAACAAGGAGTTGACCCCTGACCCGCTGACCGCCTCAAGAATTTTCGGTCATTATCTCAATCTAATAGCACCACTCTAATCTCCACATCTTCATTATCGGGACCTTTCACGTTGTTTTCGGCACTGTTGAAGAACGTGCCTGTGAAATATGGCATTCGGTAGTAGGTCAACGCCGTAATAATATACATTTCAAGTGTTAATTCAACTGATATTATTATTACAACTATTAGCGTAGTTGTTATATCGGGAAAGGCGGGGACCCGCAGGATGTAAGTCACGTGGGGATCAGGGTGAGCGGCTCCACTCTCTGAACTGTATCCATTTGATCTTAGTTGCTAGGTGAAGGACTTCCCTTGCATAACCTACTGTACTCGAAGGAATCTACTAATATCTGCTCTGCACTAGATTAAAACGCAATCTTAATCTTGATATTTAATGCAAAAACTGTTAAGTGTGATCTGGCGTTTCTCCCCGTGTTGCAGATCTTTAATGTCAGTATATGTTGCTAGTTAGTAACCATTTTTGATTGCTACCTATGGAGAAACAAAATTAGAACTAAGAAAAACACGATTTTTCAGTAGAGTGAAATTAAACTAAAACATTGGATAAAATTACAATTAAAATTTATTCAAAACACATATTAATCCTCCGATTGAACTTTTCGTAATGCCATAGATCGCTATAAATTGATAATTAAGTTGGTAAGTGAAAGTTGTGTGTTGCGTGCACGAACCAGATTATTTTTTCAAGTTTCGGCATTTACGCCATTATCAAGATATCTGTGACCATAAAATTGTATCAATTAAATAGGCTGAACGCCTTTGTCAAATAAATATTAAAAATTTTTAGTCGACAAAAATTAGTCTTATTTTATTAAAGCTATATTTTCAAATGATTATGTATTTCTTTATTTCATTTTTTATTTGACTTTCAAGCTTTAATAAAATAAGACTGATTTTTGACAACTAAAAATTTTTAATTTTTATCTGACAAGGGCGTTCGGCCTATTTAATTGATACATTTTTATGGTCATAGATATCTTGATAATGGCGTGAATGCCGAAACTTAAAAAGAAAAATCAAAAAAATGAGGCTTAAATAAAGGAACATAAAAATACTGGACTAAAAATATACAAATTTTAAACAAAGTGAAGAATCCAGTCTTTTCTCTTCAGATAAAATTTTTAAACAAATTATTTAAGTGACGACTGTTAAACATTTAATAACTAAAATTTTAAATAGCCTCTTTTGGTTTGTGACATTTTGTTAAGATTCATACACTTTGCTTGGACAAAGTTAAAAATTTGAAGATCTTCTATGGATATACACGGCTACATAATCACTAAAAATAGTTGTGACCCCACAGAGTCTTTTACTCAATAATTGTATCAAAATTAACAGAAAAATGGCAGGTAAACTGCACTAGACAACTGAAAATAAACTACTAGAGATCAAACACTCGGTACTACCATAGACAACATCAATGCGGAACAACAGACAAGATGTCATATTGACAAGGCAAGGAATCGGGCATCGGATTACTCACACATCAATATTTGCCGACAGAAAGACTATGACCAATCTATTATCTGCAAATCTGAAGGACAGCAGACAATCGTTCTCATCCGTACCGTTTGACCATCTTACTAAACAACGAAAGTGCCCATTTTTCTGAAATAATTTTGTTATTTTTAAACAAGGATACTTATATACATTTTAAACAAGGATATATGAGCATATCTACAAATACTTGTTATACATTTTTTAACGGTGTGAAATTTTGTCTACCTCTCTTTTCTGTAATATTATCATATCGGCTTATTTACTAAATTTATCAAGAATTTCGAAACTTATAGTTTAAACGGTTAACAATAAAAAAAAATAATAAAAAAAAAATAATAAATAAAAAAATCAACTAAATACGTCGGCAAACATTGCCATTGCATGAAAATAATAATAAAAATAGTTATTGTAGTGAGCGATACGAGTTAGACAAAAATGACAGAATTTAAATTTTCATTTTTTTTATCACCCTCACTTGATACACCTAAATAAATTTGTTTTATAATTACACAGCAGAACCATTAGTACAGTAGTACCCTACTATTTTCCAAATTTACAACAGGCTTACCGAAAACCGTTCAAAAATGAGAAAGCATTAAATTCAATTAAATTAAATTAGCACGAGATTATTATCTCAATAATCCTTAACCGTCCTTCAAAGTTTGGTCAAGTTTTTTCAAGCATAAATTTTATTCATACTGATTGGAACGCTGAAGATACGATGCTCTTAATGCTTATTTCTTCAAATAAATGTTTATAACCAATTTATCAATTAGTTTCTTCTGATGTTAGATGGTTTTCTATTCATATGAGTGAGAGGGCTCCTAGTGAATTAAAATTGCTGAATTTTGAGAGACGCACCCTATTATTTTAGCTCAACAAGTAAGTGATTACGATTCATATGTACAAGGGCTCGATAGGCGTTACGTTCGCCCGTCGTTTGTTAGCGATTAGATGGTAATTGCTAGTTATTGTACAATGGGAGGTAATCAGCAATAAAGACTCAGAGGAGGAAAATAAAAGATTCCGCTGGTAATGAAACAAAAGATTTGGCAAGAGGATCCTTGGCTCACAATGGTGCCCGCAGCCCCAGCTATCGTAACCTGCATGAAACTTGCTCGCAGTTAACCTCCTCCCCTCCTTGCTTCTGCATTGTTCTATGCTCTGTCCTTAAACATGTCCGCTTTGTCTGCCCAAGTCTCACTATCTTTCAGCACGTCCATTCATGGTCGTAACGAGGATGGTGAATACAATCGTGGTTAGTTTTCTTTGTCTTTAAAAGTGGTCAGTCGTTTTTTGAACAAAAAAGTGTATTCCAACATATACTGAAACACTTAGTGGGTCGTATGATCAATCATAAGTATCGTTTCTTGGTCTACAGTTGTAGAAGAAGGCGATTGGACCGAGATAATGTTCTAATGCCAAATGCCAGTTTCAGTTTTATACAGTTTCATACCAAGAGTATTCATTTTATAGAGCCTCGATGTATCCCATAACAATCTCAAGACCTGCAGCATGTGTAAAGAAACAAAAACAATTCAGGAGCAAAACCCGAGGCCCTGAGCTTAAGCGAGGACCCACAGCGCTTTAATCGCAGAGCTCCATCTAATAACTTTTTTAATCGTGAAAAAAATACCGCAGTAAAAACAAACTATTTATGATAGAAATCTTCTTTCTGATTTATTTTTTTTTTTTTTTTTTTTTTTGCAACGTATGCAGGTACCTAACATAATATAAAGTAATTTTTATTCTCTTAATGATTATCATCCACTCCTCTCTATGGTCACGCAGTGTTTATCGTATCCCACAGGTAATTGGGCAATTAGCCTGTTGGTTGATATTTTATAATAAAAATATTCAGAGGTAAGATTGAAGGGAGCGGTGTCGCTCTGTGGGAAAGCACTATACACTTTTATAAAACGATGGTATCTTTATTGCAAGAAATCAAATGAACACTCTCAGAATTTGTTAGTTGAACGTGATTAAAATTAATATTAGGTATCTTAATATTAAGTTAAAGTACATATTTAATTCGAGTAGCTGATATAAAAGGAAATTAATGTTAAATTTCTGAAGATTATATACATTATTTGCATGCCATAAACATTTCATTGCGCATAGTATAATAATAACTATAGTATTCTTCATAATATGTGTTAACTTTTATTATACAGGCTAATTGCCCAATTACTTGTGGGATACGATAAACACTGCGTGACCATAGAGCCATGATAGCATAATTCCGGATAAAAGAGTTTATAGCGTATTTATAACTAATACGCTCTAAGGTTAGGTATTTAATTTCTATCTCCTAATAAATTATTTTTTTTTTTTCAGGTAAGTACCAGATTTATTTAGAGAGCATATCAAAATCAAAGTAAGCTTTAAGTTTGAACTAATATATTCTAATTTAATAATTTTACACATACATTTGCAGTGTGTGATATCTTCAAATACATAACACACTTTATGATTTGACAATGAATATTGTACAACACACATCAGGTAGGTAATTGAACCATACTTGATCATAACGCACTTTTACCGGTTTTATCTCAATAATTAACTTTATAGTTTTAAGTTAAACTTTACCTCTCTGCAAAGTGGCATTGACAATCAATACCTGATTGATTTTTTCGTCTTACTTTCCATTTGTAGGCCGGAGGATAAATTATGTACAATATTTTATCATTCAATGGGATTACGAAAGTAAATAACTTACACAGAGCTTAATTAGACCTTGCTCCGGACAAAACTCGTTTGAAAATAATAACATGCCTAATGTAGAGGACACCATCCTTATTATATTTGTTATTTAACTTATATGTGATAAAAAGGTTCACCCACGAGCACCTCATCAAAAGGGAACCACCACCAAGTTGCTCTACATGCGGTGTACTAGTTAGTGTAAAGCACATGATCGAGGAATGCCCTGCATACAGAGGAGTGCTGTCTCGAAACGGTGTGCCAGCAGATGTGAAGGCGGCTCTGGCGGACGAGGAAAACACTGTCAGGAAGCTCTTGAGAAGTCTAATCGAACTGAAATTAATATCAAAAATTTGACTTCCAGACTGAAGATTTCTTAACCCTTAAAAGAACTGAAATAATTCCACACTGTAATATAGGCGTTGATGACCGTACTACGGTTTTACGCCTCTAAATAAAACCATCCAACCAACCTATATGTGATAAATTTAAGACTTTTGTTTATTGTTCGTAATAAAATGAATTAATTTTACTGTTCATTCAAATTTTCAATAATTTTAAATAATTGATCTTTAAAATGATATCCTAGAGAAGTGCCTCCCAGTCTCATTCCTAGCAGTTATTTAAAGAAAAAGTTTAATATGTAGAATAAATTTTCTATAACGTTAATAAAATTGAATTTCTTTTTAAAACTTATTACTAATCATTTTTGGGCACAATAGATAATCCGAAATGTATCATAGCTATTTAGATTTTTTTTTTAGTGAACTACTTTGTGGAGCTACTAAGACAAGAAATCAGATTGGACACCACTTTTGTTTGTTTGTTTAACGTCTCTTTAAGCGTTAACTCCTGAGGCTATCGGACGATGCTACAGTTGGAGTCCTGAATTTTGCCAATCCAGGTATAATTAACGAGTACCTGACATCGTACAGGCTCGGGACCTCCATTTTAGGTCCTATCCGAGGGACGGCATAGCCAAGGATTTTTTACTCCCATTATATAATCCTAGGGACACCGCGAGCCCGTGACCTTTAGTATTGAACGTTGGCTTGCTACCCACTACACCACATGTGACCCCCCGGACACCACTTTTTCTCTCTGAAATTTATATTTAGACCTTAAAATCCGCTTATAAATTGGCAAATATTGAATAAAAAAAACAAGATATAAAAAATAATTACTCAATGCCAAATCGTGATTTCAAAAATATGGTTTCTTAAAAAAAATCACCTTCAAACTTCCAACAGTATAGAAACATACGTAGTAATACCACTCACTATACCTGCAATTCATCAGCTTTATGTGACCCCATTATGCAATGACATTTACCATTAAATTAAATATTAAAATAAAAAATTACTCAAATCATTATAAGTAATCATTTCAAATGCAATGGTGAATAAACTGTGTTATTTATATTAAATATAAATTTTATTTTTGGTTTCAATTAGATGTTTTTTGGAAAATTCATGTACATTCAATTTTTACTAAAGTTCATACGGATAACTAAAGTGAAAGATTAAATATACATTATCATAATCCAAACACGCTAAAGAAAACTTCTAGCAGCTCACAATATAAAAATACCGTTCAATATTAGATAACATAGATGATAATATTTATATATGTTAAAGGAAACTGGGGTAAATATAGCTTAATAGAAACAATAAATAAAGCCTTACTATTTATTACTTCTCACACACAGAACAGCTATAAATTTTTCATATAGTTCATAGAAGACACCCGAGACCACAATGAGCAATAGGATTTACATATCCATACAATGATAGGCATTTCGAAATAGTCGAGAGCAGCTCTTTTCTTTCAGCAACGCTCGCTGTGAGTTACGTGACTTTACATAATATTATTACCTCTTTCATGGATCCTCGGGTTAAATGTTTACATTGCCCCACTCTACGGGTACTTTTGAACTTTCCCTCCCTCCGCGATGGGATGTTAAAGTAAGTGCCGTGTAGGTGTCGGGTTTCTGGAGGCCGAAGAGGAAATATCGCGTTCTGGGAGGAAAGCGCGAACTCTCATCGGATAAAGGGAAAACAGACAGGCGGATAAGCGGGATGGCGATTTGCCTCTCAATGGTGGACCAGCTAACGAGTCGCGGTAGTATTGTTTGGATTCGGTATCCATCGCTTCCTCCTCCGTCCAAATGCTCTTATGTAAGGCGGTGTAGTATTGTCAACGCTACTCTCTGAGTTTTCGCTCTGTTTGATATTTGAGCTTTTTGTTCCGGTACCGAAATCACGCTAGAAGAAAAACCTGAGCCTTAAAGAATACTCTTGAAATAGAGACCCTGGAAAGTTCACCATCCTTTGTACGTGATGAGAGAATAACATCCTACTCTTATTCATATGATATAATCCCGTTAAATAAAAAACAATGTTACTAGGATACACCCATAAGATATCCACATAATGGTCTCCTGAAGTCACCAGCATAGAACAAATTCGTTGTTCGAAAAACAACCATATATTTTTAAATATTTCTCTGAAAAATTAACTTCTACGTTATTAGTTTTCAGATTCAGAACTTTTTATTATACTCCTATCTTTCTTGATATTCCTTTGTTAATTTTTTTTTCACTATTAAATATTATTTTTTTAATTGAGAAATCTATGACATCATCTATGAATACGTAGTAAGTCAATATAATAGTGGCAGGAACTGATATAGTATTTTTTAAAGCCTTATTAACTCTGATATACAAGGTGTCCAAAAAGAGTATTTTGGGTTAGAAAGTTGAATAAAATCTCAAATATCGAATATCAAGTAGGATATTTACGTTTTATTTATTTTGCCTATTCCTCTCTCTTTCTTCAATCAGCCGGTGTCCCTCAAGGCAGTATCCTAGGTCCCATTCTTTATACGGTATATACAGGTGATATCCCAACCCATCCTAGTACCATCCTCACCACTTATGCTGATGACACATGCGTGTTATCTGTGAATAATGACCCATCTGCTGCATCCCAGGCTTTACAATCACACCTCACATCCCTTGAAGAATGGTGTCAAAATTGGAGGATAAAGATAAATACCAACAAATCCCATCAAATTACCTTTACCCTACGTCGTAAACCCTACGAGCTGTCTATACGAACATAGTCTATTATTTTATTTATTCCTTCTATTTACGAAATTTGGTGTCCCATGGTTGCTTAAATTCACTAATTTATTCGGACTTTAAATATAATTGTTCACTTTTCTTATCCTATCTGTTTGTTTAAGAAAAGTAGGAAGGGTAAGGATTTCATAACATCAAACTTTTCAGTTTTTGTAGGAAAGGCGAGACTGAAATTAGTAATATACCCAATATAAAAATAAAAATAAACATACACACATTTCCTGCCCTTAGCCTCACATTAATTTTAATTTCTAATTCAAATAAATTTAATAAGGTAATAGTAATAAAATTGGTCCAGTTAATCATTAATTAAAATAATCATCAAAGTTTATTTAACTGTTTCTCACTCCGCATATTATTAAAAATGTATATGGCACCTAAAATGTTACTAAATAAATAAAAATGTATGAACATATAAAAAATTAAAATCAAGAATGGATGTAATGCAGGTATTTAATTCACATTTAATCTAAGAATGTTTCATCATCGTTTCTAATTTTATAAATATTTAAACTATTTATAGATACTTTGTTTACTTCAGTACGGAAAAGAAGGAGCATTGCTTTGTTGGGTGATTATACAATGAATAAATTAGTTCATTCATCAATTCGATTCTTACGTTCATTCATAGATTCCTACTGGAAAAGTAAAAAAAAAACAATACATATCTGGAACGGCCTCGAAAAGGCGCCAAAGGTGAATACCATCATTTTTTACCAGCCGAGCTAGGGCCGAAGACCTTGACACAAAACATGAGCAAATAATTCATCCCGATAAAAATAAATTCGGGGAATTGGATTTCAGGACTGCAGCGGAGGTATGACATTACGGGTTACAAAACCGTATCGGTCGGCTTGATATATTGCGGTTATAATTATTTGATGGAATCCTTGAAAAGATAATAATTATATACAGACAAATGATGCTGAAAATGTTAGGCAGATTGATAAATTGAAATGTATTTATTACATAGTATACGCAACAGAAATGATTCTTCCTACTAGTAGCTTCATTTTTTTTTTCAACCATAAGTTCCTTTTTAATATCAAAACAATCATAAAGATATATCAGGTCCCTTAGACTTCGTTAACATCCGGAAAAGATTTAATATTTTTTAGCCAACATCAAACTAATTGATTTCGGACAAACTCCGGCTACAGGAGGTGCAATAACCCAAGAACTACGTGAGGACAGTCACGTGTGACGAATCCCCGATTTATTAATGTCTACTTCTTCACAAATGGCCGTTACGTAAGTCAAGCGCTAGGATCTACACATCTACTCATGACTTAACACGTGACTTATCTAACACTTGTCATCTCGGAGGTTATTGTGAATAGGACATAGCTATTCTCTTCTTGAAGGGAGACTTTTCAATCTTCAATGCGTAACAAAAGTTAGTTTCTATTGTACAGTGCAATTTATGGCCATTATTTCCAAGGTATATCTTATGTATTCCGATAAAGAAATGATTTATCAACCTTTTTCGTCCCAAGGAAAAACATGTTTCAATTTCTATGTTATGTCAAAAATATAAGATGTTTTAGTTGTCATAATTGCTCAGCAGGCAAAATGGACTATGAGTGGAGTAAAATAAGGTTGATCAAATATAGTGTCTGAACTGAATGAGTGTTACTATCGAAATTTTAACTTAACTGATAGTTCAATTTATCATATGAAACACGAGTTAATGAATCAACGACATTTAATCCAGTTTCGAACTAAAATCTTCGATTCTTGAATAAGATGTTTCATTATCAGTGCGTAGTAGGTTTCAAAAGGCAGACATTCAAGTACTTCTTTTTTATTTTATTTTTATATAAGTTAAAGCAAAATAAACCATGTTTTTTAATTTACGAACATTTACAATTTATTTTATTGTGCTGTTATAATGCTGTTAACAGCGTTAAGTCGTGTTAGCTAGTGGGTGGACGTGATGTAACCATCGAGGCGGGACCTTGCTCAGCCGGAGTGTACTTAGGGCCAAGGTCCCCCGCCTCGTAAACCCTCTTCAAGAAGTCAGTCCAATTTATTACTTGTCGTTGTAATAGTGCGGCTCATTGCACAACATTAACAGCGAGGGTTTTATCCTCCTTTACGTCTCGTTCCTATGCCTCTAATAAATTATTTGAAAAACCGCATGAAACACAAACCTAAAACAAATAAAGAGACAAGTACAGCGGAGAATGGATAACTCGCATTGTCATGGACATGGTGTTTTTTCAAGTCCTTAAAGATGTGGGAATGATGTCAAGGGAAACAATCCCTGCACATCATACGATGTATTGTTAGGGTATTATAAGATGTTGGAATAGGAAAGGATTTTCAGTAAAAGTCATTGAATTTCAATCTTGTGCTCCCCTTGAAAATTTTTAGTAGAACAGCTGATTTCGTGTGGCACCGCGTCATATTGGCATAGCGGGAAATCAGAAGTTACATAGAGCAGCAGCAGAAGCGCAATCAAACAAAAGTTTGAATATAACACAAATATAAAACAAAAATAACACTCTTCGTCAAGTTAAACCAGACGGACAGAATCGTAATTAAAGCCTCAAATGGCTAAATGGAGACGAAGTATTCGTCAAATAGAACACTGCCGCGTCAACGACAAGGATCTGATCACTAAATAATCCATACCAAAGCAAGGCCTAACAGTATTAACATTGAATTATGAAATTAAGCATAAATAAAACTGTGTTAAAAAATTTTTAAAGTGGGTCGGTCTCTTGCGAATGCACTAAGGGTCAATGAGAATAACCTTTCTAAAATGATTACCTTTACGTAAGGTTTACGAATTAGTCCGAGAAAAAATAGTTTGATAACCATTTCAGATGTTCGACTTCCACACCAACAGTGTTACAATTTAAAAGTTATAAGGACAATTAACATAAAAAGGAACGAAGTGAATATGAAAATAATAAAAATCAATCATTATCAAAGAGGCTAAGTAAACAACGATACATATACGTAATTTAATCATCAATACAATTCCTAAATCAGAACGGTCCTCTATAATGCGGAATCATACTGTGATTCAGGAATATTATGCAATATTTCTGTCATAGCCGACTCGGCATTCCGCTTATTCATCTTGGAGATTAAATGATAAAGAACCGATTTAAGATAGGCAAAACAAACGATGCACAAAAAGTGGGACATTTCCGGAATACCTATTGTTTATTAGTTTCTACGAGTATCGACTTTGTTTTTAGGTTCCTCTGTAATTCTGACACAACAAACCGAAATATAGTCACATGAATGAGCTATATATACACAGCGATATCCTGATCTATATACTGAGAGAGCCGTTGTATAGATATCCGTTCTCCCTCCCAGATCGCCCCGCATGCCCTATCTCCTCCAGTCCGCCGATTGGGCCGACCTGGACGTGTCCAAGAGCCACCTCCTCAGTCGGCTCTGACATGGTGCACTTCGGCCAGCCTCCGTTCTTCGTTGCATACCCGGTGAGTCTCTAAGCCAAACAGAACTAGCTATATTGCGTATCTTTGGTTAAAAAGTGCGTTTGTTTAATCGTTCTTAAAGTGCGTGACGAAGTGTTTCCACGACTAACTTCTCATAAACTATAAGCAGTCCTTACTATACTCCAGAAAGTGATAAAGTAATCGATTCGACGAAATAACAAGTGATTCTTCTAAGCTTTTTCACGAGTGTTGTGTAGGTTATATCAGTGAGCTCCAGTTAACACATTTTAAAGAAGAATAAGGATTACCGATCAAATCTGAATGGTAATAAAACATTTTTTTTAAAAGATCTGACATACTAAAATAATTTAATCACGAAATTAAGCGTATAATAAAATAAGGTCAGCGAGTTGATAGTAATATTATCCGACTGATTGTTAAGCAGGTCGGTGATTATTCTAAACTCCATGTAAAAAAGAATTATACAGTTTCTTGTATCCTCTTTATAACATTAATTCATAACTATAATTAATTAATGTAAACGTTGAAATTAAAACAATTTAATGGATCCGCCGAAAAACGTTCTAGGTGACAAATATGCAATGTTGAGTAATCAGTGAAATAAAATCATAGTCTAAAGTTATTGTTAGTTCTGTAGGTGAATTTTTTTTCTCATGTGATTTGTTATGTATTCATGTAAAATGATATGATGGAGTACTAGATCATACTATGACGTGCTATTATACATTTTAATACATTCATCCAAAAGTGCTACTTCGGCAATTTTGTCGCTTAGAACTTTTTTCGGCGGATCCCTTCAATTATGTACTTACTAAAAATTAAGCAATAAAAAAATTAATTAAAAAATAATTATATTAAGCGATGAAAAAGTTATCGCTTAACTGACTGAAAATCTTCACACATTCACAAACAATTATTTCAATTTTGATAGTGTTGTTCTCATTGTTCCTAAGTCTGTTACTCTTTTATTATTTCTGCTAAAGAGGATTGTGGAAGTGGCAGACCCATATCTAAAGCTCAGAATAAACTTAGCGATGGTATATCTATCATTGAACAACCTTCATTGGACACAACTATATCCACTGGTTATTTTTTATGTTTACCACGTTCACGCCGGCGTGTATCACCGGTAGCCCACACTAGACTGCCTCATCGGACACCTTAGTCCGATGATTAGAAGTTTCCACGACTGTTGGATATTAGGTAGGATTGTATTGTTTATTTTATTATAGTTAGATTGAATAACTCCTGTCCGGTAGAGCGAAAATTATTAAGCTCAGCCGCCAACGGGCGAGGAACATGAATTACAGTACCGACGTGAACGTGTTAAATTGAATACATTATTCTAAAAATAGAAAAGATAAAAATAGGCCTTGATATTTAGTTTTTATAAAAAAAGAAAGAAAGAGGTCAAGCATAAAGCTGAGATATATAAAGCAAGTTCTAAATCTGCCACAATGCCCGTGGACTACTTCGATAAGCAGACCGACAAGCTTTAATCATCGGCGGCCAATCGCTTCGGCATACATTGAATCATAATGAGGCATTTATTTTTATTTACGAGGTGACCGGTTGAGGCCCAGAAAGCCGGTCGTCAAGATAAAGCACAACTCCCCCCGACATAAAGACATATATGGATAGAGGTCCTTCGGCTTCCTACAGGATCCTTCTGAGGAGGCGTTGTCCTTTGGGGCCTCTTTGTCTCCTTTTGGGACCTCGGTATATTTCTGCACTTTATATAAAGGGCAAGGAAGCTCCTAGAAGGTTAATCTAGAGCAGAGGTTCATAAACTTTTTTCCTCCCACACAACCCTTGCATCAATTAAGTGATGGCTATATCAGAAAAACAAAAGAATGGAAACATTGTTTTAACAGGGTGTCAAGCATTACGGGCTTCTAAAATTTCGGAATAATTCAGAATAATATATAAAAAAGAAAGGGGTCAAGCATAAAGCATCGGTGGTCGAAACCCTTACTTGACGGTAAGCGGCTACTGTATTACATCATAACCTGGTCAAAATCCTACTTCGTATACCAAATCTTATAAGAGATTCAACCTTTAACAGGCATTAAATTCGCATTCGCATTAAATTTTAATATATGTTCATAAAAATGCTTGAATAAAAATTCCGCATTTCTTGTTCAAAATTAAAAATTATCATAGAATTACCGCTATTAACCGCCGACAAAAATTCCAGTACGATTGCCCCCTTACACTGGAGTTCCTGCTTGATTTTCATCTTTCGCATCTTATGAGAGGGAGGATTTTACGAGTAAAAGATAACTGATAGAATATTACCAACGAAAATATTCTGACTGCATTTATGCTAAGGATGATCCGATATCCATGATTTTTATCTTTATAATGCTGGATCGATTGGGTTTGATGATGTTAAAGAAAAGAAGAAAAAAAAAAAGAAAACCTTTCTGAAATAAGTTATCTACACTATTATACTCAGTTTTTGGTTTTATAAAAACATGTACACAGACGCTCAAACTCATAACATAAATGATGAGATTTTGTGAAACAATTAAATTTCTTTCAGGAAACTGAATGCAGATTTTATTTTCATTATCATTTATAATATCAGATTAATGGGATGCAATAAATCAAGCTTTAAGCGTTGAAAAGAGATATAAACAGCCATATAGATTATTATACTCTTCTCAGTTTTCCGGTTTAAAAAAGGTGAATGTGTGAAATGAGGTGTCAACGAATAAGCAGATCTAAAATTGGCAAAACAGGTTTGTTAAAAATAAAAAAAAAGATAAAAAGTGGTTCCTGTTTTTCTTACTCCAAAAAATTTCTTTATTAGATGGCTTCTATAATTAACAAAAATAACATTGTTTATATTTCTATAATATCATAATTTGAAACATATACAATAAAGTGACGTTGGGCAATAATTAAACTAGGCTTGGCTAGATATTTGGACAGCGTTGATCGTGACGAACGGCAGTACGACGACCTACTTCCCATAATCCGAAGGACCCCGAATGTTCCCATGGCAATAAGCAGTAATAATCGGTTATGTCAGAATTCACTTAGGTTCCAAAAAGACTATGATAACCGACCAGATTTACGTTTTCGTTTAAACCGTTTCATTTTTATTATATAGGCTTATTTGTAAGGGGTCATAAATGTTTTATCCCGTGTCAAACCAACCACCCTCCAAAAAAAAAAAAAAAGAATTTCTTCAATCTCTTCATTACCGATTGGGGTATAATAACCTTGAAATTATATTAAAGGTACGATTGGAAACAACAATTTAAAATAATTTCACAATTATCTAAAATGTTTTTCGGCTCCTAAGCGCAGGGGGCAACACCACTCCCCAGTGCAACACGGGTCTAATATTCTTTAACATTACTGAAATCGGTAACCCCAAATTCTTAACCTCCGCGTGTAGGTAAAATTACATAATCAAAGTTATAAGTTGTAAAGCTTAAATAAACTACTGAATGATTAAAAAAAAAAAAAAAACAGGAGGGTTGAGTGACATAAAATAAGGATTAGTGAAATGTTAAAAAAAAAATTTTTTTTTGTTTTATATTTCTACTGTAGGACAATTGATAATAGAGATAATCTTTTTAATTTTTATATGTTATATATTATATTTTACAATAAAAGAAAATTGCACCACTCTTGATTAAAATGATTTCTTCTCCTTTCTTTTATAATTTTATTTTCAATATTGTAAACAACAAACATAAACAAATTAATCATCAAAGTAAAGAATTTCTTAGTTATTTTAAAACGTATTATCATTTTCGAAATGTTAAAAAATTCTGAGGGATGAGTGGCATTCACATGTGACTGAAATTATTGAGTATCAGTCATAAGGATTTTACAGAAAAGCAGTCGACTATTCTTCATCTCTAAATTTTTTTAACAACTACATTGAATAATTCTATAATATTTTTTAGGCACATTCGTCATTAAATATTCTATGAAATAGATTTTTTTATTTTCAACATTTTCAATTTCGCTTTTTTTATTCTTCATTTAATATCTACGTATATTGCTTCAAATATTTCCATGGCAAGATTGGGAAGAAAAACCTTTTCAATCCATCGCTCTCCAAATCACGTTCTATTCAGTCAGGTCACTTTGTCATTCGATGACAGTTCATTTGGAATGACTGAACGACGGAGTGAGGCAATTGAACAAAGGATTGCTCCTGATGAAAACTTATACCATTACCGAGCCAATCATAGATAAAGCACATTTCTTACGCAAAATTAAAAACTCTTTTTTGAGTTATTTTTTTAAATTAATTCGACTAAGAATAATTGAAAATAATATTTTTTTCATTCATGTAACGATATACCAGAATTCAGCAACGAGGGTTTTAAATTGTAAAAACTAAAGAATATCCATTCTTTTTTCCACATTACATGAAATTTCGCTCGTACTTTTCTCGGCAACTTAAAATTACGTCAATTTTCTCAGCCTTGTAAATTTCATTAACAAAGATATAATATAAAACTTTTAGATATGAAAAAGTGAGATTGTATAGAATTTCAATGAAATTCCTAAAGCAGCAATAATCAGTATTATGAGACATAATTCATAGGTGCTTATATAAACAATGAGACAATTGCCAAAAGTGATGGAACAAAACTAATATTGAAATTATAAAGAAGAAACTCTTATGATAGGTCGTGTCCCTAATTCTGTTTTCACTAAGCCTTAAAGTCTTTTCCATTTACTCGGCTCATTATTACAAAATAAAAAAAATTAAAGAAATTTATAACTAGAACAGATTATCATAAGTGGAAGAGATCTTTTTTTATTTAATTTTTGTTTTATCGCGTATTAAAATATAAAATAAAAGAAAAAAAAAACCTCTACCTATTTTATTATTTTACGAGATTACAAAATTATTCTGAAATAAAAATTGAAATAGAGTAATGGTAAAAATCATTATAATAATTGAAAAAAGTCGAAGCATTATTGAAAGTGTTATACGAGTATATTGAAGTCCTCATTAAGTCCCAGAGTGTTTGGTTATCAGCACCACTGATCAAGTCCCTCCTTAGCTTCAGACCGAATCTGTGTCAAATAGGAAGCTCAAATCTCAAGGAAATACTCAAAGATATAGAGTTTGTTTATTCAAGTTCAGAATTTTAATTTGTGTCAAATCGGTTTAGAAAGGTAAAAGAAACTGAAAGCTCAAAGCCTTCAAGTCAGTTAATTTCATCATAGCTTTGCTCGCTAAGAGCTGAAACATGCATTGTACACTAAATGCGTGACCATTGCCAGAGCAAGTTTGTCTCAAGGAGCATAATTTATGGTCAGCTGACCCTTGAAGTCGGTGTACACAGAGCTCTGTAATTTACCGGGAACAAGGGCGAAAGTTTGCGAAAGGCATTCGATTAAGATCGTGTTCTATCTCGGTCTAGCATTAGCTATTAGCCCCATTACAACTAATAAATTTGAAAGGGGGTTTAATGATTGAGATTATAAACTGTTTATGTTTTAACTTCTAAATGTTTGAATGTTAAACCTGAAAATTTGATTCTAAATGAAGCTAAGGTAAAAAAGACAATAGCAGTATGGTGTGCAATGCAAAGCTGAATAAAACCTTCGTGAGGCCAGTTATGTGCTATGATTCAGAAACTTGGTTCCTTAAAACTAGAGTTTTTCAAACCTTTTGAAAAAAAAATCTTAAGGCAAATATACTACAATGTCAACTATATGAAAGCTGAAAGACTGCGATATGCGGTATATATCCAGAGAATGGTTGTTAAGCAAGTTCCGCGGTTGTCAGAAGATGCCAGAATGAAACAACAAGGAAAAGAGGAAGACTAAGGAGAATATAAAGCGAAGAGATGGACAGAGACCGATCGGGAGTGAAAAACCTGTGCGATGTAGCACAAAAACGGAACAGATGTAACCTTTTAGCGCGTAAAAGTCAGAAAAAAAGAACAATAATAATAAGAGAAAAAATTCTATTAATCTTCGAATCGACAAAAGATATCCTAGAAGAAGAAACTGGAGAGAGTGAGAGAATCCTCTGCAAAGAAAGAAGTGAACAAGACCCGAATAAAAGAACTGCTTAATTTTAAGACTAAGTTGAAAAGAAGAAAAAAAAAACCTGTTCTACAACCCGCTAAGTGTTATTAGTTCATTACTCTCGTAAGTGAGAGTCGATTCTAAGTCAACGATTGTGCAAAAAAAATACTGTACCAGGATCAAGCACGTCTTAATGCTTATCTTTCAATTTAGAGTGCTCATATTATAGAGGCTGGATGTGCTTCTTCTTTTCGATCCAAAAGTCTTATGAAATGAGATAAAAAATTACTTGCCATAAAAATAATGGAATCTGGGACCGACAGACCCCGGCATCGTCTACGACTTAGACAACCTTTACAAATAAATAACTCTAATTGCAGATATGCTGTATATTTTAGTGTTGGATGCTTGAAAAATTTCATAAAATATATTAATAAAGAAATTATTAAAGTAATGTAAATCCAAAATAAAATCAGAGGGGAAAGTCTTATTACTTCAGGATGATTATTGTGGGAAATCGGTTTATTTTATTGGTTAGGAAAATGAAAAATCGTCCGGTATTTTCTTGTCTACTGTCGCATGTGATATTTTTAATCATTTGACAAGTTTACGACAGAAAAACAACCCACCCGCTCCTCTCTCAATGATATTAAGTTCCTTTTAACTGTACATTATTTTCTCTAAATATATATAAATTTGTAGTACAAATTATAATTTCAAATCAAGTAATAAGATTTTTATTTTTTTTAAATAATTAAATAAATTTGTTTTTTAGCTTCACCATGATTCCTTATGAGATTGACTGAAATAGATTGTATTCAAGTGAAAGGATTTTTGGCACAAGACCGAAGTATTTCAAAAATGAAGTTAAACGATTTACAGGTTTAATCAAGATCCTGATTTTTTTTCTTCAAAATAAGCTAAAGCTGAAAATTGAGAGACTTGGGGTTTTCTTTTTGAGTTTTTCAAAAACAAAATTTAAATACTGCTGTACCATTTGGAGTGAATATGAAGCTCCCAGTTCAGGTACAACTGCTTTTCTCCTTTAAGTACCAGAGTGAATTGAATTAACACGGTAACTATGGATTCTGAAAGCTTATATAATAATAATAATATAATAATAGTAAATTTCAATTTAATAGGTCACATTGAGCTCATCGCCCATATTTGGATTCTTTGTCCTTTGTAACCCGTCCGTTGACACAAATATCAGGTTTACAATTGATTTCAACATTAAATAGATTAGTGATAACAAGGTAGTTGCCTGAGGTTGGTCAGGTACTCGCAGTGCTGACCCATTCATATCAGGCACCCCATATCATGAGATAAACCAGATTTATATATTTTTCGTCATGTCATTTCCCACATCGAAAGTTTTCAGTACAGTAGGGTTCAGGTTAGCCGAGGTACAGTCAACCGAGGTCCCGATTAACCGAGCTTCCAAGTCTGAAGGGGGGGGGGGGGTTTGTGTATGTATATGAGTTCATTTAAACAAACTACAATAAAAGATTTCTTTCTAAAAAAATAGTTTCATAATTTCTGTTATTATGCATTATTATTATCGAAATTTAAAAAGTAAATAAAATAATGAGTATTTTCTTAGATTTATCTGTAAGATCGAGGAGACGAATGAGATAAAATATGGCAAGAAGTAACAAATAGCATCTCCGGTAACATATCTTTAGTAACTTCCGTTGTTTTAGCTTATTATCGTAAAATTTACACTTTGTGGAGAAGGGTTTCTCATCCACTTGATTACAATTATAGAATTTTTAAAGCTTATGATAAAGGCCTGATATTTCACGAATTATTTAATTACTCTGCTTTAATTATTCTCGGCCAATTAGCATAAAACAAAACTACCCCTTGAAACATTTAACGAACAAGGAATTATCTATCTATGGAAAATTATTGCCGAAGGACTAAAGGAATCTTCTTTATTTTAGTGTCGATGAAGGGAGATGGCACTGTACTTGAAAACTGGAAGCTATAAAATCAACAATAGGCTATAATGGCAGCCAAACCACTTCCTCATCACGGCTTACACAACGCAAACGCTTAAAAAAACTTTTGTCGATTTGGCTAGTCTTTCTACCGGAGCGCTCTTACATCTTTAGACAAGGCGTTAGGCTTCAAAAAATAAAAGAAAAAATTGTATTATATATCTCTTATATCTTTTCAAAATTATATAAAATATTTCAATTAGATATAAAAAAGTTTTTATGTGTCGTTATTTTTTTATGCTTTTGGATTGATTTGTGTGAACCTAGAATTGTCTTTTATATGTATTTATATATTAATTTATAGTGCTAAAAAAATGTTAGGTACTTGGAAATGGACAATATGTCCGAAACGTTGTACTAATAAACAATAAAAAAAATATATGAATACAAGTTGGATGTATAATAAACTCGATATAAAAGACTCATAATAGAATAAATTCAAAGAAAATTTGGTAGTAAAAAGAAATAAGAAGAAAAACTAGTTCTGAAGCCTTTGATATGAATTCTTCCTTTGATGAAGGTAGTATTTAGGTCTAACTTACCGCTGGTTTCTAAAAAAAGGGTGAGAGTCAAATAACCATGAAAACTATAACTTTAACCCTCTGAACACTATTCTCAATGGGACTGTGTATTGTAGACAAGAGGATTATATACTAAACAAATAAGATCGTCATATGTCAATTTTTTTCTTTTTTTATGAAACGGCATTTTGCTATTAGGTGGCGTTTGACTTATTCAAATTTTATATCACATTTTTCATAAAACAATAAAATAAGTTATGACATTTTGCCACTCTAAACAATTACCAGTAGCTAATGAGGCTCAAGAATCTGGAAAAGCTATGTATAGTAAAAGTGACATGTCATTTTGCAATCTAACTAAGTATAGGCATACATCTCACTTTGTAGTTCATAGGTGAATGAATGAATGAAATATAAAGATAAGAAGACCATTTAAAAAAATTATAAAGGAATGAAAACTTAAAATACATATTTCCAGATTAATATCATAAAAATAAATTCATTCAATTAAAACAATAAAATTAATTACATAGATGAATAAATAAACTATACATTTTCCAAAAATTAATTCTTTTGATCAATTCATATACAGGGTGTCCCGTGATTTAGCCGGCCAGATGCGGCACTATAATTTACGGATTGAAAATAAGAAAAAAATGTTATATTAAGTTTGAAAATAAGTGTGTTGTAAAAAAAAAAAAAAATTGAAAAATAGTTTTTTGTTATGTGTCTGTTCATACCATTTTTTTTTTTAGCTTTTAAAGAATCAATAGGTAAATGAATTTCAAAGTAAAAATACAATTTTTCTTCAAAGATTCTTGAGCCTCGTTAGCTATTGGTAATTGTTTAGAGTGGCAAAATGTCATAACTTATTTTATTGTTTTATGAAAAATGTGATATAAAATTTGAATAAGTCAAAGGTCACCTAATAGCAAAATGCCGTTTCATGAAAAAAGAAAAAAATTGACATATTTCCCTTGAAGATTCCACCCGAAATCCTGCGAAACCCTGTATAATGAATAAATTCTTTGATTTTCAATTACCCTCTAGAGTGAGGCAATAAAGATCATCATAACTAATCATTAAACAAACTACCATTAAACAATAAAATAAGCTTTTATTTCTTATGATTAATAATGCTTAGCGATTCGATTGCTTCAGTCTAGACTAAATTGAACTTGAGTCTGAAGTATCTAAAGAAGTTATGAAAGCTGTGTCTCATAAGTAAATATGCTTAAGTAGGAGTACATTATCTGTTTGTAGAAGACACAGAGACAAACTTCCTCAACTCTTTCACAACTGATCTTAAGAAGTGTAGGGAAAGTAGGTAGGGGGCGGGGTGTGGTCGTACATGGGATACCACATTAAGCAACTTATTTTGTTTGTCTTCTGACGAGTAGCCCAGTGAAAGATGTAATACTGAGGCCGAAACGTTCGCACACAATAAAATAAGTAATATTATTATGATTATTTCACCAAAGACAGTAACATAATCCCCACCTTACCCGACACTATGATTCGTACGAATGTTTATCTATATCTCTAAATCCTTCTCGGAGAAGAATTATACCAATATATTTTTATAATTTTTTTTTGTTTTTTAATTTGCAGAAAAATTTCCTAATTGTTATGTGATAAAAATGCTAAATATGTGGTCTCTCGATGTAGCTTTATTGACTTAAAAGATGATACTCATTACATATTGTGACGCGAAACAAAACCAGATGATTATTTCTGTTACATTGAAAAGATTTCTAAAATTTTATGGAAGCGTTACATTCTTGCTTTAGAACGTAATCACGTGTTTTGTGATGATCTAGACCTTTCTGAGCTGTTCCGTTTTGGACTAAATATAAGAAACGATGGACTGGGAGCTTAGTCTTAACAGTACAATATCACTCGGTGATTTTAACTTGGCCAGGGACTGTATGCGAGAGGTAACTAGCAAGGAAAAAAACACCATAATAATTAAAGTTTGAAAATTTGCGTGTGAGAGAGCCAACTAGAACTCGCGGTGACAAAGTAGGGCAATAGTAGTCAAGGGGGGGGGGGTCGAATAATCTACCTGTTTATGTAGAATCATAAGTGCTTTCTTAAATGCTATCAATTTTATTTTTAAATCTTATGACTGTTAATTTTCATCAAAATTTAATTAATGAAATTTAGATACATATTTAATTTTCAATAGAGTTAAAAATATATTATGACTATTTTAATTTATATTTTTATTTTCAGGTAAGTGCTCGTTCAATGCCCAGGAGTATCTTAATAAATATTGTAAGTACAATTAATTTCATTTTCCCTTAGAGTTAAGACTGTTAACATAAGTAAACAACGATATTAGCGAAATAGGCTGGAACGATAGCTGAGTTAAAAATATAAATGATAGATTAGTGGCCATATTAGACTGCTTGACGAGAAGTTAAACGTCTGAAATAGACCAGAGATATTTTAACTGCCGCTAACGGAGGTTGATCTCGACCTAACCAAACTATCCGCCTTCAAATATCTGGTAATCAGAAAGAGATTACCTGGTGTTTACTCCATCGCGACAAGGTGATACGGCCTCGCTATTGGGAAGTGGAAAATATCTTTTTGATGATGCCTGAGCAATAATACTCCATCACCTTGAAGTATAAACGTCATTTAAGGTGTGATTAATGCTCTAAAATGTATTTAGTAAACTGTTTTAGTTGGATAAATGGATCTCGAAATCCAGCAAGGGAATCGATTAGCAGCATCGATTTAGCAACATTTATAGATCTATAGATATTTATTGATCTAGATATTTATAGATTTATAGATCGATTTGGCAACATCACGTAAAAATAAATGAGAAAAATACGTTGTATCATACTTAATAGTTTAATGAATCTATCAATAAAGACCTCTTAAGGATACCTTGGGTGACTATTTCACTGTAGTTTATATTTATTTTTCTAATTAAACAAAACTTATTATTTCATAGCTCTTTAACTTAAAAATTGGCACAATTTTTTCAAATAATGATAAATACTAAAATAAATAAAGATTTCTTCAATTATTATATTTATATTTTACGTCATTTGCGCTTGCGCTGGAGTGCATCTAGCAAATTTGTGGAATGCAAATATTATCTTCGATTTTCTTGATTTAAATGATGTGCTCGAGCATATCCCTCGGCCATTGCCTTTTTAATCTTCGTTGAACGGGTAACTGGTAGGAAGAATTTTTTTTTTGTGTGGTTTGAATTTTGGTTATGTGTATCTGTTTAGTGGGCGGGACCCCAAAGTTCTCCTCCGTAGGTACAAATAGGTTTCAGTATTGTGTTGTATACTTAAGTTTGTATCATGTGAAAGAACCGATGTTAGACTCTTAGTACGTAACGGTAAACTTAAAAAAAAAAAAAAAAAAAAAAATCGCTTTGTGGTTATTTCGTTTGCATTAATAAGGAAGAATGACCTTTTTTTTTTGCAAGAATTCATGAACCTTGTACATATTCATAACTTCCTCTGGTTTCCGTTATCAGTGGTAGTGCAGAGGATATTATTAGCTTGGATCTCAAAAACCAGATTTAAAATAATCATGGTAATATAATTGAATGAAATAATGCTTTATTTAAAATAAGTCAAATAAAATTATTTTCAATTCCAAATTAAAATAAAATGCAAAAGGTTTAACAAAATATAAATCAGTAAATCGGGGGATCAGTAAATGAAATGGTCGGTGAGGAACTTCCTCTAATTGATATAAATAATTTGCTAAGCTTTCCCAATTCGTCCATTTTAGAATATTGACTTCTTCTAAAGTAAATTGCGATTGCCTAAAATACCCTATCCTGAACTCTTTCAAAACTAGGCATTCCCAATAAATGGTAAGTGTCCTCCGGTACATTCAAATTACACAAAGCACAAGTAAATACTCTGTCGTATTATAATAATATTTTACCACAGTTTTATTTCATATGTGAATCTACTCCACCGCGAGAGATTATATAAATGCTTTAAAACACGATCGCCCCTAATTTTTTTTTTTTAATTATAACTCCAATTTGATTCAATTTATGTTAGGCTATAGAACTATCGAGCATCTATAAGTCTATAAGCACCTTTTAAAAACTAAATCAGTTAAATATGGCCTTAAATATCAATAATAATACCAATATCAATCGCGGCATTTCATAAAACCTACTATCTATAATTTTTAATAAATATTATAAGGTCCACATATTAATATTACCTAATCCAACACAAACATCTCTAATATGGTTCGTTCTTACTTATTAAAATTTTAGTCTTGATAATTTAAAAAAATATATGTATAATAATTTATTCATTATATACATTATAACATGGCTTCAAAGACGGTCAATCCAATTGTGAGATAAACTTTATTATAAAAACTTGTTTAAGGATTGCTTGTATTTTTGAAGATAATTTTAACAAATTTTGCTAATGAGCTGTAATTAATATGAAAATAATTAGATTCCAATATTTATTAGGGGATAGGTTCTTAAAATGTTTCAAGCTATCTATAAATACAATCGCAACGAATAGGCAGCAAATGCCCACGTAAAATCCCTTAATAATAAAAAATGTCATACTTGTTTTGAGAGATGGGTTGAATGACCGCTCTATTCTTTACCGAGGGCAATTTTCACGTATGAAATGAATTTCGCTGTTACAAGTTCCTCAGTTCCTGAAGAAGATATTTACCTTCCGGTTGCGGAGAAGATTAACTCCAGCGTGAATAAAAAAATGAATAGCATCTTTATGACTTCCTCAATTGTGGATTGGCGTCTGTTCCCTTCGCGAAAATTACTATATAAACAAAATGACATCCATAAGAAAAAATCGTGTATTTTCTTGTAGAATATAAAACAAGAAAAAATTGTAGTACTTATATTTGACTAAAGAACAAATTTTATTACAAGAATTAATTCTTTAGGGTTTTCCCTTTCAACATGTGGTATGAGACAAATGTATGCGGCAGTGTCCAACAAGGTAAAACACTCAGTACCTACCACAATTACCCCTCAACTGCAACTTATTGCCATCATTACGACGTACTGTCCGGAACTCCGCTAGCGGCGCTATCTGTATACGGATCGAGAAGCGTCCTTATTGGACAGCACAGGTCAAGGATCATGTCACCATTGGAAGGAATGCTCCAATGCGAACACATAGCTAGGAAGTCTTCCATGTAGTTAGGTTCTATTAATTACACTGCTGTTTGCGGTCGCTACGCTGCGGTCCACCATACCGAGAGCAAGACACATTCTCCCTGAGGCCTTGGTGCAGCCGATAGATACACTTGATTCCGGGTGTAATGTCATTACTCCTCCGTGTCTTTTTTTTTTCTTTGACGATTTCTTTGGTGCGTTTCCTCCACCGCTTTCAAGGATCTTCCCGACCTGAAGATCCGGAAAGTTCCCTATCGCTAGAATCTAACGAATGATCATACCCTAATGTGCATACCGAACCTCTAGCCCCATCCTCTTGTTCTCCATTCTCATTAAAAATAATTAATTTACATTAAAAAAGTATTATAAATGCATTAGCTTAATAATTTTAATGTTTTTATCATTCTTTGCATTCAGACCACTAACATAAAATTGATTACTTTCACTAATGAATTGATTACTTGAATAACGTTCTTATTTAAATTATATTTTCGTTGTATTTTTCCCTAGAAGACATATCTACCAATTTGAAGGAAAAAAAAAGATATTAATTAAAAAAAAAAAAAAAGACAGTAGAAGCTTCGTAAATCGCACAAAAATGATAAAAATGAAAACCACATATCTTTCTCCTCCTCATAAGAACTCATATACCACAGTACGACAGTATTGACATCATTTTTAAATACTTCAAGCACTCATTAAGTACTAGATTCAAAAAGTTTCCTTGTAATTTTGTTGTACTTGCTTTTAGCCAATGCAAGTTTTATATGTCTAATCTGGTAATATTATGAATTCGGTTGGTAATGAAGATATGGTGAAAACTAAATTAAATAAAACAAATAAAATATAATATGAAAGAAAAATATAAAATCAAATTTATATTGAAAAAAAAGATATAAATAGAAAAAAAATGCTTTGTAATTCTGTATAATTTAAGAAGAAAAAAAAAGGAAAACCAATCTTCTGATAATGATCCTCTCATATTCTTACATATTATTAATCTTAAAAAAATGTAGATGTGATGAACATGGAAGAAGAGAAGGGAAGAAGATGGCCTCGAAGAAGAATGTTAGAATATTACAAGAGGCCTTCAGATCAAAGAAGGAGGAAAATAAATGAAAACAGAAAAAAAAAATGAGAAAAGAAGTGGAATGTGGTATTCAAATATAAAGGCACATATCAAAAAAATTTAAATGGTATTCATTATTCTTTTATATACCAAAATATATATAGAACAATCTTTAAACATTATAATTGTAAAAAATCATTATGGTATCATGGTATATAAAGACATTAACGTTATGTGCGGCATCGGTCCCCGGGGTCAGATAACTGAACTGAACAGGATACCCCTAAAAACGCCGCCTTACCTAACGTGTTAATATTTCCACTTTTTTTAATATTCAGAAAATAGATTCTAAAAAACATCTTAAGTATGACTACACTGTTTTTCTAAATAGCTTTATCATTAAAATCTTTAATTGATGGGCATCAATACTAATTTAAACTAAGGTTGATGGAAATTAAGAATTTGCAGACATTTAAGTTACATATGGAAAAATTATGATAAAATGAATATTTTAAAATCATATTCATTTTAGAAAAATCCAGATGGATAATAACGAGACTGAACAATTTCATAAATATGAGTTTATCCTACTTTTCCTTTGAAACAATTTAAAATTATATACAGAAACTGGTTGAGAAAATTCTCCTTGTTTTCCCGGTAATCAAAATAAATATCATAGTAATTTTTGGCGGTATATATATTTGCGAGTGTAAAATCAGTTAGTTAATTAAAATCAGTGCCAGGTCTTACAAGTCATTATGATTCAATAATCAATAGGAACTCGTTTTTCTTTGGGAAAGCAGGAGTATTATCGTTTTCCAACTACACCAATTATTTCGAAAATTGATTCCTAACGGAAAATAATGTTTTTATTCTGGTGGCGTTTAGTGGATTATCCGTATGGAATTTTATTCTTAACCCTTTATTTATTTAATCATTTATTATATGTATACTAATAACCTACGGAAGTACAAACATCATAAAGTGTTTAAAATTTCCCGGTCATAGTATATTATTAATAATAAATTTTCACGATGAAGTCGACGAGCAGACAGTAAAAAACAAACAAAAAACAAAACAAAAAAACAACTAAGATATTGAAAACTTTCGTACTTCGATTCAAAATTTAAAAAATATAAATATGCCAATGACTCTGCAGGGTTGAAACAGCAATAAAAATCAAATAAATAGATTATAATTAATTAATGTGTGTTCCAAAGGCACAGTATTCTAAAATCAACCTACAATTGCTGTACATTGTTCATTGTTAACCTTTACCACCATAGTTTTTTATTGATATAAATAAGATATTTTTTAATGGTGGATATTGTTGACCACTGATATTGATGATGTGAAAATCGTTGGAATGTACGGTTAAAAGAAATAACGTATGTGTATGTAGGTGTTACATATGTTTCATTCCTTTATTTATTTGGTTTAAAAAAAAACAGTAAAAAAGATAAAAAACATTTTATAAAAAAAATTAAACCGACTTCAAAACCTAGGAACCACTAAAAATAAATGCACTGAAAAGTATGAAATAATTACCTTCTGATTTTTATGAATAGACAGAAAAATTGAAAATGGTATAAAAAGCGGAGAAATGCAATAAGACGAATTATTTTATTTTTATTTGTACAAATACCCACTAATTGTTATTAAAAATTGTGAAATTAAATACTATGTTCAATACAACACAATCTTTTCGGAGGCGGCGCAAATATAAATGACATGTTACAGATACAATTCCATTAGTAGGCATTAAAATCAGTAGATGAGAAGAGAAAATCCATTTTACGATTTTCATAATGTCTAGAGTTAAAATTTTTAAATTTTGCGCCGCCTCCGAAAATATTGTGTTGTATTGAACATATTATTTAATATTTTCATTTCACAATTTTTAATAACAATTAGTGTGTATTTGTACAAATAAAAATAAAATTATTCGTCTTATTGCATTTCGCCGCTTTTTATACCATTTTCAATTTTGCTGTCTATTCATAAAAATCAGAAGGTAATTATTTCATACTTTTCAGTGCATTTATTTTTACTGGTTCCTAGGTTTAGAAGTCGGTTTAATTTTTTTTATAAAATGTTTTTTATATCATACTTTTTAGTTGGAGAAGATAACAAATGTAGAAAACCGTAAGTTGGGTAAAACAAATTTTGAAATTGTTTTACGCTCTACCACGTTCGTCTTTCCCGGGCTTTTTTTATTAATTAACAGCCACCTTTTCAATTTTATGAGTACACACAGAAAAGCGGTGCCTGTTTAATACAACTTTCAACACCCTACCTTCTAAGATTATAATTGGAATTTTTTTTAATAAGATCAATGTTGAGTCAATTATGTTCGTAATTCCTTTAAATGAATTTTTGACTAAATTTAATAGCGAAGTACAAAGAATAATATCCTTCGTAATAAAAAATTATCCAGAAAATAAATTTCTTCAATTCTAGTGGGGTAGCATTTATGATATTACCTAAGCATTTTCATGGCTGCCAAATTTTTGCTGACGGGACTTTCGTACAAAGAGGTTGTTTCTGGGAGATAACAACTTTTATTTTGCAGTTTTTATTGATGGGTGAACATCAGCAAACATTCAAATTTTAATTTCTTTGTTAAATAATGTAATGTCTGTATGGGGAAAGTGTGATAGGAAAATTTTCATTAATTGGGAAATACAATCTACAATATTTGTGTTGGTTATTTTGGTACCTGAGAGATGACTACCTCGAACGCGAAAAACCCCTAAACACATACATGCTCATTTTCACTGTCTATTTCAATAAAATTCATTCATTTATTATTGGACTTAGGCTCTTAACAACACTCTCAGGCTCTCACGAACCGCAAACACTGAACTTATGACGGTTTGGCTTTTGAAAATTTCGGCAACCTTTAGAAAATTGAATATTTCAATTTCTTTCGATTTAATAAAGATCGATCGAAACCTCAAAACCAATGGAAATTGCTATAAGTCTGGCTCTTTGATAACGTTTTATTCTACTACATTTCAGTTAATACACAGCAAACAATTACAACTCACAATTTAGGGAAGTGAAAAAGTGTAAAAAATCGAAAATTCAACTGGAAAATGAATGATGGAAATAATTCCTAATAAGTGCCTATCTTCAAGATTTTTATATCTCGACTCTCCTATCTAGACAATAGCAAAGCCTTTGTGCCACCAACTAGCAACGTAAAAAATTTTAGACAATTAGCCATCATAGATGAAATTGGTGATGGAACAAACATGCCCCTTATATTTTTTTGAGCCACATTTGAGCTTAGATAGCAGATTTTCTCAAAATAAATGATTAGGCACTGACAGCCTTTCTAATTTATTCTAGTTGCAGAAACAAAATTAGCAACCTATAGTAGTAATCCGGAAAACATAACAGAAGTGTCGCTCCATGAAGAATCGGCACAAGATTTCATGATTACATCGTATATTAAATATGATCGAGTGATTCCGGAAGAAGACAGAGGTTCCTGAATGTTAAGGCCCCCAAATCAGCTGAAAATAAGCTTTTCCAGGAATTATTGTAAATCAAAATCTAATTTAAAGCAATAATGGCTACGATTTTAAATTTAAACGAACCTTGGGGAACTTGAAGAAGTCTTAAATTCTGCTTTAAAACGGTTATCAATACTCAGTCTTTCTTGGATTTCCACGAATTTCGTGGTCTTATGATTATGGTGTCCAACCGTCGACTAGATCTAAATTAAGAAGGCTTACTGTTATCGGTGAATATATATATCTATCTAATATATATACTAATATCGCTACAGAAAACGACAGCGATATTATATTTTGCGGATATTAAATATCTTTATTGAAATCTACTGTTAAAAATTAGTTAAGGTTATATATACGTTGGTTCCAACAAGCACTTAAAACACGTCGAAAACCAACAGACTACTCATGTTCTCCCCCCACTCTTTTGATTCCAATTTGATTGGTTAGTTTTCCCAAATGATTCATCCAGCATTAAAACAATATAGATATTTGTTAGATACCAATGAGTTTACTAGCTTGTTGGAGCATACCTTATGTTATATATGCCATATGTTTTTCCAATAAGTAAAAATTTTTAGTGATAATTAAATATTTATTTTCATGTTTTTTTGTTCAGAAATATTATCAACAATTTGTCGACATATTTCAGACAGTCATAAGTTCCGAAATACCTTTTGAAATCACACATGTTCTTTTTTTTCCTTCTTTTTTTTTTTTTCCTTCCCAAACCTGAAAGTGTAACCAAACCACACCTCATTGCGAAAACATGACGGGTGCGACGTCCGACCTACACAGACTGTCTGGAAATATTTCCAATCCAAAAGTTTCCAAAATATTTTCACAATACCCCTTTCATCAGCCGAATTAATTACAATACGCGGTCAGAAGCCTGTCGGACGGGTCAATCAAGGACATACTATATTTATATTATTTACAAAACCAACATTGCGATTTCGTGCTTATTAGGCACAGGAAAACAGTTCAATAGAAAAACTAAATAGGATTATAATTAAGATTAATTGTATGAAAGCCTTCTCGAAGGTTTTATTTCGACACAAGTCGAAATTGCCAACTTTAAAATTTATGAAAAGAAAGATCTAAATTTTCCTTGTTGCAATATTTATTTACAGATGCTAAAAGGTAGTGAATAGTATTGCTAATATGACACTTTCCCACTTCCAATTTACGATATTTCAGTTAAATTGGAGCATAAATTGAAATAACTAAAATTTCTAAACTTTTAAATTATGTCACCTTTCCACATTAAATTGTTTATTCGATCCCACTGTGAATGAATAAAAAGTGTCATAAACAATAGGTGAATAAATTTAAATAAAGATATTTATAAAAATCTAAAAATAAATATATTGGGCGAGAATAATCGACTCAGACTATAATGATCTACTGTTTTAGTCTGGATCTACCTAATTATACCAGATCATCATAATCACAAGTAGGGAAACATAAATGAAGAAAATGGAAATGCACAACTCGTTGCAAGGAACGTCATCAATCCAAAACAATATTTAAGTGATTTTTATACGGTTAATCAGTCAGTTTTATTAAGTTATACAAAATCAGTAATCAGTATAAACATTAATCAAACCGTTTAGAACGAAGCCTTTCTATCCGGGACCGTTCAGGTAGTTTTCGTTCGTAGGATCAGTATATATGTAGTATAAAATATTTACCTAGTATAGATTTATAAATAAGAAATAACAAAATATATATTAATTTTAATTTAGTACAAAAATTATTAATCACAAGATATTTCTCAAGGCAAGGATTTAGTTCCATTACAATAGTTCTAAATAGAACAAGCTTTAACATAAAAGATTAGTTTTCTCATGCGGTATTATAGTCTCAATTTTTTACAAAAAAAAAAAAATCCGGATTTTTACTGAGATTTGTCTTGTGTTGAATATAATGTAGGCTGTATTTGTTGAATATAGGTATTTAAAGTCATAACTTGAACCTTCGAAAAAAAACGAAAATAACTAAAAATTATTTTATTTAGTAACTGAAATGATAATACCAATTTATAGTAAATTTTGGGACGAAAATTAAATTTGCAACAATTAACCCCGATTGTTGGGCTTATTTTTCGGCATTGCAGGACATGTTACTCTTTCAAATGACTAAACTATTGGGTTTGAGGCAGTGTAATAAGTAACATAGGGCCTAAAGAAAAAAAAAATAATAATATCTAAATATAAAATCACCATGTAAAGGTAAAGTAGGAATTCAAGTTATCCCTACTCAGAAGTGGATGGGCTACTTCTCATAACTATTGGCAGAAGAAAGAACTGTGTTTGTTATAAAAGCCAGTGAACAAGTTGATGCAGAGCCAGTATCGCTGGCTGAAGTGGAAGAGGCTTTAAAAGAAATGAAAAATAAAAAAGCACCAGGAAGCCTACCAATAGAGCTTTTCAAGTCAGGACCAACTTGTTTGAAGGAAAAAATAGCTGTCACACAGTGCATGAATCAACGTAAAGTCCCTTCAGAATGGTTAACCGGTCACATAACGACTATCCATAAAAAGGCAAACAAAGTGATTGTCCGAATTTTCGAGGTATCACTGTTTTAAGCAGTATGAGCAGGCTCTAAGGTCGAGCTTCGAAGAACTGGTTGGAGCAGGAAGTAGAGGAGTTACATCGGAAGAACAGGCTGGTTTTAGAGCAGGAAGGTCCTGTGCGGATCTGTCCTGTGTTTACCATTACACAATTGCTGGAGAAGAAAATTGGCTTGTGGCCGTGAAGTTCACCTCGCTTTCATTGATATTAAAAAAGCATACGACGCCGTTCCATTGAAACTTCTCTGGACATCACTGGTAAATAAGGGAGTCAGCAGTAATCTTATTGCCGCCATTTTTAGCTTATATTGCGGAGCAGAAGCTAAGGTCAAAATAGAAAACCGTTTGACAGATAGTTTCCCCATCACCAAAAAGGCCTAAGACAAGGAGGTTTATCACCCACCCTTTTCAACTTGTATCTAGAGGAAGTTTTGAAAGAGAGGAAAAGAAAATGTCTGGGTATGGGTGTAAAAATAGGGGGGAAACGTTGTATGGTCTGAACTTTGCTGACGATCAAGTGGGGATAGCCTCTGAGGAAGATGATCTCAGTTACATGTTAAGGAAGCTAGAAGAGGAATACTCTAAATGGGGTCTAGAGATCAGCAAAAAGAAGACGGAATACATGGCATTCAACGCTTCGACATCTTCGCTTCTATTAGAGAATTGGTCACTGGATCGGAGTGCTCTCTTCACGTATTTGGGAGTGTACATAGATAGCAAGGGAACGTTTGAGACCGATATGAAGGAAAAGATTACAAAAGGAAAAAAGGTTATCGGCATGATGAACTGTGGATCCTAAGTGTTTCGCTGGAAACCAAAAAGAGGATTTTTCACTCGTTTCTTGAAGATGTAACCCTTTATGGTTAGGAGATGTGGGTAGTTGGACCAAGAGAGGCAAAAAGGCTACAGGTTGTAGAAATGTACTTTTGGAGAAGAAGCTGTCGCATTTCAAGAATTTAGCGAGTGAAAAACTCGGCCATAATAGATTTGTTAAAGTGGGAACGATCCAAAATCCACAAAATTGGCACCAATGTAAGAAGAATGGGCCCCGAGAGATGGCCAAAAATGATGTTGGGTTTTGTACCAGAGGAGAGAAGGAAAAGAGGCCGCCCAAAGAAAACATGGCTGCAAGGAATCGAAGAGGTGATGGCAGCAAGAGGCTTGGCGGAGAGAGATTGGGAAGATAGAGAATATTGGAAACAAAATGTTTTGGGTCTCCGCATATGACCGAAGGTTGTAAAGGTCCGAAAAAAAATATCTAAATATAATCAAACTTAATAAATTATGTATGGCATTTTGAATGTTGATTTACAAATTTATAATACCATTTTTTTTTTTTGGGGGGGGGGGGGGGGGGTAGTTGAGAAATACTACCTGGAGTGAGAAATAGTAGATTTGGCATGAAGTGATTTCACCAGGGTTGACTGTGTGTGTGGCAACATCAATCCGTATACCGGGATGATGGATCGTTTAGTGTGGATCATTTTTTGTTCTCCAGTCATGTCGTCGGAGAGTACTTTCGTAATACCGATGCCGAATATAGTAAGGGCTATATCACGTTTATTATAACGGTACCATCTACATAACTTTATATAAAAGAAATTTTATTTTTTTTGCCTAAGTATTAAAATCATGACTAAAACCTAAGACAAAACGAAAATAAATACAAATCGCTTCCTTTAATAACTAAATGTTTATAAAAGTTTAGATTAAATTTTAGGATGGAAATAATACCAAAAACATTATTATACATAGCATTATTATTACATCATTTTTTTAAAACTATACCAGATTAGCTGTCCCTCAAGGCATTTATATGGTAAATTCTTGTTTCATACCCCAAGTGATTTTTTCTTGTAAAATACTTGCCCATCTGCATCTCATTGATTGTGAAATGTTTAAAAGACATTATGGTCGTCTTTCAGGGATATCGGTATTTTATATCCATTCGATCGAATATTTGAATGGATATTATATTAATTTACAAACATTTAAGCTTATCCGATGACTTGTGAAAATAAAGATTTTATCTCGGTAGACTGAAGGTTGCCGGGCGATGCCAAATAATATATATTTTAATGTAAAGTGGTTGACCGTAGAATTGAATGTAATGAAAATGGTTGGAGGTTTGGTCAAAATAAAAAACATCTATGTATGGAAATACATGTATTGAGCCAACGTTTCATCCCAAATTTCAGGTCTTCATCAGGGCTAAACTGTTTGTTATTTTGTTTTATATTTAGCCCTAATGAAGACATAAAATTTGGGTTAAAACGTCGGCACAATATACGTATTTCCATAAATAAGTGTTTTTTCTTTTGAACACACCCCCAACCATTTTCATTACACAAATAGAATATATATATATATAGCTTAGCAAAATCCTAAAGTATCAATAATAAATCTCCTTTTTTTTAGGGACGAATGGTACTTTTGTCCGATGTTATTTAGTAAATTAGCTGTACATAGTAATTTTCTTAAAAATTTAATAGAATTTCATTAATATTATAATAGCCAAACTGTGACCAAGTCTTTTCATGGCCTTTTTTGGTTTTCCCGAGTTACCGACCTGAATAAGAAGTTCCATAGCCTGTATTCGCTAAGTACAATAGCTTTTGGATGAGGACTTTGGCAACTTGTGCGATTTTTGTCGCTTTGTATTCGGTAGAAGAGATGGTGTGGCCATTTGGAGGTGAAAAGAATATTAATGAAATACTATGTCACTGTTAGTATTAATCCTGTCCTCTTGTGCAATGGCATTCTGCCGTTGATCGTTATATGCTAATGAGTCTATTGCCAACGCTCCACCAGGAATCTTTTATTGGCTAATTTCAAATTAATTAAATTATTTTATAAGTCTTTTTTTCCCATCAAATCAAATTAAGAAGAAGGATTCGATATTGATCTAGTGAGACCGCATACTTACTTCAATTTATATAATATTTTCTATTTTTTACATGCACACGGCACAAAAAAAATGTCACGAAGAATCACGTTTGGTAGGCTGACAATGTATCTAATGCAATGCATGATTGGGAACCCGAAGACAGCAAGTTCAAAACCCGGAGCCAGGAGACATTTAATAATACTCGTAATTAATCCCAACCCTCTCCCCTGGACCGGGAAACCCCGTATAACCTAAACGGCGTGGAAGGGGAAGAAAAAAAAGCTGACAGTGTATAGTAAATATACAGTGAAAAACAAAGGCATTCATCAATTTATGTTATTTTGATGCAACAAATTTCTGTGAAAGAATATTTTCCAAAACAAAGTGTCCAAAACTGTAACGGCCAATTTATTGTGGACATTGTCTTTTTTTTTTTTTTTATTATTGAAAGAATTAATACATTCAGCCACAGTCAAGGGCATTAATATTAGAGCTGTAAGGACACATTCACTCAATAAATAAATACAAATGTACATAAAAAAGAAAAAAGCAATATACATGAATAAAATATAAACCTAGAAATGGGAAAGAAAAAATAAAATAACAATCAGAAAAATTAAAGAACACACATTCATACCAATTTACAATATATACATTCAGCCTGGGAATCTCCGACTAGTGCTTTGCAGCCCACTTATGGAAAGCAAAGCAAGACTCTGGGAGATCCCACTGCTTCTCTCCCAGCCGCGTCACTGTAGAATTGACTACCTCACTTTGATATTTTGCTTAATAGCCCAACAGTTAACTTTCCATTTTTAAAAAATATAAAATATGACACCAAGATCAGCTGAAAGGTCCGACAAATTTTGCATTAAAAAGTGAAACGTGATTAATTTCTAAACTAGCCCCGAACTGCAATCGAACAGGCAACCATGACGTAAATTTTTGTTTTTGATTATTAAAGATGCATTTGTAACACTTATTCGTTGTTCAACAACTGAAAGCTCCTGCCTCGGATGAGTACAAACTCTTGTAACGCTGTGATGACATCAAAGGACCGCTGAGAGCACACAAAGACACTGAATTCATTACATAAGGTGAAGAGGTAAAACAATTAGCTTCGTCGTATCTACGGTGTTTGCCGCGTCTTGTACTTGCGTATGTATGTAATCTCGTCTCAATAAACATTACGCTCATCTGTTGTTCAACGCAACAGCGTAAAAATAAAAGGTAACAGATATCAGTGGAAAGCTCGTTTTTAACAATTTTTTTTTAATAGTCTATAGTAGGTCATAGATTGCATAGCAAAAAAAAGAAGCTTTATGCCTATTTATACTTGTGCAACTCCTATATAGATCTCGTAATGCTGAAGCTTTCGATGTTTTTTCTTCGCTTATAAGTTGGTGCAACATTTCAGTCTCATTCCCCTCAAAGCGATTACTTGCAACTCTATCATTTTCCATAAATTGAGGTTAAAAACATTTTCGCATGGTCATGCGAACCTAACAACAGATACGTAATCAGTTAATTGTGAGCGGCTCACAAACGAAAGGAACACAACACTCCCTCGCAGAGTTCTCATGACCTCCCACAGCGCGAGGTATCACAAGCCTTAAGAGGCCACGGTGTGATCAAACCTTGTTCGGCCTGGCCCTTAAAAGAACTTCCTAATACCTAATCAAAGCTATGATATTTCCTGCAGGGCCTGATCAAGGGTTATGGAGGACAAATCAATACAGGAAACGGGTCCGGAAAAATAAAAAGTTACCACTGAGGCTAGTAACCTACCGCTTGCTCAACATTGTTAAGCTGCTTTCTCAGACGTGTTACTTACCACTCATATTGTTGCGGTTGTAAACGTGGTATTATAAAGTAATGATTCCTATAAAGCGCAGTTAATATTGCAGACACTTTAACTCGTTACGTCGAAAGAAAATAACGTTCTCCTCAAGGCTCCTTCACCACCGCTAAACCATATTTCTCTGTAAAATCTCTATTTTAAAACCATAAACCAATTAAGAATATGCGCTTCAAAAGGAATTCAAAAACTTTAAGATCATTTAAAAAACAAATATATCCTATATTACACTCCTATTAAAATCTGAATAGTAAAATAATTCCATTTTCTTCTATCTGAAACCGTTAAAACATTGAATAGATTAATGCCATAACATGTGACCTAATTTGCATCCATTTCCTGAATATTAAAAGGTAGCGCGACCGACGACGACAGGAAGAGGGTAAAGGCAATATAAATGCCTTTGTTTCGCCGAAGGCACTCCAAAGCATTGTCTGCTTGAGCATCTCGGCTTAAAAGTTTGTCTCTTTGCTTTAATGATAGCGAACAATGTTTTTTTAAGGATGCGCAAGCATGATTTCTTAATTGAGATAAATGTTTCCTATCCCCTTTATACGGGCCCTAGTGTCTTTTAGCGTGGATTTTATATATAATTCCTAAAGGTTTCCCTTAATAAATTTGTGGTTTTAAATTCGACTGAGAGTTTCTGAAACTAACCATTCTCACAAACAAACTCTGCTGAGACCGCGGTAGTAAAGGACACATTAAAATTATCGTAAACTGTATCTCATCAATGTGTAAAATAATATTGAAATGTGCTTCAAAACTCCTGAATGTGATTATAGATAGTTAATACAACGAGAGGTCTTGGGATTTATTTACGAGAAATCAATTTACTCGTTAGATTAGATGACGGAAGCTGCGAGTTCCTACCGGAGAATCTCTCGTTCTAAGAGTCAGTTTGTGTGTAGGTAATACATAATTTCAAAATACATTAATTATTTTCTTCATTTTATTATGAAACAATTGGGCAAATTGGCAATGAAACAAAAAACAATTGGGGCATTGCTTTTCCGTGGTTTTTATCTCATGTACTCATTGTATAATAAAATATTATACAGTTTTCTACATTATGGCAGGGTTCGACCAAAGGTCAGAAGGTACGAACCGTAGCTAAAGCGCTCCGACTAAGACTGAAAAAGAAGTGAGACACGCCGCAGAAGATTACGTGCTATTGGTGACATAACAGAGGATAAAACATGAAGGAGTCGCCGACAATAAACCGTGATTCTGTCCTCAGGGTCCCAAAGTCCTCTTTGCCAACACTCTCACAGCTCGCAACAGTATTCCATCAATTCGTGGACTCCTTTCTTCATTTCGTTTCGATGTTCCTCCAGCTTCGATTGTTACCACTAAATTCGTTGTAATGCCATCACTTTCCTATCTAGATATTCCAACTAAAAAACCATTTCACAGAGTTAGACAATGAAAGGTTAAACTTTTGCATTGTTTAAGTGTAACAGAAACGAAATATGCATCAAAAGAGGCTGGTATGAAAATTATAATATTACTAATATCGGATTCAAGATACAGTTTATGTAATTATTATGCGCTTGGTTTTAGAAATTTATAAGAAAGTACCCTTTCTAGATTTATAGGTGACTTAACGGTATAAGAAATGCCCCAATGAAAGATTTTCAAACGGTTACGACCTATGAAATGAAGTTAGTAATGCTCCATAGACATTTCTTGAGATTCGGCGACTAGAAAATAGAGAATCGGATACCCGTCACATACTGGAACCGGTTACGCAAGGCGCTCAATACCGAAGCAATTATCTGTAACGGTGACAGAGGAGGGATGACTAACCCACCGACCGGTCATTAGCGAATCCTCATGGCGAGAAAGTGACCGGAGGGGAGAGGTTGGCATTGAACAACTGGTTCTCCCGTCGGGCGAAATGTCTGCTTGTCATTTTGGGACATTGTTCGATGTGGTTTGTTAGGGGAATTTGTAGGATCTACGATTATTATACGGTAGATTTATGAGAGAGTTTGCAATTTAATAGGTTTACAAATAAGAGTGGAGGTCCCTTTTAAGACAAAAAAAACAAAAAAAAAACAGGAAATGGAACACTTTAAATGCCGTTTATATATTTTTCTATTTAGAATATTTATTGACCATTTTTTCATATTCGAATTCTCCAAGTCTCGTCACTCCAGGAATATTACAGCTACCATGGCATGACACTAAATAGTGGTTTCTTTAACATTTGCCGTTTAAAATTTTTTTAAATGAATATAATCTGAAAATAAATGTCTGTTGATATATATATATAGGTATGCATTACTATGCCATTCATTTAAGAAACTTTGGGAAATTGATGCTTACACTCTTGCGTTTAATCATAATATATAAATGTTATTATTGATTGGTTTCTTCAGTGGGGGCGGAGAGGGAATAATTATTAAAATAATCAATGATTAAATTTCAACATACAATGTTTAATTATTAGCATTTTACCGGTTTATCGAATTTGGACAATAGGAGGTTATTGCGATAAAAAATTTATTTTTGAAAGCTTTTTTGGGTGAGTTAATTATTATCGTTTTACTAGTTCCTTCTATTTCAATAAATTTTGAAATACATTTCATTTTTGAAGAGTATAATGACATTAATTCTGTATAAAGGGGAGGTCACTTATTAACTTATTACAATTATTAAATCATTCATCATATTATCAATTAAATTATTGACACATTGGTTGCTAATATGGATAATATAAGCATAAGGGGGAGGGCATATCATAGATATCTAGGTGATAATGAGGGAAGTGGGGAGGGGTAAACTGTATAAAACAGAAAAATAATTTCTTTTTTCTGAGATGGCCGCAACGTGCGTTGCGTTTAGGTAACCTAATTGGAAATAACCATTATATTTGTACAACTATTGTATTTATTTTTCAATGAAGATTTATAAATTTTATTATAATTGCATTAAGTATTTACTTACAAAAAGATACAAATCAAAAACTAAATTAAATTTATTGATTTATTAATTTGTAAAAGCACCTTGATACGTGACTGACTACATTTTACATACTGACCACCATCTACCGACAGTCGACCAACACATAACGACACTTTGCAAAGGATTTTTTAGTTATTTGTACGGACATCCAAACAGTTTAATCAGTAATATGGCTGACATACGCCATACGGATACGAGAAGACTAAAAAGGCGCTGGATGAGAGATCTGCTCTCTTAGCCAGCCGAGGTAATTGGCTCAGGCCAGGAAGGGGGTGCTGTTGGGTGCTTTTCCTTTTCATACCTGACATGTCATTATTTCATATTACCGCCATGGCATTCGCTGATTGTCCGCACTTTGCTGACAGGTGCCAATTAATGGTTAAAGTAAAAAAAAAAAATATTACATCATTAATTACAATAATAATTTATTACATTAAACAAATTGTTACATTTTTTTTCGGTCTAGAAGCAAAAGATTCATAAATATTTAAGTAAGATTGCAAAGGAATTAAATGACTAGGCAAGGCAAAGACATTTAAATAATCGACAAATGGCTCTAATCAGTTAGCGTTCGTGCGCAGAGACATCTTCCAAGTAACTTACAAGAAAGTAACTTCCTCGAAGTTACGCCACAGGCTACAATCAAGTAAGAGGCACCTTCGATCGTGGGCAGTCACCGAGTGGAGGGAAATTAAATTGGTAAAGATAAAAGATAAAAACATTTTATTTTTCTGTTTTATACTATTATCTACAAACTATGAGAAATGATTATGGTGTCTGCCATCACCAATCCCTAGAATCGTGTCCATGTGTTCCGCTACATAGGACTTGATTTTCAGCCAACATATCAAAGTGAAAGTGTCCGTACCATTGGTTGAACTGTAGAAATGGTAAACTCTCCAAGGTTTCCTCAACGAATAGGGGTGACAAAGAGGAAGAATATGGAGAAATCCAGACTGAAATGAGCCTAATATGTCACCGATGTCGTGTTGGACGTGAGACGAATCGGAGACCGAGGATAAGTTGATACTGAATAACCTTTCCATCACTCAACCTATGTTCTGTGAAGAAAATGTTATTACATATTTTATTTTAATTTCTACTAATAGTTCATAAATTGATGTTATTCATTGTTTAGATATATAATTTTTAAGAATCGCTTGATCTTCAAAAAATTGAATCAGAAAGTATGCAGAATGATTAAAATCGGCCTGTTAAAATTCCTTGAAATGTATCAAAAGTACCTATATTTTATATAATATTATTAAAAATTTATGAAATTATAAAAGTACCAACCAAGAGGGGTAAAAATATTATTGCTACAAGAAGATAAGCCTTCCCAAAATATGAATTATTTTATTATTGTTAGATATGATGAAAAATGATTAAATCCTTTGTGTCTATCAGAATTTAGAAAAAAAAATCTAGGCACCTGAGGTATAAACCTAATGCCTATTTAATAATAATTAAAAAATTAAGGAGAAACATCTGGCGGTTGAGCGTGTTCCTGGTCAAACCACCTCGTAGCACGACCGCTGACCAAGAAACAGTACTTCCTTATTTACTGCACTGAATCCGAAACCCTTCATGGATTTTAGCGGCACAGGATTAGATAATGAGAAATAATTGGAGAAAAGCAAACGTTTTCATCAATATATATTATATTTCATCCATATTCAAGAAGTAGAACGAATGTGAAGAACGAACACCAATATTTGTTCACCTCGAACTCCCAAAATATTCGGTCAAAATCAATGACCAACCGCGAACTTTCCTTTTCAGTCTAAAGTCAAAAGTATTAATTTTTTTTATTTCAACTACTTTTTCAGTGTGTATGTATTATTTTTTTTTTATTCCAGTTCTATTCACATACAATCGCTTTATAACCGCATTTAATAAAAATAAATATTAAATAATTTTTGAAAAAATATGTTTCCTAAAACTTGTTATTTATGTGTGTACCAAAACATCTTTAAAAGCCGGTTGTAAAATAAACTGCAATGACATCATTTCGATATCGCAGTTAGCTGAAATGCACCGTCCATGCAATGCGGGTAATTATTCCTGACCTTCGATGGGACATTATTCGTTTTATTGGCGTAATGATGGGCATTAATTACAGCTATCAGCAATTCTCCAGTGATCGCCTCATTATAGATAAAGACATCACTTGAACGTTACTGAGAAAAACTGTTGATATTATACTTGAGAGGAAAACCTGACGTAATATTTCAGTTGGTGATTCAAATCAGCGATAAATTTATTGATGATTGGTAAATTGATTAGTTTATAGTTTAATTACAAATAAAAAAATGAATCAATACTCAAGCAGAAGTTTGAACAGCTTAGGGTCTTATTGTGTCATTAATCAGTACCTACACTAACTCAGCATACACATAAATGCGCCACACAACTTTATTTCTTGAATTAGACATTGAAGAAATACACGTGTTCCTTCCTCGAACTAAAACATTCACAACAAATCGTTCACAATCCGCATCAGAAGAAGGATGGAAAATGCATTATGCATGAGATGAGACCTAAATCGCAATCCATCCGTCGCATATATATCCAAGGGAGATATATCGCTGAGTAACCGCTTCTTTTGAAAAAGAGATTAGAAGAAAATTTCCTTCCTTTTTGAAGTATTTTACACAAAAACATTCAAAAAAACTTAAAACACAAGCGGTCAAAAAGTCATTGTTTTGAATAATATTTTTGGGTAATTGAAAGATTTGTCTTCTTTAATTGCAGGGATTTTAAACTATAATAGTAATGATGATAAAAAAAATTAACATATAAAACAATACTGATAAAATAAAGATAAATTATATGGAAAACTTCTACTGCTGAAACAAGATAAAAATAAATAAAATATTCCGATCAACATTAAATGAAGATAACTAGTAGTGCACACCTTGTAATTAACCATATAAACATATTTACAAATAAAATTTAATTTAGTAAAACAGGACTTACGTAAAAAAAAGATAGCTCCTATCTGTAGAAAGTTTTAATTTAAAATTGGAAGAGTCAATTTATAATTTATCGGGGAACTGGATGGAAATGAAGTGTTGGATTGACGGATATGAAAGGGATTTCATAGGGATAAGGACCAGAAAACAAAAGATGTTTCAAAAGAATATATGTATATATTAGAAGACCTGAGCCGGTAAAACGGGATGAACCAAGAATTCGAACTGAAGAACTTCGAAGTTATATGAAGGACGATAGAAATGGATGACTTGAATGATGCTAGATAATACTTGCGGCATTAGAAAGGGCATAACCATTTTTCTTAAAAAAGGTGAAATGGAGACGTCTTGTTGTAGTATAAAAAGTCGGGTTAGTTATAAACAAATAAAAACGGCTAGACCGATTTTTGTAGCCATTATTACTTTTTTTTAATAATTATTTTTTTACAGATTTATCTTGTGTCAACAATTTTTTACGGGCTGGCTACACACTTATTTATTAAAACTTACCACTGTAATTAAATCCACTTCAATCTCTTAAAAACTCAAAACATTGGCAATTTTACAACAATATTCCGTATCTAAATGTGTTTCTTCATAAAATGTCACTTAGGCCCCTCGTATGCCAGGATATCTCTGATATAAAAAATAAGTTTTGAAGATCAAATGTAAGAAAAAAAAGAGGTTTTAAAAATAGATTCTGCATTAGCAATAGTTTTTTTCAGTTTCAAAATAAAAGGAAAAGTTACCTTCTTCAGATATTTTAGTCATTTACATAAGACAAAAAGATGAAAAATGTAAAGGAAGAGTCTCTTAAGAAAACATTATCAAACGGAGACACGAGCGTTCATCAAGGTCTGTCACGAAGGTACTCAGCCGCGGTGGGGCAATGATCTTCAACAGCCGAAACCACAAAGGGATAGACTACTCAATGCTGTAAGGCCTAAAGATGCGACATCGAAGGCAAAACATCGATGTCGATGTAATATCGACCACAAAACATCAATGTTCAAGAACATCGATGTTTTTCGACATCGAAGTTTTAATATTTACATTCCTTAAACATTAACATATCAGTGCACAAATGTATTTAAATCGATATTTAAGTATTAAACATGTTGGTTTTCACAAATAATGTTTAAAAACATCAAAGTTTTCGACATTGATGGTTTTTCATGTTCATTTATTAAAGAGGAGCCTGTTAGGACCCAAACATATTCATACATCAATGCCGCTTCCCTAGTAGGTATGTACAGAGAATCATATTTCTGGTGAATATTTTGAAAATATTTGCTAGCAGCTAAACCATTAAATAAGTAATTCAAATGATACTATGGTTTTGCGTTTTTATATTTCATTAACTTACATTACTTATCCAATGTATTGTCAAATATCGATGTTAAAAATACCTTTGTTCTTGTCAAAACATCAATGTTAAAAACATTGACTAAACGTCGATGTTAAAACATTTGTTTTTGTGAAAACATCGATGATAAAAAATTCTTGGTTTTTATCAAAACATCTATGTTTGGAGAACATGTATTTAAATTTTATTTAATTAGATTCTGGCTTCCATATCAAATTACACGAACATAACAATAGACTTATAATGACATGGCCATGACTGAGATGCCTTTTATGAGGTGAGTGAAAAGGAGTTGGATGAGAGACCTCGTTTCCTGAAACAAGTTCGGGATGATGTGCTGCTGGGCACTATCTTCTTCCCTCATGCCTAAAATGCCAACATCAAAGCAGTTTATCTCACATTTGCTGATTGTCGCTTAGCTTCGACAGGTGAGAATTACAATATGAAGCAAAAAAATTATCAAAACATCGATGTTAAAACATCTTTGTTTTTATCAAAACATCTATGTTTTAAAAAAAATTATTTAAATTTAGTCTAAACATCGATTAAAAAACTTCTTTATGCTATTCAATTAGAAGATAAAACAGTCAACCACGGCCGGGAATCGAACCCTGGTCCTCTACATCACCGTTGCTGCGCTCTCACCAGCTTAAGCTTGGATTTCTTGAGTGTAAACATTGCGATATGAGGTTAAATTTTAAGTGTTCTATTTTTCTTTACAGTTATCTTTCAATAAAAAAAATAATAATAATAAAACAATCAACTACTTAAAACATCGACAAACAATGTTAAAACCGACACACAACAATCGATGTTTTGTCAACATCGCATCCCTATTAGCGTAGGTGAAGATTTTAAGCTGATCTTTACACATCGGTCATCGCTTACCTCTGATTCCAATAGGTGTTTTGAGGAAATCAAGGATGAAATATTTTTGGTTTTTTTTTTTTTTTTTTTTTATAAAATGGAGGATCATAGAAAGACTCAACTTCCTCAATAGCAACAATAACAAAATCTTACTTAAAAAAGTATCCATGCCTGGCTGTCTAGTCTGCAAAAGATCTTCAAATGAAAAAAAAAAAGTTTATATGAATTTAAAAATATTCCTCAACTTATACGAATAACAAGCTTTATCATAGGACAAGCCATCCATAGAAATTATAAATAAGTTTGAGAAAAACGTCCACCAATCGGTAACGAGAAAACCGCATGATGTGAAAACCGTGAAAACCTTTGGAAGCCAATAATTGAAAACCTTTCTATAAGTCAAATATTCAAAAATATTTCTGTGTATTAAAAAACAATAAATTAATATTTTATTATATTATAAATTTGGTTGTTATTAGGGGACCGATTTTACCCTTCTATTTTTACTTTCACTTACCTATATATGAAATATATAGTAAGTGGAAGTATTGCGATCGTGAAAAAATTCGACTTCCGGTTTTCAACGGAAATACACGTTTTGGGGTCCCCTGAGTCGAAATGACCAAGTTCCGCGAAATGGTCTGTGTGTGTGTGTCTGTGTGTGTGTGTGTGTGTGTGTGAACAGACTAGCTCAAAAACTATAAACCGTGCGATCCTGAAATTGGGTATTTAGTGTAGGTGTATGCCCGCGATGTGACAGCATAAATTTCATCAAAATTACTTAAAGGGAGGGGGTACTTTACTTAATAACTTTTTAGGGTTTTTTCGATTTTCTCAAAAACGGCTCTAACGATTTTGATTAAACTGAGTATTTCATCTATTTATATGCCCGAAATATGACTGTAAAAATTTCATCAAAATTGATTTACCGGAGGGGGGACTTTACTTAATAAATGTTGTAACATTTTCACGTGTTTTTTTTATTTACTCTAAATCGGCTTTAACGATTTTGATCAAACTTGGTATTTGATGTATGTATATGCCCGAGATATAACTGTTAAAATTTCATTAAAATTGATTGACCGGAGGGGGGACTTTACTTAATAAATTTTGTATCATTTTCACGGGTTTTTTTATTTACTCAAAAACGGCTTTAACGATTAACAAAAATAAGATATGGATGTAGAAAAATTTGTGACTTTGGAAAATTATATTTAACAGAACACGTCAATTTCTTATCTAAGTATGTTGGTAAGTGAAAGTTGTGTGTTGCGCGCACGCACCAGATTTTTGTATTTTCCAATGCATCATAGGATTGTAGCTTGTAAAAGCGTTGACCCAAAAAATAGTTTTTATGAAAAAAAAACTAGAGAAATAAAAAAAAAATTGAAATAATAAATGGTGTTTTCCTAATATTGCAATTTTTTTACGGATAGCAAAATTTGAGAAAGGTAAGGTTTTAAATAGAACATTTTTTAATATTTTCGGCAATTTCAGATTTCATGCTAAAAATTTGATTTTTAAATTACTCGTTAATCATCATATCTTAAATTTAATCATCAATATATGCCGTTGTTAATCATTACATCTTCCTTGCCATAAATTAAAATTAAATGAGTTTCTGTAATTTATTATGTACTTATCTAAATAAATGAACTGTAAAAACAATTATTATTCAATTATTTCATCTTATTCAGCTCCTGTAAAGAATGGAATGCAACAAACACTGATTTTAATGATCAAAAATAATTTAAAAATCATAATAAAATGGTTAACCTTTAAACAGCCTATCGCGTATTTTTAAAATCCTTAAGTTTCAAGTGTCTAGCACAGTATTCATTGAAAAAAATTTAAGTTATCGCATAAATTCCTCAAATTAGCTAACAAACAATCCAATCAATATATCATTTTTCTTTTTCTTCTTGATATATCTTATCATTCTAAGATAAGAACCTTAAATATTTTAGGTAAATTATTCCAAAAACTACTTTCCTAGGCCTACATTCAGGACCTTTCTTGAGCAGCACTCCTAACGAGAAGAATCTAACTCCAGCCATTGCCTAATCGACCAATTAACGAATTAACCAATAAAAATAATTTTGCAACCAAGCTTTCGCAAATTATACATCGAAATATTCGAATATATCGCAATATAATAGGGAAAGTAAAATACTAATTCTAGATAGTGCTACAATATCCGCCAGAAAAATCAAGCTTAACTTTGATGCCTTTTCATTCACCTGATTGATAAACAGGAATTTCAGTTTAAAAACATTTTAGTTACAAATGGCTCTTTGTAATGCTACACGACTCGCCTAGCCCTGATGTAGACGCCTATCGAATTTATCAGTCAGTCATCCGGAGAATTGAAATTATATTTTCTGAAATAAATATCGTTATTTCAGAAAGCTGGCCCATTTTTGTCCGACTAATGGTCAAAATAACCAGAACTAGAATATTCACTCCAGTAAAGAAAAATTTCGTTCGAATGATATCAACTTTTCCTTTTTATTAGAAATGGAGATAAAAAAATTATTTATTGACTCTATAATACTCAATCTATATATGTAAGAGGCTTTGTCCTGACTGACAGAATCAACGCAAAGCAAAAACTACTGATAGAAACTTGAAGTTCGGAATTTAGATTTTAAACGCGATGTAGGTAACCACTAAGAAAGGAATTTCAAAAATGTAACCCCTAAGGGGTTTATATGGCGAAATTGTCGTTTAACTCTAACGGACACCTATTTTTGCACTTCGAGAAAAAATATCTAATTTGGACTCATTTTAAAGATCTTGATACGACGAGTTTAACTTGAAAGCTACGGGGCGTCGAAAACCATCTTTTAAAGCCAAAAATGAAGCGTTCACGACGAGTAAGTAATTTTTTGTTTCGGCGATCTTAGTGAACTCTCTCCATTGCGTGTCTCCCTCTCTTCCACCGGCCGGAAGTTTCCCCCTCCAACATTCCACCTACCGGAAGCTCCGATTCTACTAAATCTCCTTAATATCAGTTAACATATTATATGAAATCAATACCAAGATAATGATCACAAAATTGATTTTAAAGGCTCGCGGGCAAAGCCGCGACAGGGAAAGCTAGTCTTCTATATTTAAAAAATAAACTCAACAATATTTTTGTATTTAAGAACCATTCCGTTTCAATTACTCAAATAACTTTATCATTTCAGTATCATGTACATCATTTTTGCTGTCACGATTTCTGTTTCGCAACGAAGTTTCATGACTGGGTCTCATGAAATATTTTCGTTTTGTAACTAATATCAGTATCAATGAACTAACTTGTCAATAGATTGAATGAGTTAAACGAAATATAATAATATCTAATGCTACGAACCATTTATTTCCAGGAGTTGTCATCTGCGTATTTGTGACGATATGTTTATTTGTTAAGGCAGTGAGTGAATCTTATTAATTAATATTGCGGAATGCGACGTAACTTTAATATACATTTAGGACCTTCATGGGAACTTTGACATGTGCATCCGATGAATGGTGTCATGAATAATTTTAAAATAAGAGTTTTTACCTCACCATAACACGTTGATCATAAGTAGCTATAAAAGTACTTTTCAAGGTTCCAGACTGAAAATAAAATATATTTTAAACGTACCTCTAATTTTAATATGTATTTTAATAAAATTAATTTACTTTTAATTGTAGCTGCAAAAAAAAAAATAAAAAATTAAGTTGTCAAACCATTGTTTCTCGATTTTAAAATTTGGCATTACCTTGAGCCTCAGTAGGTTGGAATAACATAATTTTATAATAATAATCAAAAAGGGTGTTTTTTAATAATTCATAAAAAGGAAGTATTAGTTTAATTTTTTTTGTTTTTGTTTTTGTTTTTTTTTGGAAAAATACGATATCTATATAATATTGTAACGTTAAACAAAAACAGTAAAACTTAAAAAAAAAAAACATATGGTTTAGAATTTTTGGAACGAATAGTCTTTGTTAAAGAGAAGCTCAAGTCATATGGTTATCTGTGTGTTACAAAGTGATAATTTTTGTAACCTGTTCAAATATTTGTGTTGATATAATTCGTGTGGCACTGAAAATAGTTATTTTTCTTTGAATAAAAATTGTTAACCTACATAAGTGTTACAATATGATCCATTATTATATTATAAGGTTGTATGTCTGTTTCAACGTCACTTTATGCCACTAAGGCTAATCGTACGATGCTACTCTGGGAGTCCTAAATTTCGCCTATCCAGATATAATTAGGATAGGGATCTTTAACGAGTACCTGACATCGTACAGGCTCGGGACCTCCATCTTACGTCCTATCCGAGGGACGCCATAGACAAGGGTTTTTTACTCCCATTAAAAAAAACTAGGGCCGCCTCGGGACCCGAACCCGCGACCTTTAGTATAGTAGGTTTCTATGCTAACCACTACACCACAGGTGATTTTATATTAAAAGATCATAAAATACTGAAAAAATATGATTCCTGTTCCAGCTTTCTATAGCATTAATGCATTAAAAGATTGATAAAATTCCAAATTCCAAGACATTCTGCCTTAGGCTCTTCGTTGATTTAACTCGAATGACACAAATATTACAAGGTACAAATGTTTGAAAATGAATCACAGAAAAGTAGTAAGGCATGTTTATACCGTTGAGTTTTCGGAACGACGTTTGGAATCAAAAATTCCTTCACTGGTTGACCGCCAGGGCTTTAGAATGCACCAAATAGCCATGTTTACACTCTGTTTATTCGTCAATCCTGGGATGATTATTACTCTTATTAACCGGATTATAAGTGAACTAGAAAAATTTCATCCCAAATACATCGAAACATTTAACACTACAAACAGGTATATTTCGTCCATTGTAATTACCATCAGGCGGCCAAACGGCGAGGCAGCGTTTGGTTCCAAACATGGTTCTTACAATTTAACCGTGTAAATAGGCCTTTAAAACAGCTTAAAGTCTACTGCTCATTTTCAATGAACATGTTGGACTCCTCATCTAGAAATTGTACCAATGTATACTCTGAAGGTGATAAAGAAATTTCGTAAAAGTTCGCTGAACTTTAACAATGCTGCATATAAGGTCGAATCCATCATTACCGCTGCATTTACAAAAAACAATCTTAATTTCCCAGCTAATTGCATCCTCTGAAAAGGGAAAGTGTAGTTTCCTGTTGAGACGGCTCTTCGGCGTCCTTGCAGAGCTCTCTGTTCCACATCTCCTCAACCGAACAGCTGACTGGAAGTGGACCAAGGTAAGAGCACAAAGCCGGAGGCAGCCAGGCGAGGAGAGCCTCCTGAGTGACGGTGCCGCGGCATCTGCTACGTGACGTCTCGCCCGCTTTCTCATTCATATTCCGATCCTCGGAGCCGGCGTTATGCAACCCGTCGTGGAAAGGTTCCTGGAGATGCCAGCTTGTTTATGTTTGAGCATTCCGCCGGCTCCAAAGGGGGCTTTGTTGGTCGCTCTCAAACAGGGGAAGCGTTTGTGATATTGGCAGTGTTAGCGTTACGAAATAAAAACCCGTTGTAATAAATAAAATAAAACACGCTTTCTTCAAAATCAAACAGCTCATCTATAACAAAGTTGTAATAGAGATGCCCTTAAACTTTGCCTATATTATGGTTGTAGGTTTTGAGGACCACCTTGGGTACATATTTTACGTAAAATAAATAAAATGTTATCCGGATTAAATAGGCAACACCAAAAGATTCCAAACAAGATATTCTAAAATATTTTTGATTTACAGAAGAATAGAATGATGCAGATCAAATTACGGTGGATAATGATGGAAATAAAGCAAGTGATTGAGAGCTGATTGCTGCTTACGCTAAATAAAGATAGAAAGGTGATTAATAGGAAATAAAATTTCATCCATAATTTATTATAAGATCGGATAAAAACAAACATAACATTTGTTCAAGATAAAATATAACGCTAGAAGCTGGGCTAACGTTCAAAGGGGACAATGGTATGGAGCAGTTTGTTCTTACAGTAAAGTATTTATCATGAAAACCGTTGGTTATTTATTGTATAAATTATTATCAACAAAAAACTTATGTACTGAAAATAAAATTAGATTAAAATCGATAGCGATACTGAAAATAGGAACAGGCCTATGAAATCACCATGGTCCGGAATTTCATTTAACATATATATATGTTAAATATGGAAAAATCTTTTATCCTAATGTTAAGTCGAATTTCACTAGTTTTTAAGGGACGTTCATTAAAGTTTTTAACCTTATTGGTATAACATCAGGTTGTCATTATGATCTTTTTCAATACCAAGGGTTGAAAGATCGCCAAAAATACCAAAAGAGGGGCTACTGTTTGCGAGCTTTAAAGCAATTGAATAGATCTTATCAGTAATCAGATATTAGAGTTGAATAATTGTTCGCCGACCGCTTATAATAGACTTAAAGCAAATTATAGTAACTACATTTCAAGTGAACGCCTGACACGCACTAACTCTTTACTCAAGAGACTGAAGAAGAAGAAACTGCTGCTTTGCTTCTTTTTAGCCACGAATCCCATTTTTGGGGTAAATTAGAATTAACAAATATGTTAAAGAGATATGTGAAAAAATAAAACTCATAAAATTTATTTTATGTTATTTGTTGCCTCTACCCTGCCGCACCATTGGCAACATCTATATTTTAGATTCTCGAATAATATTGATCGATTTTAAATATTCCAATGTTTTAGTCACATTTTTCATCTTCTCTGAGAATTTGCTTCAATGTGCCCTCTAAAGTTATATTTTTCCTATTATTATTAAAAGCGTTGCAGTTAATTAGGATATGACGTAATTTCATTAATATAATTTTTAGAAAATATTACTTTTATGAAAAAACCTGAGACAAACCAAAATATGACCACCGCTTCTAGATATCGGGTATATAAAAAGCAACATATGTGCGTTTTTATTAATTTTTTTATTTGATCCAAATACGGAAAATAAAATATGAATTAGTAATGTTAAACTGAAAATACTATTCTCTAGGTTCAAGTATCTTCTTGTAAAACCTTAAATAATATTGGAACAATTGAATCGTCCTTAAAAATGATAAAGAAATTTATTTATTAAAAAGTAAAAAATAAGATTATTTCATTAAAAACATAAAATGTAACATAAATGTAAAAAAGGAAATTAGAAAAATGTTGACAGAATATCTTTTGGACTTGAGAATAATAGCAATTTGACTTATTAATAAATTTATATTAATAAACATATATATTATACATAGGTATACGAGTATATATTTTCATATTAATAAAGTTATACTATTGTTTAAATCTGGAAAAAGGGACACAAGAAGCCGGACCCGCAATACCGGGCTGTTGTGTGAATGTAGCATACCTTCTATAGGAGGATTGGCTCTGCAAGAGTTGGACGTATCAAATCAAAGTTTTATTGTTTTAGAAATTTATGAATAAAATTTCTATAATACTTATTTTATATCACTCAATTTCCACAGACTTCTGTATTTGCGGAAAACATTATGGTGGGAATCAATTTATAAATAAAAAGTAATATATTCATTGGGCTCGTATCATTCCATATTAATTTATCTAGCCTTTCCTTTCGAAACGCATCTATTGCCTAGGGATTAACTAAGTTGAAAAATAGTCCACATGAGTTACGTTTAACTCCATGGTAATCAGGAAGACCACCTAAACATTTAGAGCTTTGATTTATATACTTCCTCATAGTGTGTTGAAGGCTTCTGAAATGATCCCCAATATTTAACTTAGGTGGACTATTGTCTAACGTACCTAGTTGTTTCCAGTGGCCATAGGTATAAAATTACAAAAAAGATAAATAAAAAAAATTAAATGGTATTTAATTATACAATTGGTTGTATATTTATTTAACTCACTTTATGCTACTATGGCTAATCGGACGGTGATAAAATGGGAGTCCGAAATTTTGTTATCCAGATATAATTAGGAAACGGTTTTTAACGATTAATTAAAATAGTACATGCTCAGGATTCCTATTTTATGCCCCCTCCGAAGTATGGCGTAGACAAGGATTTTTTAATCCCATTAAATTATCCTATAGATATCTGCCAGGCTACGAAACCGAGAATTATATAATTTAATATAACATTTAGTTCTCTCTATGTATGATTGTATAGTGTAAAACGAGAATGAAATAATATTTCTCTTTATATATAATCAGTTAAACGCCTAAGTTAAAGTTTGAGTTTCGTAAAATACGATTATGTTTACATCTATTGTTTTTAATCATAACATATTTTACTTTGCCTCTTATATTAATTGAGTACAAAAGAGAGTCTTTATAAAAAATAAAAGTGGATTTAAAAAAAAAAAATGTATTATAATAGTGTGACACTTAGTTCACTATGAATTTATACCACACATTCTGTTCTATATGTGAATGAGGTTAATTTTCGGACAAATTAACTTCAGAATAACTCCTATTATTTATGATCTTTAGACCTATTATGTATAATAAATCAACCATAGACATTTTAACATTCTTCAGAGAAGCACTTTATTTAATATTTCTCTTTGGAAAATTTGTACATTTTTATTTTTTAAAAGTATGCCAGAAATATTATGTTAACTAAAATACGCATGCAAAATAAAAAGTTTAGAATTTTCCACAGAGATGGAGTTTGTCATTCTGTCAAGTAAAATGCTCATATGTAGAATGGGAGAGAGAATGCGGAATGTAGGATACAACATCAATCTTTAATAATTCAACGGAAGGTACCATTTACATTTAAACCGAGGCATTGGACGTACATGATCCTTGAACTCCAGACATTGGCCGTCAATAGCACATCTCTGGAACACATTTCGCTTACAGGCATGAACCAATAATTTGAGTCGAGCGCTTCTATACCAAAAATAATACAAAATAAGTTAATGGTGGGTTAGACAGAAATTATTGGCAGTAATGATCTGTAATTTTTGACACACACCGTCACCAATTACTAGGTAATCATATGATTAGAATTTATTGGAGCTAATAACCAATGTCCAAATCCGTATGTTCACTAATCTCATCAATTATATCTTGTGATTATCTCTTAAACCTACGAGAAAATATGAAACGAAAGAAGAATAAGAAATGAAATAATGACAGCCTTGTCCATCTTAAAGAGACAGCATTTAAAAAGTGAATAATGCTTTCACATTCACGATGCGACTTCAACTTTCGATTATTCATAAAATAATCGGAAATTGAAAAAATGACAAAGCTTGAAAAATAACAATAACCTTTTAGTTCTCTTTCAATCAATTTCATACAAAATAGGAAAAAATATTTTTTAATATACCTAGCTGTTCCCGTTTGAATTGTGTCAATCAAAATCGTGTCATACCACGGGAAAACTATACGTATAAGGCAGTAATTTATGTTGTTATTTTTTTGGCGGGGGAGGTAATGATTTATATTTAATTTTCAAAGTTTTTTAGGTTCAAGTTATTTTAATTGAATTTACAAAACTTTATAAACTGACTCGTAACGTAATAGATGAAACGATTTAAATTACAAATAACAACTACCCCTAAAAGCAATTAAAAAATATATAAGTATTAGAGAATTATACGTTACATGCTATTATAATTGAAATTCGTTTTGGTTTTTGTAGGATTCGAATAAATAAATCCCCGTAAAATAAACTCCCCAATCCCCTAAAAATTAACCAGGAGTACCTCTCACGATTTTGATTTTTTTTTCTCGTAGATTCCTGGTCAAAAAATATTAGACAGGGACTTTTCCGTTCAGGCCAAAGGGCTCTAGAAGCAGACCAAATAAAATAACAATAAACTACTTATATCATTTAAAACTAGAGTTAAGAAAATTATAGCTACATCATTTTTTTTACTATTTTTAAAAGCGCTGAATTCGAATCTGACGTAATTTTTAAACAAAAAATCTATAAGGATAGTCTGCTTGAAGATCTTTTTTTTTTTGTTTCATTGAACTGAAAAAAAATCTATGGAACGGCCTCACTTTAACTTAAATTTAAACTAAAAATATAAATATTTAGCTAAGGGGGAGGGGGGTTCGAGCGGAAAACAAGATGCCCCCGACAACCATATGAAAATCCGAGTATGAGCTTGCGAGATCTAATCTCAGTGGATAATATTTACTTGGCATTAATCCTCTCCTAATGCCAAAAAATCGTGGTTGAGGAATATTTAAGAGTAGTTACTTTAAGTATTTTCCCTGATGATTTGATTTCAGGATTTTTACTATGTAAACTTGAGTACAATTCTGCCGAACTTCTATAAGTACTAATGTCAAAAAATGGGAATGATTTCTTGTTTATTTTAGTAAAAAACGGTCCTCAAGTATTTTTTTTAATAATTGGACAGCAGGAAACTTTACTAGAGTTCGCTTTGCCATTAGATTGTTTTCATGTCAAATCTGTTAATCAGGCGAATTTTATTGATGTGATAGGTCACGTTTTCGGTTATTTTAATGCTCACTCTATTATTCAATCGAACTTATATCATAGATGTTTCACCGCGAGCTGCAATGCAAACAGCACACAAAGGAACTCAACACGACCCAGATACCGGATTGGAACTGAATACACAGAAGCCTCGATACAGAGAAGTGGAACATCTGCAGCGCTCCTTTCCTCGCCGATAAGCCGGCATTGAGAGCACGCGCGTGACTGGCGTCTACCTTAATAAAGAGATATGGAAATACGGCGCTCTATCATTTCCCCTTTATCGGTCATGAGATTGATGTGTTCTGCAATTTAGAAGCTGCTTATCCCGACAGAAATAGCTGGAATCAAGTTCCGAACGACTAACAAACATAACTCCCGAACTAGTAGCTCTATAAGCATCGCCTCGTGGTTTGAAATGGTTATAGATTAATTTACTGATGGTCCAAACAACCGCAATCTACTACGTGTTTCACCGTAAGATGCTCATTCCATGACCACATGATGAGAGCCTCAAGTTCACTAAATATCCTCTTTATTTCCTCAACTATCAGAGCCTGTTACCGTCAACACACAGAAATTTATTTAGGCATGTTATAAACAATTTATGAGTGATATGAATTTATTCATAAATGAAACATGATTATCAAATATTCTTCGTTTGTATCTTGACAAAAAACTAACTACTGGTACCATTCTAAAGATTCTTCTAAATTAGAAGATCTTTAGGCCATCTTCTTTTTTGAGGCCTCAGTTGATTGTCAGGAATGGGAAATAAAGCAAGGGTGAATTGAAAGTTTATTGTTAAGGGTAGCATCAGGACCAGTCATATTGGCGACATATGGAACATTGAGGTTTTATGGATAATTTGGTTTGGTACAAAGTAAGGATTTTTGGTACTAGGCACAGATTTTTGATTGGAAGTTAAGCATGTGAGAGAATTGAATAATTTAATGCTCAATCAAGCTCACTATTGTAATTTCAAATAGATATATTGTAGTCGTGTAAGTCAGTCTTTCGTAATTGCCTCGTGTAGGCAATTACACTCGGCAATTGGTAGTTTTGAGCGTTTGTCTAGTAAATGTTGGCGGTAACGTCAAGCAAGACTTAGCTCCATTTGGAGTCCTGAGTAATGAATCTGATAAGGGTAAGTGGAGAAGGTCAGTTGGTTGCATACAAAGAGCTTAGTTATTTAAATCCTACTATCGAGGAATGAATATACAACAGACAAATGAGCTTTTATAAAAAAAGTCTAATTTACTAGTAATTAGAAAAAAATGTCCTAAATTTAAATGACTTAAATATTATGACATACGTTAAATATAGAAATTTAAATTTTCTAAAAGATGTTGAATTTTAGACGAATAAGCTGGACAAGGATATTTATCATTTTTTTACTTAATGGATTACTTTCTATGTAACATACTACCCGAAGATGGGGTTATTTGGGTATTTTCGGTTGTTTGATATATGCGAGGAGAGTAGGTTCAAACAGTTTAAATGAGTGTAAGTGATCAATTAATTTTTACTTTCACTTACCTATATATGAAATATATAGTAAGTGGAAGTATTGCGATCGTGAAAAATTTCGACTTCCGGTTTTCAACGGAAATACACGTTTTGGGGCCCCCTGAGTCCAATTTTTATCATTTTCACGTGTTTTTTTTTTTATTTACTCAAAAACGGCTTTAACGATTTTGATCAAACTGGGTATTTGATGTATTTATATGCCCGAGATATGACTGTAAAAAATTCATCAAAATTGATCAACCAGAGGGAGCACTTTACTTAATAAATTGTGTATCATTTTCACGTGTTTTTTTTATTTACTCAAAAACGATTTTAACGATTTAATCAAACTGGGTATTTGATGTATGTATATGCCAAAGATGTGATAGCCAACATTTCATCAAAATTGGTCAAACGGAGGGGGCACTTTATTTCATAATTTTTTTCCAATCTTTACCTTTTTTTTGATGATCTCAAAAACAGCTTTAACGATTTTTATCAAATTCGTCATGTTTAATGAAAATTAGGTGTTCTTTAATATCAGGTAAGCTTTATTTTAATAAAATGTTCTGAGGGGGCTTAAATGGGGAAGGGGCTTTTTTTGTTTTCCTATAAAGTACCTTTGTATGTGTTTATAAGGTGAAATTATCTGTCTCTCGTTTCACCTAAAAATAAGAAATGGCTAAATATGAGATATGATAAAAATCAAGTAAAAATAGAGCGGAGAAAAAAAGAAAAATATTCAGTCAACTCATAAAACACATTGGGCCACGCATGCGGAGTACGCCTTTAATGACAGACCATTGTTTATAATCAAAGCCGTTCTGTTTATTTAATGGAAATTATTTGTTTCATAGTAACTAAATGAAATATTCAACAAGTAAATAGAGAATTATAAAATCAGGTAAGCTTTATCATTATTAAAATGTTCTGAGTGGGCTTAAATGGGGTAGGGGCCTTTTTTGTTTGTTTTTTTTTTTTTGTTTCCTATAAAGTACCTTTTTTTTTGTTTATATGGAGAAATTAACTGTCTCTCGTTACGCCTAAAAATAAGAAATGGCTAAATATGAGATATGATAAAAATAAAGAAAACATATAGATGAGAAAAAAAAGAATGTGGAGTACGCCTTTAATGACAGACCATTGTTCATAATTAAAGCCGTTCTGTTCATTTGAGAAGTAGCAATTAAAAAAACGCATTAATTTCTAATCTAAGTAAGTTGGTAAGTGAAAGTTGTGTGTTGCGAGCACACGCCAGATTTTTATAATTGTATTAGAAAAAATAATTATAACAATCTTAGTTCTAGTTTTACTTTTTTTCTTGCCATGTATGCATCATGCCATTCTTTTGTCAAAGGTCAGAACCAAATATATTGTACTTTATCGCTCTAAGGACTTTGGAAATATTTGATAAAACAAGAGGGCAAGTTTCCATACGGAGTTTAAAATTAATTTTAATTAAACACTTTTTTTTAAATTAATTTTTTGATGAAACTTTTCTAGTTGTATCTTAAATGCAATTTCTATTATTTTTTTTAATATTTTAGCATAAGTCACTGCTAGAGTTTCGGTAATGTATGCGTATGTGTAAATGATACATCATAGTGAACTGAGAACTGGCCGTTAAGGTACTCTTATTAAGGTTGGTAAAATTGAAGAAAGTTATGAACCTTGGTAGATAGAGAAGATGTATCAGAATTATAGGATTGAAGAATGAGATGAGAAAATCGAGAAGGGAATACTTTAACGTTTTGAAAGGAATCTCCTGATTCCGGACTTTACCAAAGGCTTCAGAGACATTTAAAAATTAAAGTGTTTGCTCTAAAGCAATGTATTTTTTCGCTTGGTGCAACTGGTTGATGGTTTAATGCTAATTTCTTAATGGTCAGATATTATTATTTTTCGTCGAGAAGGCTTTTGTGTATTTATTTCTAAAGGATTGTAGAACTTATCGGGGCAGACTGTTGGGATTGTAGAATGTTGGATGGTGAGTCAGTGTTTGTGTTAGGATTGAAGATTTTTACGACGGTCAATTAAAGCATTGCAATTTAAAACAATTATTGTGTAAAATGATATGGACACTAGAAGCTTCCCTTGGCATTTTCTGTGGCGATTTCTTTCTCTTTTTTAAGCTCTTAATATCCGTGCATTATTTATGAACAAAAAATATTTTTGGAATAATTTTTTTTTCAATTCTTCTTTTACAAAGTAAAATGGTGTTAAATAAATTAAGATTTTTTGTTCGAAATGCTAATGCTTATATAAACGTTTATGATTTGAATAAATTAGTCAGGACTGCTCATTTTCCTTATACTGCTAATTCTTTAGTAGGTATTTGATGTTGCTGGGATATGTCAAGGACTATCGACAGAGCAGATGAAATATTTACTCACTTATAAATAAAAATGAACTCGTATCTTTCTTTCTTTATGAAGTTATCTAACGAACTATGACTTGGTTGACCTTTGTTCATAGTCCCAACTCTACTATAAATTCAAAGCCACCAAGCCGTAAGAGCTATGAGGAAGAAACGCGGTCGTTAGGGCCTCTTGTGTGGCGATAGGGAACGATTGATTAGAGCTTAGGATTCCACAAACATACGAACAGAAGTGGCTTCCTCAAAAAAGATCTATAGTTAAGATAATTTCGCCTGCGTCTTCCTCAATTCTTCAGGCAACTCTTCCTGATGACTTGAATGAATAAAAAACTGCAGATGCTTCAATAGCCCAATCAGTAAAGGTCGTTTAGTGTTTTCCTAACCACTAATAAGTCCCAAGGTCCTCGTACAAGAATTTAATTACTTCGAGCGAAACCAGTTTTAGATTTCTGCTTCTATTTGCAGTCAACTTGAGAAGAAACTATTCATAACCGCAAAACTAGTTTCAACGTGTAAAACCAGTTATCAGGATCATCTCCAAATTTCATCAAGAATAATCATCTTGGATATTACGCACTCATATATTTTTATGAGATTTTTGTTTTTATTTCTGTTTTTAATTAATTTGAAAGGTTTTAAATTATATTTAAAACCGACAAGGACAGATTAAATTTTTTCAAAGTTCTCTTTGGGAACTTAAGAATAAAAATATGCACACTTCACATATATGAAACTTACTAAATTATCAGTGTTTCAAGAATATCATGTGCGTTACCGACTAATTATTGAGATGTATTAATATATTCCACGAATATGGTTACAGCTCGGATTACAGTTAAGATAAATCAATTTTGAGTTAGGCATACCATTGGAATAAGAATGACAGAACCTGCAATGTCAGAACATAGTCACAATAGTATTAATAGATCCATTCAAGTAAGGCACTATTTTACCATATTCTTTTATGGAGGAGATGATCGTGTTAACGCAGGTTGAGTACTGTCGTGTTAATGCAAGTAGGCTACTTCTTAGCTACGGTTAGTACAATTACTACCATCTGCCTACTATATTTGTGATCAATTTTCCCTAGTCGCTGTTTGTCGGTACATAATAAAATATAGAATGCAGTTCAAACTTCAAATATGATTAAAAAAAAAAAAAAAAAAAAAAGATTGTAACCGTCTTCTTCTAGGGAAACACCAAAAGTTCATATTGTATATGTAGGCTTACATAATTTTTATTAGAATAAAATAACACTTCATAATGTCAGGCAAAAAATAAAAACTGAAATAATCAACAAGATTACAAAAGGTATCAACTTGTAACGATATAGTAACACAAAAATAACCATATTATTCAGGCAGGGCAAGACTAACTGTCCAGTCCATCGCTCCTTATATTAAGTCAGAATCAGGACAGTCTAGAAGATTCTAGACAAGTTTAGAACTCTCGAACATTCACGAACATGTACTAAAACAGTTCCAACAATTCTAGAACTCTTTTCAATCATATGTTCTTTTTTGTTTTTTTGTTTTTTTTTATTCACGTTACAATATCATTTCTACCTTGGGTAATGCACGGGTTAATCATTTTAATCTTAGAAATCTTGTAGTAGCAATTTACATTTCGCATATTTTATTTACCGCTAATACGCTTAGTTTACTGCTCTATGTCATTATGAATTCTTTTACTTATAAAGATTTGCATACATTAATAATTAATGAAGATACTTGTGCACCCACAAATTAATTACTTATTCAGCAGCGAAATATTTTAAAATATTTTAAACTAAGTAGTGCTTCTTGACGGATTCACTCATTGATTGGTATTCAACCTTTAATTATTACTAATTTTTTAATAAACCTAGTTTTTCTTAAATATGTATCCATATTGCTTTTTATTACCCAATTACACTACAAAAAATAAAAATAAAATAAAGAGGCGATTTTTTTTTATTTGTTTATTTGTTTTATTATAATATTTAAATATCAATGAGGACAGGCTGCAGAGTGGAAAATCTTAACTCACGTTGGCGGTAACTAGACATATATAGAGAAGAGAAAGTCAAGTGTCGAAATATTGAAGCAGGCAACCCAATAATCTATTTTTTTCTCTCTCCCTGAAGAACTTATTAGAGGTTATAAGCATTTATGAATAAAGAAAAAATAAAGAGGAATATCTCGATTGAACAATATCTTTAAAGCCTATATACCTCTATTAGTTACAGGTAGGCTATATAAAACGCAATAAAATGGCAATGCTGTGTTAGTCATATTTTCATTTCATTAGGTTCACAATATGAATCATCAATTAATTATAACCTAGATTAATTAATGTTTCCAGAGTCATTTAACAATTAATTTTAATTTATTATTTCTAGACATAGTATTAATTAATTAATTACAATTTTTAATTATTCTAATAAGATTTTTTTTTTGTTTTTTTACAGGTAAGTGATATGAAGGAACACAATAATACTGTTACTTATAAAATCAATAGTAAAGTGAGCGGAAGCATGGGGTAAGTATAAAGTTATCAATCGGCTGATATATTACCGATAAAAAGGTTTCCGCTTTATTAATATAATTAGGATGGAAATATTTAACACACAATAAAAATCCAATGACCGTACGTTTGTTCCACCTTGTTAAAAACTCGAAAAGTAGAGGTTGGATTGACTTGAAAATTTTACACAACGTAGTTTTATTCTGTTTAGTCGAATAGTGTCAATATCAACTTTTTATGTTACCTAATTAAAAAATTATTTTCGGGTCCTCCAATATATATTTTTGCGCAACAATAATATAATCCTTCATTTTCTAAAAAATGAAAAATAAATCACGGAAATAGGACAATTATTAACAAAGTTTTTTTTAATTTTATTATGATCGTTACATTACAACTTGAAAAGTAGAGAAATGTAGTAACTGAGTTGAAATTTTTAGTGTTTATTTATGTATCTTAGAAGAAGAGTGTAGTTACCATTATATATGGAAAAAAAATCAGAAAATATTTTATAATTCATTCTTATTCCACAGCGATTCAATGTGGAGTGTTAGATTTTAGCTAGTGAATAATTGAAATGTGGAAATGTATAAGGGTCTAAGTGCCAAAAAAATAAAACAAAGATTTTTTTTTGCCAAATTGTTATATGTGCCATAGCCATTCTTCAGAAATGGGGGTATAAGTAATGTTTTTTTGTTAGAAAAGAGTTCATTGGACGTATGAAAGATGGCATGGGTGTAAGCACGCGGTTCACTCTAGTGGTATAAGTCATATAATTTCTGTAAAAATTTCCTAAGGCACTTATACCCTTATGCATTTCCAAGCTTCAATTAAAAATCAATAAAATAATTTAGTTTATAGTAATCAATAAAATAATTTAGCTACACAGTCAAGACTCAGACTTATAGGTACTAAGTACTGTATAAGTACAGACTAACTCGTCAGTCACTTGCTCCTTATATATAATCGTAAATGGTCAGGTCTGGAATGTTCCAGAACAATGTGGACAGTTCTACGCTTTCGTGGACTCGGCCACGGAAAGATCTAGACCCAAACAGTTCGTTCCAACCGCTTATTTTGTTCCAACAAACGGTCTGGGAGTTTACGCCGTATGTTTCTTTTATTTGCTAATCGATATTATGGTTTATTGTATACACTAGATGTTTTTCTTTATGAAAGTTCAATTGATCAATTAATTTATTCTTTTCAATATAATAAAAAATAAAAAAAAAACTACGACCTTTATTTACTTTGACGTAGAATAAAAAATATCTTAATTATTCATTCATTCAAAAAATGTCTTGATTATAGTTAATAAATTCATATCATGGAGCTAATGTACACATTTTCAGAAATTGTATACATTTAATTGATTCACTATATCTCCGTATAAAATGGGTTTGAATTAAAATCAATAGAAATAAAAACTTTAAAGGTTAATATACTAATATACTTGACCGTAAAAATGGTTAGAAAAATTAAAGCGTGGAAGTGCACAAGGGTATAAGTGCCTTTGGAAATCTTTACAGAAATTATGTGACTTATACCCTCTAGGGTGAACTACGTTCTGTGCTTACAGCCATGCTATATTTCATATGTTCAATGAACTCTTTTCTAACAACAAAACATTATTTATACCCTTATTAACCATTATTAATCATGATTATAATATTACCATTATTAATCATTACTTATACCCATTTCTGAAGAATGGCCTGGGCACATATAGCAATTTTGCAAAAAAAAAACTTTGTTATATTTTTTTGGCACTTAGACCCTTATGCATATCCACGCTTCAATTGTTTGAGGTGCGGTCATAGAAGAAATTATATTGCTATGTGGACATATTTTATTCTTTGCCAGCCTATCTTCTCCTATCGAAAGGATTGTTTTCGAAATTTACCATTCATACTAAGTACCTTCGGCGGATTTAGGAGTATGGGTGTGGGGGCTGCAGACCCACGTTTGTGTCATTCTTTGTTATTTAATGGCGGAATTTATCTGTACTAAAAGTAAGGAAGTAACGTAAAGAACAAATAATATGCAGGGCAAGTAGCATATCAGTTGAAAGGAAAGGAACATAAAGATAAAAGAAAGGAACATACAGATAAAAGAGCTCGCCTATTCGCCCCCCGCCCTTCACAACCAAATTTCATTCGAATATCGGCTGGTTACCGAATACTTATTTCCTTTATGGGTTCAGGTTTTCGTGTTTATTGTAGTATGTAGTATTTTTAACGTACTATGATTTCCTTATTTAATGCAGTATTTAGTATAGGTTTCCTTTTTTAATGAAGTACTAGTTTAATTTGATAGTGATTTTCCTGAAGAAATATTTTATCGAAGGCTGACATTTATATTTTTATCATTAAAAAAACTGTGTCTTTTATTATTATCTGCGCATTACACTTAGCATAAATAACACAATGATTATGCTATGACAATTATTATTTATGGCTAGAAAACCTGGGCCTCTTTCGAAAAAAGATAAAGTTTCCTAAAAATGTCACTACACAGTTGATTACGAGAACAAATAGGTATGTCCCTAACTTTACCGGTTGCAATCTTCGTTCCACCGGCCACTGAACCTCATAAGCTGCCTCAACTTCCACATAAACACAACAACGATAAAGCATGCAACCGCAGAGACGATTTCGCGACCTTCGGGTTTTCGTAAAATTTTTTGCTGGAGACGTCTTAAAATTACATCTCTTTCGAAATATTGCAATGTTCCATCATATTCGAGGTCAGTTGGCAAATCCTCATTACGATTGACAATTTTCGTTATCGATGGCGTGCGCATGACCTTTATAGGATTACCCCATCACTAAGTCAAAAAGTAAATTATCAAAGTTCAGATTGTTCTAGAAAAAATTATTATTAGGCAAGATTCTATTTTTCTTATAAGCCTAATTAAAATATTAATAACTTTTTTTTTAAGTTTTTCCTTTCCACCTTTTTGTTTAAAATAAATCATAGCTTCATCGTGGTAATAAGAATGCCCAGGTTTAGTCAAAAAAGATATTTTTATAATATTTAGAGTATATTAGATCATTGCTTTCCTCCAACTATGAATCATAATGAGTAATCGCTTATTGAAAGGCATGCGTGATAAGGATTATAAAACTACATTTTTTCACCTTTTTATGTGTGTGTGTTAACACGTATGAAATTGTTTATTGGAAGTTTCTTATGTGATAATTTTTATTTATTTATTTAGTTACATTTTAGGTGCCATATACAACATCATAGGCTAGAGGCACCAAATTCTATTAATTTATAAATAGATTTTAGAGCTGAATAACAAAATAATTTTTAAAAAGATACTTTTTAATGAGTAATAGATGGTCAGTCTATTCACTTAAAAATCAAAATTGAGACGTGCTATTTTTTTTTTTTAACTTGATATAAATTTTACTTCTCCTCTACAGGACTATAGATGAAAGAAAACCCTTCTCCGAAAGTTTTGTGACGTTCTGAATATCTAGTGTGAGATGACACGACCTACATACAATACAAGGTTTCGGTTTGTTCTAGATCTTATGGGAACCTTATGTCATCGTACTTCCGTACACCCAGACAGTTCTTGTCGACTGCGCTGCTAGATCTACCCCACCCTTGCATACCGTGGCAGCCTGCATCGCACTCCCAAGGTGGCTTTGAACTGTGTCGAACCTCATCCTCGAACAACCTGTCTCCTGCACTGTTCGGCATATCTAAATAAGATCTTGGTGAGGTACTTTGTCTGTACAACCGATTTTTCGGGGATGGCGCTAATATCGCCAATACTAGAAGATTATAAAGAAATATCTTAACCAACTCAAGAATTCTTTTAGAATTTTTCCGACGTTGCTTATATATATATAAAAAGTTAGAGCACAAGTCAGAGCAGCCGCTAGTTCCACATCAGCCTCTTGCATTGGTGCACTCCGACATCATGTTCACTCTTCTTCACATTTCAATGTAAATTGATGTAGTAAGCCTGTACGGCAAGGTTCAGGTGATTATCTGTTCGTCATACGGTTCGACGCAGTGTAAAGCCACCTTCAGAGACAGAGCAGGTTGGACGTGGGAGGGAGCCCGATACCTCAGCGTTGCCAAGTCTTCTAGTCGACCCACTTCCATCACTTACACACACTTAGCAGAGCCGGGATCCAGAAAGAACATGAATCACTTAAGTGGTCCTTTCACCGCCAATCAAAAACTTGGAAGCAATCTAACAAAATACTGAACTGGGAATCTACATATACGCAAATGTTTATCTTAGAAAACAGATTTTTTTTAAATCAATATCGAATCTCCCACAGATATAAATGGTGTGTAAGGTAAATAGTCTTCAAAACTAGAGGAGGAAATATTAAGTAACAAATTAGTACTGTGACCAATTCCGAATAGGGAATAATTAAATTTAAATTGTTTTAAGGTAAGCACTTAATTGCCGAACAGGAACCGAAAACTAAGTAATCAAGTGATTTAAGTGCAGTATCAGAAAAAAGGCTAGGTTCCCCTTCAAATTTGAATTTTCTTTTTTAAGATAAAGTGACAAAACTGAAGGTATGATTTTCGTAACAATTGTGGCTGACTTCGTAGATAAGAACATTATAATTTTAAAATATAAGATTTTTTCTTGAAGGCACAAAATGTATACACGCGAATAATATTCATTTACATTCAGTGTTTCGGCTTCCTAAAACAAAAAATCTTGAAGGACAACACGATGTCACAGGAAAGGCGGATATAAAATAAACTTCACTAATTTATCTCAAGCGGTTTTATTCAAAAAAATAAAATTTTACGAAAACAATCTTACTTTTATACGAATTCATTTTAAAACCATAAATTTATGTATTTTATCGTACTTTAGTCTTATTAATATATTTCATTGTTTAGAAATAACTTTTTTTTTTATTTCAACTCACTATTGATGGATGATGAATATAATGATGGATTATAGTGATGAGAAATAAATATATATCCAAACAATATTTTATTGTGTTAATTTTTTTAATATTGAAGCCATTAAATTGATTTCATCAGATTCGTTATTATTATTACTTTTTTTTTTTTTTTTTTATTATTTTCTTAAACTAACATGTCAGTCAGAATATTGTCTTTTTAAAACAGTGGCCAGATATTTACATTATATCAGGTCATACCATAAGTAATGTCGATTTTTAATATTCTGTTTGTTTATGTTTAGATTACTAATCTCTCCTTTCCAATTTATTTTTGTTTTGATAATAGATAAATTCAGTAGATGAAGTGAAAAACGAGGTGTTCTTTAATTCAAAACCAAAGGATTTTTTCAGAACGGGCATTCGAAATTTGGTTTCAAAATGGCAAACTGTTGTACAACAAGATGGTAAATACATTTTAGATTGAACGTGTTTCATTGATTTTATCCTATACCTTATAGCACGCCATTAAAAACCGACATTACTCACGGGATGACCTGATACCAAAGAATATCAACGGGTAAGAAATGGTCAACTATTAGCCTTGATTGCTTTAAGCATCCATTTCTTCATACCTCTTAGCCTACCTATGAGAGATGGACGGATTAGCAGGGGACGATAGTCGAACCGAGACCTATGTCAAACTAAAAAGACCTGCAAAATTACTTTAATCCAATAGCATCATTATTATTTAAAGGCAATTAAGTTTGTGGAGTAGAATGAATTAGGCACATCGGTAAGAGTGAAATTTCCTTTGATTTTCGGTATAGTCGCGAGTCCTAAGAAAACACTTTGATCCTAAAATTACTCGACCTTAAATCGATGTGTTGATTTTTCGGCGTCTCGAAATTTCCTCATCCATTAACTTTTAATTGATCAATGTATATTTAATTTGCTCACATTAAAACTCCAATGAGTGAGCCAATCAGGTGAATTTGTAAACCGCGAGCGATTAGTAAACTGGGTGCGCAGGAGTGGCCCAACCAGAGTCGATTTCTATTACCAAATCGTTACTTCACCTTTTCGCTCATTCATAACACAACCTATATCGTAAATATAGTATCATAGACTCATGCGTGTATAGAAATAAACACTTGATTTTATTTTAGCAATCGGTAAAAAGTACACTCTACTGTAATAGTAATGTTTCCTCTCTTGAAAAGGGATTGAGAAAACCCATTGATCAATCTTTGGAAATATCAATTAGGATGAAGGGAAACAGGTTTTTTTTTTTGTTTTTTTTTTTACAACCTGAGCAAGTATCTTAAAATTCGTGTTTAAGATCAATATCAAAGAATGTAAAAAACATGTCACTGAAAATTGGGTAATGATAGTGATAGTGAGATTGATATAAAAAAATAAAAATAGAAATGATAAAAAAACAATAATAATAGACCATTTTACCATATCGTACGATTTTCGAAATTCTAATTTAAAAAAAAAAATGAAAGCATTATTTCTTGTCATAATTTGATTCTTAGCTACTTAGGAAATTTATAAAAATATTATTCCTTGTATAAATAATAAAAATCATAAATTTTCCCTCCTCAACAACCAGTCTTAAAACCATGGCTACCGCGATTTAGTGTTGATTGTTTATTTCCTTTGTAAAAGTTAATCACCAGAAACAACAGCCATATGATCTCGCATTAAAAACATAACACAGTTTCCTGTGGATGGTAGTGTACTTGTACTGCCAAATTTGCAAAGTTACAATAATCTAACATAATTAGCATTACAGGTGTTGCTCTAGAGTCGACTTGGACTTAGCTCAGCTTATAGTTTGTTGTGTTTTTCATTTATGTATTTTCAACTGGTATGCTTGTTTTTTTTTTTTGTTGTTTTTTTTGTAGAGACGTTGAAAAAAAAAAAAAGCGTTCATCTTGAAAAATAATTTAATCCTCTATCTCTTCGGCGTTTGGAAGATTTGCTTAACTACTCATTAAGGAGGTGATCTGACAACTTTTTGAATAAGGACCCCCCTGAGAGGAGAAGACACTAATAAAGTATATTCCCATACATAATGAATGTGGATTGTATTTAAACATTTAATATTAATTTACAAGGTCACTAAATACTAATACATATTTTAAATTAGGTTCTTCATTACTCATGAAATGTAAAAACAAAAGTTGCCCACCCCCTCAGAAAATTTCTGGATCTGCTACTGATTTAACCTCATATTAAAATTCGTTAAAAAGCGGGTCCTTAAAGTGTCCTGCTACTCAGGACCCGCGTCATTGCTTCCGGATGAATGAATTATCGGATGCTACAACTCCCGAAGTAATCCGGGAGAGCGGTTAGGGCGCTGATAAGATAACACTCCTTTCCCTCTCCAAGGTCGGCCGATCGGTAACCTTTCGTAACAGCCCGCGGTGTTATGTAACCTGCTGCCTGCTGCCGGTGCAGGTGATGTGCTCTGTGGGAATACAACGGCAGTCACACAAGGGTCAGGTGTCCATAAAAGGACCCTTTAAGGACACTGAAACATCTTCTTCCTAAGGATGTGTCTTTTTATCATTATGAGCATTTTAGGATTCGCCAATGAATAAAATTGAATGTACAGAAAGCTTAAAAGTAATTTCGGGACCATGAATTATTGACATAAGCCACATATATACATATTATTAAGAAATAATGACAGTCCTAAGTGTTTTTTTTTTTTGTTTTTTTTTTAATGTTACGAACAAGACGTTTTGTTTAATTTTAATTTCATTTTGAAAGGAAAGGATGAAATGTTTTGACTGAAGTTCAGAATTTTCTCTAGGCCAGTAAGTTCAAAACGTCTTTTTCTAATAAAAGCAGTTGTAACATGAATGTCAGACATTGGATAAATCGCATATAAAATAAAAACAAGAAATAGAAACACACTGTTTATATTTATAGTTACTTCAGGACGAATCCATAAAAACAATTACATAAAAGAAGAGAATTATAGAAAATTTCGGTTCTAATAAAAACATAATACTTCTAATGACTTCCGAATTCAGTAATTTGTTAATGAAAAAAAAAAATATCTTGAAAGAAAAAAAGTCAGGCATTTGAAACATGTGACACTGTTCTGATATATTTTAGATTATATTTGATCTTTTTTTGTATAAATGGTTAAAGTTTTTTAATAACTATATTATTAATTAATAAGGATAGGTATACAAAGAAATATTATGAGTTTTAATATAATATTTGTTAAAAAATAATGATTTATAATCGGGCATTGTATCTAAAGCTATAAAATTAGTTTGGATGCTCAATAGTAGTGTAAAACTGTCGAGACTATTGATAGTTAAAAAACTATCGATAGGTCAATCGAAAAATTTCTTTTTGATGAGAAACAGTGATACCATCTGCCAGTAATCACTCTACTGAAAAATAAACAAAATGTAACAGTAGGTTAAATGATGGTGAGGATTTTCAGTTTACAATGATTTTATTATGATAAGCCAACGTTTCGATCCAACTTGTGGATCTTCATCAGGGCTAAAAGAAAACAAATAGATGAGTATCTATGCTAGAGGTTGACAATAAATGTAACAGTGTGTGAATTTTATATATTTTTCTAACGAAAAATGCTGAACTACTCTATACAAAAAATAGTAACTTCACTTAAAAATATGATTAAAAATATGAGCTCCAATTTACTCCAGAGTCATCCTGACACCATTCTGACTGAACTTCAAAAGTATACCGCGCTATGGGATTCTGAATTAAATAATTAAAAATTATGAAAGGAAACCCATTTGTAGGAAAAATACATTTAAATTTGTATAGGCTAAAACATTAGGTTTTTGATGAAAAATTGAATGTTTTGCTTATATATGTCTTCCACGTAGACGGAATAATATAAAAAAAAAATCAACTGATTGCCTGCCAGTTCCTTCACTTCAAAATAACTTGCTTAGTGACAGAAACAAAATCACAGTCCTCAATAAAAAAGAAAATAAAAAATTGCAATTGAAAAACTCCTTTTCAATCAACTGAACTATTTAACTCCCCCCCCCCCCCGGTCAAGACCATATACTATCAATAGTATCGATAGTTTTATGTCCGATACTATCGAAACTATCGATAATGGAGAGTATCGATAGTTTTACATCACACTTACAATAAATACATTTATATTTATATTCAGCAGAAACTTAGCAGAATGAAAAAAAAACACAACAAAAAACGGAATTCGCCATGAAATCGTTTCAAGCCACTGACCCCTGAATATTTACGTAATTCCCAACCTACCTTGAAGAGCTTCGGAGATAAAGACGGAAGAATGGGAAGTTGATTATTAGAGAAAGGAAACTTTTCCCTTAAAACTATTGATATATTTCTTTTTGTCGTCAGTCCCATTTGCATCTTAATATAGCCAACGCGCCATCTATGGAACGCCATTTAGGAAGTAGGCAGTCTGTCTCATTCAACGTAATAGTCCACTCCTTTTTACGAGACTTTCACATAGTAAAGAAAATAACAATAAAAAAAGAAATATATTACACATATACATTTTTTTATGTGAGTTAAACCATTAAAATATCTATGGGATCAATCGGAAATAAACCGAAGAAATATTTAAAAATTAACCTCCATGAATTGATATAAGAGGTATTTAATGATTATATAACTAATAATAGGTATAATAAAGTTAGCTTAGCTATATTATGCAGCCAATTATTGAATATAGATGCAGGGGCACCGATATTATAGATTGTGGTTATGAAGGCTGAATGTACTTAGTTTAAGCCACAAATTATTAATTCATTCCGGTCCGATCACGTTCCCATAACTAATAATTTATATAATAATTAATGGACCGGGTTGGTATGGTGTAATATTACTTATAACTTCGGTTAGACGTTAATCTAGAAGCATTCCAAAGGTTCTAAAGGGAATAAATGATGATGGTTTATTAATTTTTATATTATATTAATCTTTATTATACAATAATTCTCTTGAGGAACATATTTATTTGGAAGAAAGGTGACATAATAAAAAAAAAAACTTTATTCGAATCCATAGAAAAAAATTTCAATCAATGGCAATCATATTATTTATTCAGGCAGTCGATCTCCATAAGCCCACTCGACAGCCCTGATGATGACCTGAATGTCGGGTCGAAACGTCGGCACAATATATATTTTATTGCACATACAGTGTTTCATTTGACCGCACCCCCAACCATTTCCATCTCATATTCTTCTACGGTTAACTAATTACCTTCATTATTATTTATTCATATCGCACGACGACATGAAGATGGTCACAATTAAAAATATATCAATTTTGAGTTACGCATACGGTTGGAATCAGAATGACAAAACCTACAATGCCACAATAGTTGTTCCGTTCGCGTAAGGCGCTATTAACGATATTCTTGTATGGAAGGTATAATCGTTTTAATGAAGGTAGAAGGTTAATTTTGAGTTACGGTTATTACCAGTGATACTAACTGCCCAAACGGAAGACTATTTGAGATCAAAGATTATTTTCCCTAGTAGCCGTTTGTAGATAAATAGTAAAATCGAGAATGCAGTTGAAATTTCAAATGTTGTTATCCATAGAAATAGTTTTTCGAATTATAACCATCTTCTTGCCGACGTACGATATATAGTCAAGTATATTATTCAACAATCTACGTTATTGATAAAAATATCGGCCACACATCGTTCGGCTGGATTTTATTGCTGTTCACCAGAAACATCAGAACACCTTTAACCACAATCATATCTTATTGAATTAATAATTTCTTTTATTAAAAAGCATACACAACTCATTAAAAAATTTTTAACAAAAAAAAAATTATCCAAGTGCAAAAATATCATGGGATTCTATAAAAATGCTATAGGAGTCCTTAGGTTCCCTTTTACACTCGGCTAAAACGGGATAGTTGGTTTTTAATTGGAGGTGTAAAAAGAAAAACCTTTGGCAAAAATTAGTGGATTTCAATGTCAGTCTTATAAAATAGCTGATTTTATAACATTTATAATGGCCATACCAATGTATGTTAAGTATATACATCACATTAATTTGGTAACAGAACCGAATAAACGCAATGAAATGTGTTCCTCATATTCAATACGTAAAATGTGTTTTTCTCATTTATGAGCTGACATTTTTTCACTTTCTTGTTTATATTAGAAGCGAAGTAGGCCAAACATTCGGTAAAGAGTTTTTTTTTTTTACATAAAGCATGATAAAAACGTATTTATCGTAAGAAGAGACTCAGAAATAATTTTATTTAGCATATTAAAGATGAGTGAGTAGTCGGAAGCAATCTCGACGCATCAGAGATATCTCGTGAGAAATTAAAACTCGGAATATAATCACTTTCGATATTCATGAGGCTTAGAAAATTAGGTTTATGGGCAGTTCTGGGCGCCTCGTCCATTTCCTCCGGTGTTGTGCAACAGCGGCCGGAATAGCCCTACCTTTTCATGTCCTTTGTATAATTCTCATGGGAGAAAGAGAGAAAAAAACATAAATGCTCATCGGCCGTGTCTTTTCTTTACATAAGTGTTGAATCTTGCACTTACATAAAGCGGTGGTAGGAAACGGATAGGTATCAGCGGCTACCGGATGGTACGACGGTACAAACTAAATTACTGGTAAATGCAACAGGAAACTGTTGGTTTTCCGTGAAATTCGACTTGATGTCTGTCATCCGTTACATATCTTATGTCGAGAGAAATCCATCGTTTGGAATATTTCATTTATGAAGATTATATAGCTCAACCTTTTTTTAAAAAAAAAGAAAACTTATTAAGAAGAGAGCTTGCATGGTGTACGCGTCGCCTACTAAATTTTATTAGGATTCATACCCTTGATGGAAGGGTTGTTAGGCGTTCGTTGCTAAATTGATGGAGTTAAAAAATCCTGTTAGTTCATTAGAATCAGCATATTTCTGAGAGATATCTGTTTCCATTGGAGGAATAAATAAATAATTTTTACTGTATTCAAATTAAGAAGGATAGAGGTAGATAATAAAAAAGGAATAAACAGAGTTCATACTCGTAGGTTTAGGCGAACAAGGCAAGATTTTACTGGACGACTGTACTCAATTCTAAAAATAATGAGTCAGTGTAATGCACGGCAGGAAATACACAGAAGTGTTTTCGGCGATGTTAATCATTAAGTTGTAAACGATTGAACCCAGGGCTAGGCGAACATCTGTAGAATAAGTATAATAGAATAAAACAATGAATAATTTTTATTTTTTTATTGATAAGGTGAAACAACCTAAGAACACTTACAACAGTTCTGATTATTAATTAATCATTTTGAAAACATTTCTTTTCTTCTTTTTTTTGTCATTAATTAGACTGTCTGGTAAGTGGAACCGAAGATATGTACAGATAACAGCCTTTCAATATGACGGAGAAAGGATAGGCTGATTGTGTGGGATACGAACATATTTTCCCATAAATAATGTATACACTTTTTATATAATATCTTACTTAATGTAATACCGTGTAACGTATTCTTCATGTATTTTATCAATTGTTCCCCATAATACAAGTGGTCAGGCACTCAACTACAATGGACACGGTCCCAGGTTAGGATCTGGCTGCCTTAGGAAGGGCCTAGACCATCCTTGAGTTATAACGCTACCGGTTTTAATCAATGAAAAAATAATAACAAAATATTTGGTTTAGAACTATTGGTTTAGTATTCTTAAGCTAAAACAAACATCTTAAACACAGGCAAATAGTAACTAAGCTTTTCCCTTCACATATGGAAGGAAAGTACAGGTGTTCCCTTCTCTCACAGCTATTACTCCTAAATTCGAACTCAAGGGATGTGTTAGAGCTCATTGTGTACCTTCATACTTCCACAACTTGAGAGAAACGAAATGTAAAACACCTACTCAAGTTAAACATCTGGTACATTTCGAGCAAGAACCCACCTCGCTGAATGGAAAAACCTTTTTGTATCCTCCATGCATGTAAAAAAGGATAACTCCGACGGAAAATTCAAAGCGTTCTGACTCCTTAGGTATTCTACTCATACCAAACATTGGAAAACGACCTATATTCGGTCACCAAAATAAAGGTTACCGTACTACACAGAAAATTGTAAATTCTAATAAGTTATTACAATAATCCCGAATGCGTAACTGATCCCGGTGGCACAGTTGTTATATAACAATAGCGGTAGTAACTGAGGTGTAAATAAACATCTCGGTGCAGTTAGGGACAAAATAGGCCACTTAGCTATGTTAATTTTGGCACAGAATCCTTCAAACAGTTACGCTTAGTTCCATAATAATGATACTAAGGCTAAACAGAGTTTTTTCATTTTTTTAAAAATAAATAGATAGATATTTTCCAATTTTGTTTGTTTGTTTGCTTAGCGTCACTTTACGCCATTAAGGCTAATCGGGCGATGCTACAGCGGTAGTCCTAAATTTTGTCTGTCCAGGTATAATTAGGATAGGGATCTTTAGCGAGTACTTGACATCGTACAGGCTTGGGACCTCCATTTTACGTCCTATCCGAGGGACGGCATAGACAAGGATTTTTTACTCCCATTAAAAAATCCTAGGGCCACCTCGGGACGCGAACCCGCGACCTTTATTATTGTAAGTTTCCATACTAACCACTACACCACAGGTGACCCCATTTTCCAATTTAAAAAAAAAATACATATGTAATTAAAATTTTTGGATGGCGAAACATGCTTTAAAATTAACATTCAACAATTTTCTTGATTCTTAACTACTCTAGTTAGTACGATGACCACCATTTATGGCCCCAAAATCTTGACAGTAACAATTGAAAATCCAATTGAGATCCCTAATAGTAATTATTAAACATCCAATTGGAGGACTAATAATAATATTTTTAAAAAATTTTAGAATTATTAATTTTGACTGCTTCTACTACTAATTACATTGAGTGAAATTTCTACTAAGTCGACCCATACTTCGAAGAATGTTGTCCCCTTTATCATAAATAACATTTTGATTATGTCAGTCATTTTAACATTTTTGTATATTTTTATTGTCAATGAACGCAAATTATATATTATTTATAAAACTGACATTAATTCTCACTGCCAGGAGCTATTTTATTAAGAAACACTTGATTCCATGGCTTACATCTTATTGAAGAGTTGCTACTACGATTCAGACCAAGATGAAGGATTAAAATGAGCGCCATAAAAAGTTTTAATTGAGAAAAGCTACTAATAAATAATAAGATGCTGTTTTATATTTATGATTTCAACCTGTTGTTTACTTATAATAAAGGAAATAACTGAAGAGTGACCCATGCTCAGCCTTCATGATGGCCAAATATACACGACGGTAGAGTGGCCACAGCTGCTAAGCGTACCGTGAACAGAGCCAGTAGGAACTGGGTCGCGCAATCAGTTCCTTGTTATCATAACAGTGATATCTTTATCACTTTGTCAACTACGAGTTTATCTGGGTGACTTCTATTGTTTCTTTATTTATTTATTTTTGAAACTATTTCAAGGTATATTTGAAATAATAAATAATGCTCAAAACATTCTTAATAGGGAAACAGATCTTGAGTAGAAGGTTATGTCGTAATATATAAAGGCTTTAAACTAACTATAAAAACTTTTTCTAACAAGCTAAGCCTAAACAGAATTATTAGTGAGTCGTGAGGGAAATATTAACACTCCATGTTGCTAATAATATCAGTCGATTTTTTTTAATTTATAGTATTTTGATATATTATTCATTACTTATATCTGAGAAATATTTTTAACAAATTTATTTATTCATTTATTTTATACGTAATTTGCACCTCCGCTGGAGCGTTTCTAGTATATTTTTTGAAAATGTAAACTTTACTGTCTGATTTGTGTGGTTGTGAGTTGAGCAGTGAAATGTGGTGTATTGTTGAAAGTGAATGATTTTACTGTTGGATATCCATGCCTTTTTATGTAGTCTGTTGTTAGAAAATACCAAACAGCTTTTATAATTTCTCTAAGAATTTTTGTTTTGTGGTTTTTCCTGTAAATCCAAACAGGTTATAGAATTTATTTATATATTAGTCTTTTGTTTCGTAAGTTAAGTGAAGATCTGTTGTCTAGAAGTTTTTGTCTTTGTATGTATCTTCTGAGTCTTTTGTCCAAGTATAGTTCTAGGTATGGTTTTTGAAACAAATAAATTTGTGTTGCTTACATATTTATAACGTTATCATTTCATCTCTAACAGTAAAACGGTAAATTTCTTACTGAACGCTGAAGTGACCCTTCAAATTGAAAATGCTTCCCAACCCGCAAGTTTCCTAGCATGGGGAAAGTGACTAGTAACCCGTGCTTTTGTTAACATTAGTTTTCTCGATTCTGGGAATAGACTATAGATTAATATTTTGAAATAAACACTTAAAAAACAAGGAATGATAATGATATATCTCGCAACCCGGTGATTCCGAATATGATAAATAACTATGAATGTGACAGGTCACATAGCTTAGGTGAAACCTGGCAGGGATGATACATGCGTGAACAGCGTCGTCGGCAGATCAGGTTGGGTAACACACGCGGAACAATCGACCACTTAATGGTTTTGAATCGATCCGCAGGCCTCTCACGTAACTCAAGATCATAAGGACATTACTGTATCAGGATCGAAGGTGAAGGTAAGAATGGAGGCAAAGTTGCAAGAAAATCTTCCATCTCCCATTTTAATCGCCTCAGTCTAAATACCACTTAACAAATAGGAAAGTTAAGCAGCTTAACAAGATAAAAAACAACTTTATTAGTGGTAATTTATGTTTTAAATGCTCTAAAAAGAGACTCGATACAGGATTTACCCCTCTTTCACCCTTCATCACTATCGATAAGGTGGGCACCCGACAGAAATAGTTGGTGGGGCTCACAGCAACAGTTAATAAAACATCTGTGCAACAGCACCTACATCTGAAGAACATGATAGCTACGGCATTGAGAAACTAAGTCTTTTAAGGTCAGCTGAGGGATCATTATAGTTCATGCTCGAAAGGAACATAAGTTTAACCCTTTAACTGCTTGTGGCTCGTATATGAGCCATCCTGTTTTTACACTTCACTGTTGTAGACTTATATATGAACCGGAAAACTAGCGCTTTCTTTCGACGGTTTTTGGAATCTATAGTATTTCCCCATAGGGCATTTGATTGTTCTTTTTCCTTACTATATTACCTTGATACACGGTTGCTTTTCAGCTCTCTGTAAATAACATAAATTTTGCCTCATATCAATGCTTTCTATACCTGCCTACTTACCCTTTGTCTAATTTAGTTTATTTTCAATTACTGAAGCATAAACTTGTATTGTGAAATAGTTGTGATGGCGAAAAAAATATATAGTGAGGAAGAGCTTTTGGAGCTCGTAACGGGTGCTTGTGATGGGGAGAAGCTTTTTAAATTTTAAAAAGTTTTTAACTCCACCAGTGCCGGTCCACAGTCCGGAACGAAAAGAGAGGATGAAGAACTTTGTGTTGCATTAATAACGCTCGCAAAACATATAAGTTGCGAGAGCTTGAATGCCCTAAATGTACTCCGCATAGCGGGACCACTCGGTGTGCCTACTAACCAGCAACTGCGGAGCACCTCATGCACCGCTTCCTCCCCAGTTAAAGGGTTACCTATAGAAAAGGCAAATCCTTAATAAGATCATAATCATAAGTGTTTCAACCATCCTCCGAAATAATAACAGGCCTGACGAATTGCAATGAGACTGGAGTGATAAGAAATTAGGAGTGTAGTGTACCTTTTTTTTACTTTTTAGGTACAAACATTTTTTTCTCTTATTTTAACAAGACGCAAGAAAAAAGAAAAGAATTTATAACGAATGCCGTGCTCTATGTAAATATAGTATAGTAATGCCTACTTACGGTCCTTCACAGTGGGGAACACATAGAGTGGGGCACATTTACAACAGATCGAATATTAAGGATATCATTTTTTGGTTTTTGGGTAGTTTTTCTGGGTGCGAGTTACAAATAACTAACGTTTTTCTCTTATCCTTGATTTGAAGGAATAGCGAAAATTCAATACACTGAAAAAAAGTGGCACCTCAAAAGTTTATAATCCAGTAACATCCTAAAAAATTTTGATGGCGCACATTCATGGACGATTCCCTTCCGAGCACCCAACACCTCATGCCATAACAGGATTTTCAGTATACGTTTCCTTACTTCTATCCATGATTCTCCATCTGTAAATGAATGCCGTAATCTTTTAAATTTTATTCGAGATGCCTGGATTCATCATCTACTTAATTTCTATTACAAAACATATTGTTATCCTTTTTTTAATTTTAAGCATTTTTATTTGTGGATTATTTTCTATATAAGCCCCACTATTATTTTATTAATTTTGTTTTAATACATTCAATTACTTTTTTTATTTTACATGTTAAATGTTCCTTTATTTTTCGGCAGATTGGCAATAAATTACTATTTATATATTATTATCATTTATCTACTGAACCAGTGATGGATTTTTCAAAATCTCAGGCAAACGGATTCCCAGGCTTTTTTTCTATCATTTAAAAAAAAAAGTAATAACTTCTTCAAGGAAGAAATATTACTACTAATTAGGAACAATTAAAATAGCAATAACGTAAATTGGTCAAGGCCTGTTTTACACTGGGTTAACAAGCTTTGTGCAATGCGACCTTCTTATTTCAATGCAACCACTGCAATCAAGCGTCTAAAATATCACAAATGCATCTCCCAAACAAATTATTACTTCTTATTGATATTTTAATTTTGAGTATTGTAGTTTAAATGTTGTAATAATGATCTTCTTTGTAGGAATAGCTGATTCCAAGATATTTACAAAAATAAAGTAAAAAATAAATGATTTCTCGTTATTAGAAAAAAAAATTAATATTTAAAAAAAAAATACTTCTGGAACTACTGAACTTACAAAGTTATATTACGGCTCATGTTTCTTTAAGTGTAATCTTCTTTAATAAACTTATGCACGATCGTTTTTTTTTTTTTTTTTTGTTTTTTTTTTCGGTGATATTCAACACGAAAAGGGAAAAAAAAAAATTTCGTCGGTTTTTTACGAAAAAGGTACTTACGGTAGACAAATTTTCGTGGCGAGCTTTGAAAACATGCAAGTAAAAAGAACTAGAACCTAGCGTAACGCAGTCAGTGCGTAATGGATTTGGATTTTGACGCTTCATAAGAGGAATGCAATCTAGGAAAAGTTTGTAAGAAAAACATTAATTAATATTAAGACAAAAATTAGGAAAGCGACAGGATAACAATTTTGCTCAATATTCGATTACAAGCATGAGAAGCTTATTTATTAGGTCAATATCCAAAAACTCCTGTAGCATTCAATACAAAAAAAAAAAAACATTGGCAAGCGGGGCATTGTTCTCGCTATTGCTTAGCCCACTTATCCCGAGTGATTATCATGTCGTATAATGGCTCGGCGAGTACAACAGGATAATAGTACTTATGCAAATGCCCAGCGACTTATCTCATGCAAATGTGCAATATCGCTTCCTCATCTTGCTCGGTGCAATCAGACCATGTAACTAACGCTTAGTTGCAAGAAAAAAAAATACATAAAAAAATAATTATTTAACAGGTTTCAGTCCTGAGCCAAAATGTAGCAAGGGCCAAACAAAGGCATACTTAAACAAAAGATGAAGTTTCTAAAATAATTACTTTAAAATCACCATTTAAGGTTGATGCTATTCACTCCACCTCCCCCAAAACTTCACAAAGGTACATCGCAACGAAGGAGTGCGCAGAAGTAAAATAATGAACAGCTATTTTTTGATATCTGTATATATATTTTTTAACGCTATTTTTGTTCTTTGTTATGTTTGTTGAATTGAGAGCAAAAAAAACATATTTTAAATCTACAGACTTCCACAACTCAAACCTCTCTTCCATTTACACAAAACAAGATCCTTTCCTGTTCCTTTCTTGCCCCTCTGGAATACCCGCCTCGTGGTTCTGTTCTATTCTCATTCTAATAACTCCTATGATTGATGTGTATGAATTAGTTTCTTGTCAATTAGTTGTCTCTGTCCATAACTAGAACCTTGGCCCACAATGAAGTTTCGTTTCTCTCAACCTATATAATGATAACTTTAAGGGATTAGGACCTTTTTTAAAACCCAACCGAAAAAACTGGGTGTCGAATTGGCAGAAGTTGCAGTTACAAGAGAATTCTGGCTGATAAGCCATTACTTATTAGGCAGTCTTGTTTGAAAGAAATCATTAAAGGAAGTTAAATTAGATACCTTCTTTTTGTAAATGATATAGTTAACATGTACGAAATTAAAACCCATTTTTATCCAATAATTTTATAGCCATTTTTTATAAATATATACATTTTTTATAGCCAATTTTATAAAATACATTTGGTGAATCATTATAACAAATAAAGCTTAATAAAAAAAAAATAATAATAATTTCAAAGAGATGGGCATAAATTTTGTTAAAAATAAAATTATTTTTTCTATTTGGCTTTGATTTTAATATTATTTAACCGAATATATTTTATAAATAAGATAAATGGGTATAAAATTATTGGATAAAAATGCGTTAACTAGGTATATAAATAACAAAAATTAACTTAATTAAAAATTTAAATTAACATAAATTCTTTTATTGGCAATAGTTAGTTCTATTTTTTCTCACAGAGGTAGAGGGTAAAGGGTGCTAAAATGCCTTAATAGATTTGATCGGTCAAATGCGATCGTCGGCGATATATCGATTTCAAGATTTAAATCCCTATATTTGAGCATTGAATATATTATCGGTCGCATATCAGACTAAATCATAAAATATACTTCATGAATAATTTGACAATATTTTTTGTTCGTTAAATATACTAAAAAATAGGATAGTTTTAATTTTATTTTTCGGAGTTTTTTCTTCTTCTGACAATAATTTTTTTTTAATCTTCTAAAAAGTAAATGCCTAAAAAAGACATTTATATAAAGAGAAATATCAATAGATAATAATACTGACTCATTTGATTCTCTATGTACAATCCAGTACCTAATAAACTATAGAGTTTATTTAAATTACAGTGGAGACAGGATTTAAATAACAATTAATTTGAAATACCTAGAGTGATAGTACTTATATTTTTTTTATTCTGGCTAATAAAAAAAATCCCATCCTCAATAATGAAAAAAAGTTATTCGACTATCACCATTTGGTCAGGAGTTATAGATTTTTTGACTGAAATATTTCATCCCCTTTTCTCAAAAACTTCTAAACTGAAAATAAAACAGAAATTAAAAACATATTCACACTTACTTAAACACTTGAGGACATACCCCTCACTCTTATACATTACTGCTAAAAAGACCCATTTAAGTAACATTCAACGGCTCCAATCAAAACTATTACGGCTTATAACCAACACAACTTGGTACGTGAGTAACCAAACCTTGCATGAGTAACCAACAGTTGACAAGCACAGAGCGAACTTCTACCAACGTTTTCACACTAACTTGCAAGGACATAACAACCGTCTAATAATGACCATTGGTACACCTGACATCTCTGTGGATATGAGAAGGAGATTAATAAGCATCTCTCATCCAAATTAGTATTAATTTAATACTAATTTGGATGAAAGATCCTTATTAATCTTTATTAATTTATATTCTTATTAATTTTTGAGAAAACGGGATAAATTAGTTCAGTTTTTTCTCAAGTATCGTACAGTGGAAATAAATAATAATAACTCCTGACTAAATGGCCATAGTCGAATAATTCTTCATTTCATTATGGACCATGGGATTTTTTTTATTAGCGGGAATAAAAAAATATAAATACCATCACTCTAGTTATTTCAAAGTAATTTCTATATAAACCCTACCTTCGCTGTAATTTAAATAAACTAGTTTATTAGGCACAGGATCTATAAGACTATATATACTCTATAAGACATAGAGGATCAAATGCGAGAAGGAGATTAATAAGGATCTTTCATCCAAATTAGCATTAAATTAATACTAATTTGGAAGAGAGATCTTCTTCCTAAACTTCCCTAGTAAATGGATCAAGCCATGTAAGGGGCAATTCTGAGTACATTCTTTTCCCATGTCAGTGTTTCCTCATCCAGCCACCTCATTCGCTGATTGCCAGCATCACGCGGCCGATCGATAATAAACTTAAGAAGAAAAAATCTGGTGCGTGCGCGCAACACACAACTTTCACTTACCAACTTACTTAGATAAGAAATTGACGTGTTTTGTTAAATATCATTTCCCAAAATTTTTCTACACTCACACATTTTTCTACATTCATATCTTATTTTTGTTAATCGTTAAAGCCGTTTTTGAGTAAATAAAAAAACTCGTGAAAATTATACAAAATACAAAATTTATTAAGTAAAGTCCCCCCTTCGGTTGATCAATTTTGATGAAATGTTGGCTATCACATATTTGGCATATACATACATCAAATACCCAGTTTGATCAAAATCATGAAAGCCGTTTTTGAGTAAATAAAAAAAACATGTTAAAATGATACAAAATTTATTAAGTAAAGTCCCCACTCCGGTTGATCAATTTTGATGAAATGTTGGCTATCACATCTTCGGCATATACATACATCAAATACCCAGTTTGATCAAAATCATGAAAGCCGTTTTTGAGTAAATAAAAAAAACACGTTAAAATGATACAAAATTTATTAAGTAAAGTCCCCACTCCGGTTGATCAATTTTGATGAAATGTTGGCTATCACATCTTCGGCATATACATACATCAAATACCCAGTTTGATCAAAATCATGAAAGCCGTTTTTAAGTAAATAAAAAAAAACACGTTAAAATGATACAAAATTTATTCAGTAAAGTCCCCCCTCCGGTTGATCAATTTTGATAAAATTTTTACAGTCGTATCTCGGGCATATAAATAGATCAAATACTCAGTTTAATCAAAATCGTTAGAGCCGTTTTTGATAAAATCGAAAAAAACTTAAAAAGTTATTAAGTAAAGTACCCCCTCCCTTTGAGCAATTTTGATGAAATTTTTGCTGTCACATCGCGGGCATATACCTACACTAAATACTCAATTTCAGATTCGCGCGGTTTATAGTTTTTGAGCTAGTCTGTTCACACACACACACACACACACACACACACACACACACACACACACACACACACACACACACACACACACACACACACACACACAGACACACACACACACAGACCATTTCGCGGGACTTGGTCATTTCGACTCAGGGGACCCCAAAACGTGTATTTCCGTTGAAAACCGGAAGTCGAAATTTTTCACGATCGCAATACTTCCACTTACTATATATTTCATATATAGGTAAGTGAAAGTAAAAATCTGGTGAGTGCGCACAACACACAACTTTCACTTAGCAACTTACTTAGATTAGAAATTAATGCGTTTTCTTAATTGCCACTTCTCAAATGAACAGAACAGCTTTAATTATAACGCATTGGTTTGTCATTAAAGGCGTACGGCGCATGCGTGAGCTCAGGGAGTTTAATGAGTTGTTTGAGTCGACAGGTCGAATAGTGTGTGTTTAATTGTGTAATAGTGTCTTTAATCTTCCGTTTGTTGTTCATTAGTTTGTGTTATCATTTATTGTTTTCAATGTTTTCTTGAGTTTTCTTGTTGTTTCAGTTTATTGCTTTTTCTTATTTTAATTTTTTTTTAGACTTTTAGTGAAACATTAGGTTAGGTTAAGCCAAGTGGTTATCTACGAGGTTTATACCACCTCAACTGTTCACTAATAAAGACATTTGAATTGAGGAAAGGTAAGAGACTAATCAAGTTTTCATTTAAGTTGAGTTTCGTTGAGATTTTTTCCAAAATAGTTACATTTTAAAGACTTAATTACTTGTTAGGTTAGTAGTTAACTGGGTTTCTCATACTGATTATTTTTATAAATAATCGGTCAAAAGCCCTCCTAAAGTTTGTAATAAGTTTGTAAAGATGGAGGAAGACTGTGTTGAAGATGAAGGCACCCAATCACAACAGCCTTCTGCCAAAAGGCCAAGAAGCAGAGCTTCTGATTTGGCAGACGAACCCGAAGGAACTGCTTGTCTTTTGCAGGAAGCCAAATCTATTCAAGGGAACTTGAAAGTTTTCTTGCAAAATCTTGATAAGAAAATTAGTAATAAGACAAGGAATCACATAAATACAAAGATTAATCGATTGGTCGATATCATTGATAACCTAATAACTAAAAATAAAGAATGTGGGCAGAAATTCACGGAGCTTCCAGTCTCGGACCTGGTTCAGAAGGTAGTAAAGGAAACCCTGATGTCTTCCTGCGTACTTAACTTTATAAAAGATAAAATCATGGATAATACGTTGCCCATGGTAACTGAAGTGCTACCGCGAGAGGAGGTTTCAGGTCAAAGCTCTACGCAGCCCATTGCTGGACCATCCTATAGAAAAGAACCACCAGACGCTAATGTAAATTTTCAAGTTGTGGCAAGCAAACGAAGCCGAAGGAAAGCAAAGTCGCGATCAAACGGCCATACAGAAGAAAAGACCAAAACTGATGGAGGTTTATCTGAGCCGTCTCCACGTGATGGTTCTTCTTCGAAGGCGAAGGTTAAGACTTTGGCAGACATAGTAAAGTCCCTGCCTACAAAGCCAACTCAGGCATCAAAACCAACCTATCTCACAATCGGTGGATCTGGTAAGAGCCCAGTGGACATAATGAATGGGTTGCCATCCCCTAGTGAAATTGGGGTCAATGCATCCATTGTGCGAGCAACAAAAGGAGGCTCAATATTGGTCCGCATAGAAGACAGCTCCCACGCCACAAAGGTCATTGGGTGGAAGGGGCTCCGGGATAACGGCTTACATGCCAGACTGGCCTTAAAGAAAAAGCCGAAACTGGAAGTTAAGGGTGTACCTCATGCATGGGGCCCAGCGGAATTATCGAGGTTTTTATGGGAAAGAATACCTGATAAGTCGGCCCCCACTCCATTGGTCCATGACGATCTTCGCCCACTCTTTTCCACTGTATCAAGGAATGGTCTCACTAAGACATGGGTGCTAGAGGTACACCCTATAGTCCGGTTCAAATTGTTGGAACTGGGTACATTGAATGGAGGATGGTGCTCTTTATCATTTAAGGACTACCTTGATGCCCCTCGTTGCACTAAGTGCCAGGGCTACGAGCATACCAAGGCTGCATGCACGGCGGATAACGTTGTTTGTATTTGGTGTGCATCAAATGGGCATATCATGAGGGACTGTCCAAAGAAAAAAGCAATGGCTGACCCTACTTGTGTAAATTGCATCCGGGCAAATGCTCGTCCCAGCGAAGCAAAACACAAGTCAGGGAGCCGGGAGTGCCCTGTGCACTTGACGTGGTGCAAAGAAATGGCAAAAAGGACTTTCTATGAATAAACTAACTATCCTCCAGCTTAACATGGGCCGAAGGCGAGTTGTAGCAGAAGAGCTTCGCGCTCTTTCTCCTCGCTACGACATTATGGCGGTCCAGGAACCCACTTGCCGTGGTAACATGGTCACGGGGTTTGGCCTCACGTCGAAGGTTATAGCTCTAAGCAGTGGAGAGAGGAGGCCTAGAGCTGCCATTGTGGTTAACAACCCGAACCTCGACGTGATGGATCTGAGGCAATATTCTATGGCAGACAGAGTTGCATGTTATGTCAAGTGGGGCGCAGTCGCTTTTACGCTACTCTCGGTATACTTACCTCACGGGAATGATATCGAGGAAGACATATCTGCCATAGAAACGATCATATGCCGTACAAGGAACGTGATCGTTTGCTCAGATACCAACTCCTGGAACACGATCTGGGGATCCAATCGAACAGATAGAAGAGGTGCCTTACTTGGTGAGTTTATCACAAGGAATCAGCTAGTGGTAATAAACGATATCTCCGCCTCTCCTACGTTCTCTGGTGGAATGGGGGAGAGTTGGATTGATGTCACGCTGGCTACACCAACACTCGCAGGGCGCATAGTCGATTGGACCCTCAGACCTGAGACGAGTTCTGACCACAAAGTCCTGGCTTTTAACTTGCAACAGGATATAGATTATTCCCACGGCATTCAAAAGGGATATGTGACCCGCATTAGCAACTGGAGTACCTTTCGGTGCATGCTGGAGGGTAAAATTGTCGATGAAGATTGGGAGGAGGGGCATTATGATGATCCTGATGACCTCGACTACAGGGTGACCAGGGTAACCGATATCATCTTAGATGCCTCAGAGGACTCCCTCCAGCACCGAAAAGTGAGGGTCAAACCTGTCCCATGGTGGACGCCGGCCCTAACAACCATGAAGAGAGAGCTCTACAAGGCCCGGCGTTCGTACCAGAAATGCAGATGTGACGAGAGGCGCACTGCACTTCGGAGCGAGTATAAGTCCAAGGCCAAGGTGTACCGCAACGAGGTGCGTTCACGGAAGCGAAGGTCCTGGGACGAGTTTATCGCCGATGAATCCACCAAAAACCCTTGGGGTATCCCATACAAGGTCGCGTTGGGTAAATTAGTTCCTCCGCAGCCGCTAGCAGCCATCAGACATGCTGGTACTGAGGCTTCTTCTCTTGAAGAATCGGCTGCCCTATTTATACAAGCGGCATATCCCAGCGACGATTCGTCCCAGGACAATGAAGAGGAGGCCTTTGTACGGCGCACAACGGTATACCCTCCAGGCACGGACTTCTGCCCGCCATGGGACATATACGACCTTCGTATTGCCGTGGATAAGCAGAAAGTTGGTCGCGCTCCAGGACTGGATGCTATTGACGCGGCGATTTTGAAGAATAGTATCCCCTTTATAGAAGATCGGCTATTGACGATCTTCAATGATTGCCTAGATAGGGGATACTTTCCGAAGAAATGGAAGATCGCCGATCTGAGACTCCTCTACAAGGGAGGGGGAAGGGATAAGCAACTTCCTAAGTCATATCGACCTATATGTCTCCTCCCTGTGATAAGCAAAGTTCTGGAGCATCTTATTCTAGCCAGTTTACAGCCGGTTCTAAGAAAAGCAAGCCATCCACGGCAATACGGATCAACAAAAGGTAAAGGAACCGCTGATGCGCTGCTTCGAGTTCGCTCAGACGTTGAACAGAGGGCGGAGCGGTATGTCATGTTGCTCCTTTTCGACATATCCTCCGCTTTTGACAGCGTCTGGTGGCCTCTGATACTCCAGCAGCTGCAGAAGTACGATGCCCCTAGCAACTTATATGCCCTTGTCAGAAGCTACCTCCAGGACAGGTTTGTGAGGATTCGAGGTAGCTCATTTGAAGTAGAAGCTCCCATAGAGAGGGGATGCCCTCAAGGATCGGTTTTGGGGCCAGCTCTATGGAAGCTGGTATTTGACGAGTTGCTAGGGGTGCTTGAGGAAGAGCGGTTCCTTGCAACGGCCTACGTCGACGACCTGGCGGCTGTAGTGTCATCCAACAGCAGAGCCGGTTTAAAAGCTGAAGCAGAACGATGCGCCAACCTGGTAGGACGATGGTGTGAGACGAAGAAGTTGAAAATGGCAGCTGCGAAAACTCAGGCCATTCTTCTAAGAGGGAAAACTGACAGGGCACACCCTATAAATCTCGTGATTGAGGGTTCAAGAATACGTCCAAGTGAGGTGGTCACCTACCTTGGTGTGAGATTCAGTAGGGGATTCAACATAACCCCTCACTTGGACTACCTCCGCAATAGGGTGGCCCTAGTCTTAAACGGGCTCAGTCGTCTAGGGGGCGCCTTCTGGGGTCTCAGATACCCAGCGACAATGACCATTTACAAAGGATTAATACTGGGTATTCTGAGATACGCGTCCCCCGGATGGTTCAAAAATCCCTCACAGCGGCAGATACGCAGGTTGGCGTCGCTTCAGCGTACGGCTCTGCTGCGAGTCACGAAGTCATACCGAAGTGTTTCTCATGAGGCGGTGCAGGTCCTAGCAGGAGGGGTACCTCTCGACCTTCTCCTGCGTGAAGATTCCTTGAAGGATGTCCTTAAAAGGGAAGGCCCAGCAGGTCTACCGGAAAATATCCGTACGAGAATTGCTGAAAACCCGGGAAAATGGAAAAGAACACTGCGAGAAGTCACAATTGATGAATGGAACCGGAGGTGGGTGACTACCACGAAAGGAGCTACCTTGAGGAAATATTTCCCCACCGTCGGGTCACGGTTGTTGGCGACTTGGATTATTCCGGATTATTGGGTTTCGCAATTTCTCACGGGGCATGGGGGTTTCCGCGCCAAACTGCACAGTCTTGGAAAGGACATAGATCCCCTTTGCCCCAAATGCAGGGTTCCGGAGACGGCTGAGCACATCATTATGGACTGCACCGTCTTTGAGGCACTTAGGGCCAAACTGTTGAGGGAAACTGGACTCTACGTGGTAGCAGAAAATGATTTCCCTCAGCTAGTGACTGAAGCAAACTACCCGTACTACAAGTCCTTTGTGTACGGGTGGAAAACTGCTGTTGGCCCTGCCCATTTCAATTTGACAAGGCAGGGACCTTTTCCTGGAAGACCACCTGAAGGAGGAGATGAAGAAGAAGGCCAAGAAGAAGGTGAATTGCAGAGTAGCAGCTGAAAACTGAAGTAAGAAGAAGAAGAAGAAGGAACAGAAAACAGAAGAAAAAGAAACAACTGAAGTATAACTTCAAAGATTTCCAGTTGCGACATTTGTAAAATGTTGCCAACACCCGTGTTGCCGAAAGGCAAGGAAGGGCGAAATAAATAAATAAATAAATAAATATAGGTAAGTGAAAGTAAAAAAGGTCGATAAATACTTAAAAGAAAAGAAAAAAAACAGGAGGCAGTCCTATAAAGTTTAACTGTCGATGTTACCTGTGTAAAAACTGCATTGAAATATACTCGTATCTGAGAAGAGGACGTCTTCCAGCGGTAACCCGCTAACAAGTTTCGGTTCCTCAGCTGCCATTCGGTGCTTCTTAGATTAGGCAGGCTGACGTAACTATTACGCTGGAGGCTTTTTCAGAGCCCTGATCTGTCATTGGGCAGTACCGCTGCAAGACCTCGATTCAGGGGCCCATTTTTAAAAGCCTTAGGTAATTTTAATTATCTACTGATTATCCAGGAAGGAAAGTAGATCCACGGCTGTTACTCAGGTTACCAACGGTCAGTAACAGTAAGAAACTAATTTGCTTAACAAATCCTACTATTTAGCTCTCAAATTTAAATAAATTCACCATCAAAAACTAACTTCCTTAAATAATAATTAAATCTTAATCAGCTCATAAAGAATATTTGTTGACCTTAGGGTATTGACCATACATAGTCAGCAACGTCTTGCCGGCACCTGATTCATCCAACTTTCCAGTTACATTTATTGGACATAACAAGAAATTTCTGTCCAACTAGCATTCTCATCTTGACTAAGCCTATCGAATTCATGAATTTGACAAACGACTTTGTTCAGCAATAATTGGGTTGAAATAGATCAGCTAGGGAAAAGTTTCCTGGGGGAAATTTCGCTCCCCTAACCTACAAACAGGTTATTGTTGTGGTTTAGTAACTGAGCTATTGCAGAACAATGTTGTGTTAAAGCTAATTACAGATTCTTATCAATTAAATCGTGACGTTCATGGATAGTAATCTCGAGACGATCACAACGAAAGTTATTATCGGCTACTTACATCGAGATATGGATTTGAATAAGCTTGATGAAAAACTAACCCACTGAAAGATCGGATTTTATCTACAAAAAAAAAAAAACCACACACAACAATGTAAAAATAAGAGCTTCTTTTAATATTGGCTAAACACATTAAATGAGATACAACATTTCAAAAATAAGTAAATAATCGTCCGATGCGTTCTAATCATTACAGTGGTAGGCATAAAAAATTAGGATCAGTAGGATTATTATCCTACCACTTCATGTAGTACACCCATAAAACCTGTAAATATTCTTTGAATTTTAGCGGATGGGGATTAATAAATGAGGTTTGTAACTGAAATCTACAAATTTCGAGGGACTCAAATATATATTGGATTTCCCAATGCACAGTTTCCTAATGCGTTAGCATTTATGGGTTGAACATAAAAAGTCTGTAGATTCCTTTCCCGTTAACATAACGAAATTAGCATGACCTGTGCTCGAAATCCGCACTATTCTGATTAGGACGCTCTCGGAGCATCATCGCGACCTTTATGACGGTATATAGAGCAAAAAATTTACAGTAGGTTTTGGAAACATACGGATTATTGACAAAATCGAAAATGTTCATAATTTCTTTTTCCAGGTTTTTTCTTTACATTTTTAATGGGGCACGTTCTTATTTTTCGGCACTAGAAGAGGTCACTAGAAGGGCACCAGAAGAGATTCCCTTGAAGTGTTGACAGTATTTAAGGGAAGTATTGCGTTCCGATAAAAAGTCAACTTAAAGTAATGTTATGTGAAAATACACCATCGAACATTAACTTACGAATCTTTAAAAAAAATCCGGTTTTTAAAATTTTCGGTACACAGGCAGTGATTTCGAAACTGTTAAATTTTTATGATTCGATCTTTATTCCTTGTTTGGTAAAAAAAATCATTTTCGATTAAGTATACTTTTTTTATACTTTCAATCTTGTTAATCTTCTTGTCGAATCAAATCCCTGACTACTGAGACTCCTCACCAAAAACCATATGAAACGATATTTAAAAATAACGAGGCAGGTGCCGATTCGCACTAAAGCTAAAATTCTGTCTTAGGGTCTTTTGGCTCTCCTGAAAAATTGAGTTTTCGCAGATTCGCAGTTATACTATCAATCTGACGATGTGTAGATTTTTAGTTAATTATTTTTTTAAAATATATAACTCGTTGAACAAATGCCAGTAAAGCTAAGCGATAAGACTAGATCTGACCCCGCGGGTTGCCATGACCAAGAAGCTAAACAAGCTCCGCGGCGGGCAAGGACGGAAGGCGAAAGTAGTCCTGGCTTTCACTGCCCTTGGGCTGCGCATGCGCCAGTTCGCACATTCGGGTTCGAGTCACGTCAAGGAAGGAAAAAATAACAATGCGATTATTACAGGTCATTAAGAAAACCCTTTCATTCATATAAGCGTATAATCACACCTCATTATACCCGTATATCTACTTTTTTTACCCTCTCGGCATCTCCCCCTCGACTGAATAATGTATGAAGATCGAACTAATTGTAACCTCTCGGATCGAGGATCCGGGATGCTAGGGATTTCCCAGTTCGGTAACCGAGGCGGTCTTGATTTGACATCACACCGGAGTTCAAGAGGTCGTTTACAATAGTCGTTTTTATGATCATAGTTCTATAACAACATATCGCCTAAAACATGCACCATTATGATATAATAACTAAAACAAAAGTTTTATATTTCCTTAAAAAATTCCATAGCAGTTTCAAAATGAAAAACCAAATCGCTCAAAAAATTTCCCCAAAACACTGAAAATAGCATTATTTGCAATTTTTATTCATATCTTCATTTTTATGGTAATATGAATAAAAGTTTATTCATATCAGATTATTCGTCAATAGGAATATTGTGAATATTAACAATTAAATATGGGAATACAAATGAATTCAAAAATAAAATTATATACACGGATAAATTCACTAAATGAGCTGTGAATTTTTTAAATTAGTATTTAAGTATAAATGTATAAGTTTTTTTTTAATATTAATATTTATTAATATTAATATTAATATAATATTAATATTACAAGTTTCACAGTGAATGTATTATTATTTACATGGTAATTTGTGAATTTTATTCATATTGACACATTTGATAACGAACATATTCGTATTCACAATTTATTTTTATTCGTATTTTCAAATAATGGATTAAGAGCAAAGTTGTATTTATATCCATATAAACAAATATGTATATAAATGGATTCGTATTCTTATTTATAAATACAAATATGTCAACTTTGAATAAAAGTAGTGACTACTATAAAATTCTGCCTGTCCAAGCTGGCCCAATGAATAATTGAAATCGCAAATGAGTGCCAGACTCTGGAGGAGTCAAAAGCATTTGATAGCTATCTATTTGTAAAATAAAAATTACCACGCTAAACTAGCAATATAATTTAATCTTACAACTTTTTGCTAGCCCCACATATTCATTTAATGATTTCATTTATTCATTAGGGACTAGGGACTGAAATAGGAAGTTAATTTTCTATATGCATGGATTTAACAAATTAGATACGTAAAATAATTCCTATCATTTTTTTTTCGAAATTTCTGAGATGGATCTATCCCCAATACCCCCCCCCCCCCACCACAACTGGATCCGCCTTTGATTATCACCAATACAGCTATATGAATCTAGCGGGTGCCATCACGTATTTTTACCAACGTTAACAAAAAGGCTAGGATTCGAAAACGTAATTTAAGAATTAATGCCTAACTACATAATCATATTTAGTATTAAATATCGCATATTCGAGGTTTCATTTCGAAAAACATAATACAATATGTATAATATAATGCAATGCATATAAACACAGATATAATGCATAATACTATTTAATTTATGGATTAATGTGGAATGCTTCTAATAATGTTTTATGATAGTTCAAAAAAATCTGGGGTTAAGTGGGGGGTTAACTCATCACACATCAAGTGCAGCATTGTGCTGACATGACATGGTGAGGGGGAGGAGGCCACGAATAGCTATCAATTTCGTTTTTGATTAAACTGTTGCTCAAAACAAGCTGAGCATCAACTCTGATTTATATTGAATTCCAATTAATATTTTCATTTGTATCTTGTTGTTAGGGAAACAATCCCTTAAACCTTCCCTCGATGCTTGAAAATTTTGAGCTATCAGTTATCAACAAATAATCTGAGATCCATAACATAAAATCTGGTGCGTGCTCGCAACACACAACTTTCACTTACCAACTTATTTAGATTAGAAATTAATGCGTTTTGTTAATTGCCACTTCTCAAATGAACAGAACGGCTTCAATAATGAACAATAGTCTGTCATTAAAGGCGTACTCCGAAAGCGTGGGCTCAACGAGCTTTATGAGTTGACTGAATATTTTTCTTTTTTTCTCCTCTTTATGTTTTCTTTATTTTTATCATGTCTCATATTTAGCCATTTCTTATTTTTAGGCGAAACGAGAGACAGTTAATATCTGCATGTAAACAAAAACAAATGTACTTTATAAGAAAGAAACAAACAAACAAAAAAGCCCCCCCCCCCCAAAAAAAAAAAAGAAGCCCACTCAGAACATTTTAATAATGATAAAGCTTACCTGATATTAAAGAAAACCTAATTTTCATTAAACATGACGATTTGATAAAAATCGTTAAAGCCGTTTTTGAGATAATCGAAAAAAAGGTAAAAATTGGAAAAAAGTCATGAAATAAAGTGCCCCCTCAGTTGGACCAATTTTGATGAAATGTTAGCTTTTACATATTTGGTATATACATACATCAAACACCCAGTTTCTTCGAAATCGTTAAAGCCGTTTTTGAGTAAATAAAAAATGTGTACACGTGAAATTGGTACAAAATTTATTAAGTAAAGTCCCCCCCTCCGGTTGATCAATTTTGATGAAATTTTTACAGTCGTATCTAGGGCATATACATACATCAAATACCCAGTTTCTTCAAAATCGTTAAAGCCGTTATAGAGTAAATAAAAAAAAACACTTGAAAATGATACAAAATTTATTAAGTAAAGTCCCCCCTCTGGTTAATCAATTTTGATGAAATTTTTACAGTCATATCTCAGGCATATAAATAGATCAAATACTCAGTTTAATCAAAATCGTTTGAGCCGTTTTTGAGAAAATCGAAAAAAAACCTAAAAAGTTATTAAATAAAGTACCCCCTCCCTTTGAGCAATTTTGATGAAATTTTTGCTGTCACATCGCGGGCATATACCTACACTAAATACCCAATTTCAGGTTCCCACGGTTTATAGTTTTTGAGCTAGTCTGTTCACACACACACACACACACACACACACAGACCATTTCGCGGGACTTGGTTATTTCGACTCAGGGGGTCCCAAAACGTGTATTTCCGTTGAAAACCGGAAGTCGAAATTTTTCACGATCGCAATACTTCCACTTACTATATATTTTATATATAGGTAAGTGAAAGTAAAAATATAACTATTTTAAAGAAAAAAAAAATATATATGAATTTATACAACATAGATTAGCATTTAAAATGGAGATTCCGAGGGAAAATATTGCTAAGACTCGCTGGACAAACACCTTGACATTTAGATAGGCGGAATCAGGCGCCCTTGCTCCGGAATCCACCAAATCCTGGAGCAGTAGGCTCGGCTATGTGACACTTTATGTAACAGCTGGTGATGATAACAATAATACAAACTGGTTTCCCAGTGAAACTAGCCTCGAGGGTCGGAGTTTATGAGCCAGTTTAATAGCAGCGAGGAGGAACGAGAACTACCTAAGGATCGGTCGGCCCAACTCTGTACCTTTATAAATTTGAAAAATTGAACGACGTATTTTAATATCGTTTCAGCAGAAACCTTAACTAAGTAGGTAATCTAGTTGTCCTAATCAGACAAATTAATTAGATATAAATAAAAATGAATCATTATAGATGATATATAGTTCAGCCTCGATGGTATAATCAGCAAGAGGATGGACGATAAAAAGAGGAAAATAGTAGATCCTGCCTGGCCGGAACTCGCATCCGGACCTAAAGCCCACACAATCTTATGAACCACGGGTGAACCCTTTCTCTTAGCGCGGCTGGTCATTGCTAAACTTAGCCTTCGCCCTACTCAATAGAACATATCGCAACAATCCTGTTTCACAACTTTCACTAATGCATATAAACTCCATATTAGACCCTATTAATTAACAATTGATCCGCAAACGCCTAAGAATAAAATAAACACAAAAACGATCATAAATTACAATGGGACTGGTGGGCCAGTTTGTGGTGAACTTGATGATTTACAACTCCATTAGTCTAAGATTTGAATGCTTTAGAGCGATTATTGACAATAACTTGGATTTGATTGAAATTTAAAATCTTTACTTGTAAAATTATTTATTTGTGGCTATACATATCTGCATGGGCATCAAATACAATTGTATAACGTACTAGTCTGATAAAAATTAATTAGATGATATAAAATTTTGTAATGATCAACCTACAAACAATTCATCCAGTTGTTGATTTCATTACAGATCACAGCATAAAGGGGTGTTAAATACACAATCATCTAACCTTACATTATTTAGTTGATCATATAAGTTAAATATCTCAGTAGTAAAATTAGAACCAATTCACTGGTTGTTAGTATTGTATTAACAGGTGTGAATAAAGATTAACGGTTAAAAAAAAAAAAAAAAAAGTTTTCCAATACAACTAAAATTAGTTTTTAATATTATAATTAAGATATACCTTGTTGATAATATTAAGCCAATTTCAAATATAGACATCTATTGATATCAATAAACTAACCATGGAACTCAACCATCCACCAAAGATCTTAGCCTCTTCTACTTATATTGAACTATTTAAATATTGAATTCAAAGTCCTAATATGAATAAGTTTTGAACTAGTAACTTAACATTCTTCATATAGGTTACATCAAATAAACTTGCAGGACACCATTTGTTTTTATCCTCAATCTCTTTAATTTCATATATTACACTGTACACTTTTTTTTCCCATTTATGCAATTTATTCTTCTTTATCAAAACTGATGCTTCACTACCATAGGCTAAACATGGTTGCAGTACTGCTTTATCTAAATGCAATTTCCGCTCAGCATGGAAAACACACTCTTTTTCAATGCAAAAAAGCAATGCCTGATGCCTTTCTCAATTCTGCTCAATGAGTCATTGTTCTTATGCGTCAGATAGATAAACAGTCATGTGGGTTGAACTTATTTTTCTCCAAAAGCACTTTTTCTCTTGTTTTATGTATGGTTTCAAACTCGCAAAAGCACCTGGGGTCAGTATTTTTTCCTGGACATCAGAAATCCAGAGGTAAATGAAAACTCTAACTTATAATATTTTTGCACATTTTAATATTGACTGATATAAATAAAGATCACATACCATGGTTTGAACATGTTCCAATAATTCTTTGAGACCCAACCGAATTGATCAACTTAACTTGAAATATAACAGCCTCTGTCAAATCATTAGTTGGCTTCCTAATATCCTTCATGTAAATTATATTTTTCATAATATATTACAACATTATCAATTCTTTTAATGAATAATAATTTCATTAATAAGGGTCAAGGAATGACGAATTTTCACTTTTGTCAGGAAATAAAATGGCCAAAAGTACCTGTGTGCTTGGAAAGGGTTAAAAGTGGTCTATTTTTATACTGAAATAAAATAAGATTTTATTCTTAACACAAAATTATTTTAGTTGAATAAACAAGAGCATTATAGCACAATGTTACCAACTGTCATACAAGAAAGCCTTTTTAAGAATTCAATCTCGTAGATAAACAATTTTATTTGGATCTGTTTTTATGATAATTACAATAATACCAATACAAATAAATTTTTGTTGACAGTATTTAGACAAACCATAACTGCAAACTTGTAACTTGTAGGCAGATAATGTTGTTAATTTTAAGAGGAATAAAAATTGAAACAAGAGAGAGATTTATTTTATTTTATTAAATAAATACCAACTTACAAAAAAAAAAAAGGTAAAATAAAATGAATGTGCGCATTTTAATCTTCATAAACAAAAAGATAAACTGAACAAAGATGGGTACATTTTTGAAAATGTTTATTAATTAAGAACTGTATAATCAATTGAACATTATGAGCACATTTATTAACGGAATGGGCATTCAAGTAAGCTATAGATTCGAAGTGTTGATTCGATGAGTGTGAGTGATTCAAATTATGAGAATTTACACTTTGAAAAATCCATTTCTGGGTGCTGTTCCATGAACCTGTAAAAAATGAATATTAGTTAACAGGTTATACAGGATCTATGCGATAGTAGAAAAACTATATATAAATATCAGCGCATACTTTTTGAGCATGTCTTTTTTCTTCTGCTCGTCAGAGGTTGGAAGCCCAAGCTCACGCTGCCTTTGATCATACATCATTTTTTCCACCAAACCCCGGGTTTCTCCATCCAAATCAGATAACTTTGATGGTTCAGGATTAATTTTTCGGGTGGCTATTTCAGGATCAGTCTTGAGCAGTTTTGACCACCACTCCATTTTATTTACCTGACAATGTTACAATTCATAATATATGTATCCTTAGATATTTTTTTTTATAAATTACTGAATAATTAAACTAACCTTTTCAACTGTCAGAAATAGGGTCTTGCCATCTTCAATTATCCAAGTCGATTCTTCAATTTTGATTTCATGCTCTAATTCGCCATTGACAATTGGTTCATGCCCTTTGAGCCCGATTTTCAGGTGTGTTTTGCCGAGGTCTACCACTAAGTCCCTTGGTTTGACGTCAAAATTAGTCTTAAGAGGAACTCGGATCTGAAAGAGAAAAAATAATACAAATTGCAGTACTGGTTTAATATTAAATGCATGAAAGAATGATTAACAAGCACTAAAAAATACACGAGTAAAGACGACAGGACACCAAGACACGCTTGCGTGGACAGAAGTGTAGCAAACGTTTACCAACACACACCTCCTGGAATAATAAATCTGTCAAGCAGCCATAAATTAAGCACAACGCTGGTAAACGATTCGGCTGTTAAAATGCCGTGAACGGTGCACAATCGTGAGATAATGATAAACATATCGCTAATTGGGATCAAATCTTGTTGATTGTAATCGCAGTAAAACAAATAAAAATCGCCATTTTTTTTTTAATTTAGCTGACTTCTTTCCGAATTAATTGCTATAAAGATCCATAGATCTAAATCTTTTTTTACGGTCGGGAATTTTTAGTTTTGTTTAGTATTTGAGCATTTGACTTCAACGGACCCTATTTCTACTGTAACAATAAAACAAGATAAGCAGTAGAGTATGGAAACCAGTAACTGGGAACATCTTGGCATCAGAGGTAAACAATATAAGACTTTCTATATCTAAAACAAATAACACTGAGTATCTATTAATTAATACAGTATTGTTTAACTGAGGAACAATACATAAACAAACAGGAAAACAGTACTAGTAACTTGCATGGAAGATAAACCAACAGAGACAATTTATCTTCCAACTATAGTAAATTATCTAGATGGCAATTGTTATCAATTAATTGGCTAGAAAGTTCCTTTGTTGTTGGATAAAGCTCTTTCCTCACAAATTGGGATATGCAACCAGTTCCGCCGTTTCAATATTCTCAATATTTTTAAGAACAGAGATGTTTCTAAGAAAACGAATTATTAAAAAAAAAAAAAAAAAAAAAAAAACAAGAGTGGCAGAAACTGCAATAGGGAGATATATATAAGAGGGAATGAACTAACTTTGAGGTGAATCCGGTTCGTTTCTTTGTCCTTTGTTGGGTACTGCATAGATACGTAACTTGAAAATTTCTTACAATCCCTACAATTTTCCTAATTAAATACTCCTAAGTTTTTAAGGCGAGTTAAAAGATTTCCTAAACATTTCGTGACATAATATATGGTTGGATGCAAGACTTCGACAGACCCGGGCATAACAACGTTGTGGGGAAGGCGGAAGAGAAGCAGGGCCCTCCCCGAACTCAAACTTGAGTTTACGAGTTTAACCCGGATACGGTTTTCAATAATATGATTCATAATTGATAATTGACAATATTCTTCAGTATCTAAATATTCGAAAACTGGAAGCGCACTGCCGATATCTAAAGATGTCATTGATAAGGACTTGTGTGATATTCTACGTTTTCCATTGCTCATAAGAAAGTTTACTTTGATCCGAGATTTATATTAATGATGCGCCAACAGCATTTCACTAAAACCTTTATATCAGTATTACACGTCAATCCTGGACTACAAACGTTCTTCAGCATACTTTGAACTCAAATTTTACGACCTTGAAGTAACATTTGTTTTTCCAAAAAAATAAGACTAAACATGTTAAAAATAATTGATTATTAAATTAGAAAAATAAATAAAAATAGTTATCATTGAACATAATCCCTGAGAAATGGTTAATCACATTCAACTACCTACTCTTTTTAGTCACCATGGTAAGAGCTAATTACATATTACAGTAATGATTGATAAGTTACTTTGATCCAGCAACGGTATTATTATCTACTACTGAAAGCTCCCTGGGAACAATAAGTAGCCAGTGCTGTCTTGATTAGCTCACACATCAACCACTACAAGCCTCATGGTGATGAAGTAACTTGGAATAACTAGTGCACCAAAAATTTATATCCCAAATATACGTGTATGTGTATTTTATTGATTGAAATTTACAACTGGATTTTGAATAAAAATACAAATAAATGTTAGAAATTTACAGAATAATGGAAATGAAAAGAATAATATATTATATTGGAAGAACTGTCGAAATAAAATTAAAGCCAAAAACACTAAAAGTTACAAGAAATGCTTGCTTTAGAACAGAACAGAATCAAAAAATTACTTTTTGTATCAGGAACCTACCACATACATGCCTATGATATATATATATATATCTTATTTTATTTTATAGGTATTGCTCAAATCAATAATAATATAAAAACAAAATCTGTTCAACTTAATACAATGCAACGATAAAAGATAAAGTAAGGGTTATGAACTGATGTAAATATTCAAAAGAACTATTGAGGATACATTTAATTAATATACTATAATTAAGCAACATATCAGTAAAAGGTTAACTCCAATTTGCAAATTTTAATTATATTTTTTTTAAATCTTTCTAAAATCATATCATTTATAATGTATAAATAAATAAATAAGCTAAAATTAACAATTCAATACTTTAACAGTGTCATTAAAACCAATCATGCTTTTTATATTTATTACTTAGTAACTAAATGACTAACAATTTTTATGGTAATTCTGCAGGGGGACGAGGAGACAGCGGGGTGGTACATACCACGGCCGGCACTTTGTAGGGCAGAAAATACAACCTGCTCTTGCACGACCGGGCAGGCCTCAATCAGAGCATGGCTTTCATCGCCACCACCATCCAGTAATACGAGCACTCAGGTCAGTAGACTGTATTATCATATTGTTTCATTATCATTTTATTTATACAAAAATGGAAAAAAAATTGAATTAATTATTAGTCCCATCAAGATTTATACAAAATCAAAACTTATTATGATTATATACATCACATTTCTTTGCACCAATTAAAACATTTACACTATAAATTATCTTCAAAATATCACTATAAATATTACTATATTTAAGTTAACCAAGACCCTTTGGCTGCTATCATTAATTAAGAACAGCTATACAGCAAACTATAGACTCGCCAAACGACACAATTTCTATACTAATAGGACCAGATATCACACACATGGAACACAACCAATAAAAAGATCAAATTCTCCAAATATTTGAAAGGATTCTACCTAAAATGTTTAGCTACTAATAATCAGGAGCTGTATGGGTATGGCCTACAGTGTGAAAAGGTTATCTCTTCAGTGATTAAAATAAGATGGCTTAAAAGCTGCAGACTCTTTAAGAAAGATTCATACCAACCCCTCCCCTCCATGACCGGTGGTGCAGAATGGGAAGTCCGAGGCAGTGATGGTCAGATTGTGTTCTTTGTGATGCTAAAATTTAGGAGTCGGATGCTGGAAAGCAGCAGCAATTAAGAAAGAATGAGGAAGATCACTACTCGAGGAGGCCGGAAATGTATTTTGTAGCCATAATAATACATATATATATCAGATTAACATTAAGGTTGTTTTATAAATTTATTTCATCTAAGGGCTCAATTTTTCTTTTTGATTCAGATCTATTTTGAGTTTTTCTCACATAAATTTTTTTTCATTGTAGACTTTAAAATTTTAAGGATATTAAAAATAAATTCTGAGGATTACATTTTATTGAATCAATAATTACACCATAAAATATGGTAAAGAATATAAATTTTCAAGTTATGTTTCATATCATTATAAAATATATTTTTGAGTAAGAGTGGGTATTATTTCTTTTTTGATGAAATAAATTTTTAAAAATTGCTTACCAACTTAACTATTATTTTAGCTTAGGTCTTTTAATCTTTACACCATTTTATTTAGAAAATTAGATTGATTTAATACAAATTTATCAATAAGATTTACATTTGATGAAATTCAATAAATTATGTTCATCATGAAAGTTCAAACCTAACTGCGAAGTAATTGAAAATGAACACTTATGTTTATAGAGTGGATCTTCAGGTTCCCTCCTGCTGACGGCTGCTAATCTCGCTGCATTGAGGCTGGAGCCGACAGTGACAAAGGAAGCTGATGCAACTTCGCTTGCCTCTTCGACCCACTTCACTATCATCAACTACCCTGGCTATACGAGGGAGAAGCGGCAGTCAATATGTGCTAGGCATCACGTGTCGGCCATAGTACTATCCATGTCTGCATTGTTTTTAATTGGATTAATTGCTGCTGTTTATTACATAGACAGTAAGTTTATGTTCAATATGTTTTATTCCCACCAAACCAATTATAAATATGAATTTTTGTTGAGAATTAATCTATGAACAGAAGCATAACAGTTTAATTTAATAAAATCCCAATTGTAAAGGGTAAAACCTAAGCAAGTGTTTGAAATTCAAAAGTAATTAATTGCTTAATATTGCCAACAAAAAAAAATTCTTAGCTATGCTGTTTTATTTTTTTCAGTGAGATCAAGTTCAGTGCGGTACTCATGAGATAGAATGCAGGGAGGCACGAAATCAGCAACCTCAAAAAATTATGTTATAAGCAGACTACACATTATTTAAACAAATTATTTTGAAATTATGTTTGTGTGTGTATGTGTAGGTTTAATTTATTTCATTGAAAACAATACATTACAAAACTTGAATCTTAGTAGGGACACATTACAATCAAATCATGCAAATTATTCTAATAGGATCGATACTAAACTTGTATGCTCGAAGTGTAATTATTATTACAATTATTTATATGTAAATAGTCAATAAAAGAGTAGATTGAATTCTTAATGACAGTACAGTAATGCAGAAAGTAAGATCTTAAAAAATAGTAGACTAAGTTTTAATTTAACTTCATTTTACATTTACTGAATTCTTAGACATTACTTTAAGTAAAGTCATAAGAATGTTAGAAACATTAAGTCATTAAAAAAGTCCAAATAAAAACAAAAATGTTTTTAAACTTTAAAACATGGATTTTTGTTATAGGAGTAAAATGAAGTTGACTAAATAACTGAAGGATTTTAGATACTAGATGATAGTGTTTCTATAATGACTGTGATTATTCAAAACAAGCTATTAAACAAATGGTTTCAAAAAGTAACCTAATTCATGTTGTAAAAGAACTTATTTTTAATTATTTCTTAGATATTAAGGTTGTATAATTGAACAATGATATTTCTTATATTTATAATGTGATATAATTATGTAAAACTTTGTAGTATTAAATCAATTACATCTGAATGTCTTTCATTTACCCACAAATCTCAGGAATTAAACTTAGTATTTCGGAAACTAATATATAGTTTCAGTATTAAACTTATACAATGTTATGATCTTATTGAAATATAATTTGGATTGATATAAAATAAAATTATGTATACAAAATTGTAAATTATCTGAAGTATTACTGCAATTTATATATAAAGAGAAAAGAAAGCTTTAGAAAATCTAGTCACAATAATAAGACTGACATTTATGATATGTTTACATTTTTTACCTATGTGACTTTCATCAATAAAAATGTAATCATTAACTGTTTAAATAATCAACATCCAATATTTTATCTCCAAATGTCTACGAAAATTAAAGTAAAACAAGTTGTTTGACTTAGTGCTGATTAGTGTTACATAAATCTTAAATAATTAAAACATGCCCATATCTAATAGAAAAAAACTCCACATTTAAAATTTCTTTAATTTTTCAAATTATTCTTAGAATGGTTATTAATAACTTCAATATCAAATTCTAAACAGGCAGGTATTGGGTAGTTTTGGGTATTAGTAGGGAAATTTGTGAAAAAAATTAATTCATTAAAAACTTACAATCTATTAATATAAATTACATATAATCACCACCCTTACAGATTACCTTTCCAATTTAGTTAGGGTTTTTATTTGAACATAATAGCCTTTGTTCTGACAATGATAGGTCCTTCGTTACAAGACAGTTTAGTTTAGGTTGAATTTCCCAAGCAAAAAATTTGGAGGGGATGGAAAAGGTAGTAATTTGCAGGAGTGAAGTATGGTTAATAAGGTCTGTGAGGTAAAACTTCCCATCCGAAAATCAATAAGTTCTGCCGTTGTCACACTGGAATATCACACCTCTCCTGTGTGCCACCTTCAGTCGATAAATGTAATTCAGCACAATAAACTTCAGTAAGATGGTTTGGTTTTGTGAGTGGAGCCTAAAGTTTATTGGTGTCTTCCATTCCCACTAAAGGGTCAACATTATCTTCCTTGGATGCGAATATGCCTTTGATGTTGCTAGCAGTGCAATTCCTGGTAATAATCATGAATTTTTTCAGCTAGCGTTATAGAAATACAATTTTCCATCACTGATCATAATTCACTTCCAAAAGAGATCCTCCACATTTTTACTTTCACTTACCTATATATGAAATATATAGTAAGTGGAAGTATTGCGATCGTGAAAAATTTCGACTTCCGGTTTTCAACGGAAATACACGTTTTGGGGTCCCCTGAGTCGAAATGACCAAGTCCGCGAAATGGTCTGTGTGTGTGTCTGTGTGTCTGTATGTCTGTGTGTCTGTGTGTGTGTGTGTGTGAACAGACTAGCTCAAAAACTATTAACCGTGCGATCCTGAAATTGGGTATTTAGTGTAAGTATATGCCCGCGATGTGACAGCGTAAATTTCATCAAAATTACTTGAAGGGAGGGGGTACTTTACTTAATAACTTTTTAGGTTTTTTTCGATTTTCTCAAAAACGGCTCTAACGATTTTGATTAAACTGAGTATTTGATCTATTTATATGCCTGAGATAAGACTGCAAAAATTTCATCAAAATTGATAAACCGGAGGGGGGACTTTACTTAATAAATTTTGTAACATTTTCAAGTGTTTTTTTTATTTACTCAAAGAAGGCTTTCACGATTTTGATCAAACTGGGTATTTGATGTATGCATAAGCCAAAGATGTAATAGCCAACATTTCACCAAAATTGACCAACCGGAGGGGGGACTTTACTTAATAAATTTTGTATCATTTTCACGTGTGTTTTTTTTTATTCAAAAACGGCTTTAACTATTTTGATCAAACTGGGTATTTGATGTATTTATATGCCAAAGATGTGATAGCCAACATTTCATCAAAATTGGTCTAACGAAGGGGACCACAACAACGCATTAATTTCTAATCTAAGTAAGTTGGTAAGTGAAAGTTGTGTGTTGCGCGCACGCACCAGATTTTTTTTCATTATGTTCCTTTAGCTGAGCTAATGGGGAACATAACGATAGGCATACCTTGCCTTCTTTAAAAGATCAAAAACAATCAATTTGCAGGGATTTAATTCAGTATCGTCTCAAAATCAGCAATATGAGTTTTTCCAATGGCAGTTGTCATATTCTTGGTATCCATAGTTAATTTTAAACTCTGGCCGGGGTGCCCAGGAATGCTCTTCCAAATTGAACTCTCCAAACCTAACCATGAAAACTACTTCTGAACCACATTGTCAGTAATTAAATTGTCACTACACACAGCTCAGATCTATTTTTGAAATTATGGCAGCATTTTTCATTTTATCTTAAAAAATAAAAGCATAAATTGGTGATAATGGACTTAACTGTCTCATATGTTCAGTTTTCACTAACCTGATGTATTGAGCCTAGATAAAGACCAATCAGATGTATATAATGCATTGAGGATTGAAGTCATTATCAGTTGAAAGAATAAAAATAAAACTTTTTTAAATCTCTCCAAGCTTTCCAGTAACCCAATACAAACTATGAATCACAAACACAGCCACGTTATTGTTATAAAAATTAATTAAATATGTTTTCCCTAGCATAGGGAGGTTTCATCCAATGCAGATTGTTCACAAAAATTTGACCAAATTCACAAGCGCTTAGTTCCTGTTAAACACTATAAGGACAAATGATAAAAGAGAAGTGGCATACAGAATCACAGACAAAAATGTTACATTTAACTATGAATCACAAATGAGGTTCTATGTAGATGAGCAAACCAAAATAACATTTTGGAAGCAATACATCCTGCAACGGATATTTGACAAAGCCTGATCATATTTGATAATGAGCTACTCATACAATGAAGTTAGCCCTTTTTCAAAGGTAATAAAAATAATGAACCCTCAATTCAGGCTTTATTATAAGTATTTAATAAATGAGCCATAAGATTCCAAAAAGAATATCTTCATTTGGACTCAAGATAACAGTTTAATGAGCAGGTAACATAAAACAATTTTGAGAGAGTTGATAACATAACAAGGGAACGGTGCAGCTCAATGAAAAGACACTGACCTGCTATGCTCAAGATCCCGAGTTCGAATCTGGCTTAGCATGATATCTTTAATATCCTGTCACAGATCGTCTCGGTTGCCGAGAGACCCTCCCTGCTTCAGAGACTGAAGTGATTTTTCACGATTTTTGATACATTATTACAATTTATAATAAAAAATGCCTACATGCACATATATGAATTGAGGGGCATATACCTAACTCAAGTACCAAATTTCAATTTTATATAGTATGTCTGTTGACACACACACATACACCATTTTATGGTTGTATTTTGGATTTGGTTATTTGGAATCCGAAGGGTACCCCGAAACATGTATAACTGTTGAAAACGGGAAATCGAAATTTTTCATGATCACAATGCTTTCCCTTACTGTATATTTCGTACATAGGAAGGTTAAAATAAAAAAATGAATTATGTCATTTTGCGAACTGAGTAAAGAAATAATAGATAAATTAGTGCATCTAGTATATTGACACAGGGATCTTTGGGCAAGGGTTGTGTAGTAATCAATTAAACTAGAAACTATTGACATAATTTATTTTGTACAATATACAAGTTTACAGGTCCCAACTACCAAAGAGGGGGTCTCATAGCATACCTAAATACTTGCGAATACTCATATATCAGAATACATCTAACGGTTTCTCTTTCTTCAGAGGACGGATTCTCGTCCACTGAACTCTGGCTCTAATCAAATCCCTGGCTCTGTCTGTCCCTTACTCAGACTCTGTCTCTCCAGACTTAGATTGCCACTCCATCTCAGACTTCCTGACTGTCTCCCTGACTAACTCTCTTTCTCTCCCAGACTGCCCTCTGCCCGCCTAGACCAGCCTCTTTTAGGAGTTCCCCTCTCTTTCAGGGTCTCCTAGGTTCAATGACCAGCTTAGCTTTTCAACTATAGTTTTCAATGTGACAATATTACCATTTTGCGGATTAATTATTAAGTGATGTCGCATACGAGACATCAACAACTTTAGAAATTATGACATGATAAATAAACAAAGAAACAAAAAAATAATATTTTATATGTGTAACCTATTTGACACAACCATTCAAGTAAGAAAAAACAATATTGATGTTTAAAAATTTATTTTTCTGAATCAAAAAATCTTTAAAATATTGATTTTAAAGAATAAGATGATGAATGTAGAGGGGATTTTAATCAAAACTACCAAGCAAACTTAGTAAAACAATAGGTAATCCTATAAAGAAGAGCAAAGTCATTTCCACAACCACTCCTTTATTAACATAGAAAAGCAACATAGAAGAATAAAAAAAAAAAAAATTCTTAGATAACATGGCTTTACTAATACAAAAAAACACTTTAAAGATATTTTAAGCCATATAGCCAAGATATTTTAAGATTTTGAAAATATTAAGTAAGTGATTAAGTTATAAAATAGTAAGCACAAGAAAATCTAGAAAGGGCTGAAAAAGAATATCAAGAGGCTAATTAAAGGAAGAGGTCTTACAGACACAAGGGGCTAGCCCAGCCTCTATAAAATGGCACTCTAAAATAAATAATAATCAGAATAAACAAAGAAGGAGCTGGCAATTGAGTGTGATTTTAAACAAATCACCTCCTTGTGCAATAGTTAACCCAGGAAGTGTACTTCCTAATGAAATACTGATGAACCCTACTATGAAATACTAATATGAACCCAAGACCTTCCACAGGTATTAAATAGACATGCTAAATATTACATACATTTACTTTTATCTTAACCAGGGCATTAAAAAATTTTCATAAGGAGGGTTGTCTATCACGAGAGATTTCATATATTATAAATATGTATGATATCTACTAGAGTAAAGAACCAACTGTGCAACAAACAAAAAAATAAGCAGAGAAGAATGAAATAAAGCTGATAAATAATTAAGATTATCAACAAAGAGGTCAACTATCGAAAAAGTAAATGGCCTCACACCAGAGATTCGTGGTCAAAAATTAAATTTATTTGATAATAGAGAGTGAATAGAGCAATACTAAATAAAATACATAACTTACTTCCAACTCTTGTAGAGTTTGTGTCCACCTATAGTTCTCAAGATCTGCACCATTTCCTGCGTTAGGCATAAGTTTCCCTTTGTCTTGTTCATCATCTTCACCTTCTGTTTCTGTAATTGGTTTTGAAAGAGCTTTTTCTTCATCTTCTTTTCTCTTTTTCTCTTCCTAAAAATAAACCAGTTGGACTTGATTTTTTTTATATAACTGATATTTAGATTGATAATATAATTATTTATATTTATTGATATTGACATTTCCTGTAATGTTGAGATACTTGCTAGTCACAGAGATATATTTTGGTTTAAACTACTTTTATCCTCAATAAAAAATAAAAAATTGTAAAAAGAACAAAGCGATAATATGAAAAACAACAACTTATTTCCAAATTGGTTTGACTAGGTGGTAACTAAGAATTTGGACAAAATTGAGATTACTTCTGAATATTCTTTAAAATTAATTATATTTATATGAGCCTTTCAGTTGACAGAATGACTAATTCCAATTTCTATGTCACCAGTAAAGCACACTAAATAATATTTCTCTTTGGAAAATTTGCTCCTTTTTATATTTTAGAGTGAAACAAAACCAAACACAAAACATATTATTAAAAAGAATTCTAGACTTGTGGTTGGAAAGAACTGTTCGAGTACCATCTACGCTTTACTAGAACCTTCCAGACAGTTCTTCTTCAGACTAAATATAAGGAGCGATGTACAGCAGAGTTAGTCTTATTCTGAAGCTTAAGTCATTTGGTTATCTTTGTGTTACTGTGTAGTTAAAAAGAGATGCTTTTTGTAAACTTCGATTATTTGAGTTTATGTTGTTTGTGTGACACTGTTAATTGTTATTTTTCTTTGAATAAAATTATTTAAACCCTATATAAATTATAAGTGCTACAATATGTAATGAATATTATAGTTAAATGTTTTGTTTTAATATTTCTTTTATGCTATTACGAAATGAAAAGGTTCTAATTTTCTAAAGAATTATTCTTTGAAGTGCTTTCCTACAAAATGTTAAAATTTGGATTAGTCATTCTATCAAATTAATATTAAATGCACTAATTATTAAAAATAAAATAAAGAATCCAAAAAAGAATAAATATGCTTACACATATAAACAATTAAACCATGCCAAACAACTTAAGGGGGGAGGTTGATGGCAAAGTTCTGGTGAGAGGTTGTACCAGAGGAGGGAAAACCTAATAAGAAACAACCGGTTCAGTAAGTGTACAGTAGGCTGATACACAATCAAAACCTATCTTTAATTTTTGATTAATTTTACAACATTACTAGCTGACCCGATAGATGTGGTCCTATCCATATTTCATAACTTTGTTTGTGATCATTTAGAGAAATTCGGTTCAAAGTGTGACACTGAGAAATTCGGTTCAAAGTGTGACACTGAGAAAAACGTAAATCTAAGTAATCATTAAATATATAAATAATAATGGCACTATAATTTCAAAGTGTGCGAAGGAGCGAATCCTTTAACACCAAGTTTCTCAAATATTTTAATGTAATCCACGCCCTTCCCTAATATGTTTAGATGAGCATATTTTATTTTTATAACATATTAGTTTAAAGATTAAAGAAATCTTAAGTTCAATGTTAAAATAAGCATAAATTTATGTTTGCAGAGATTAATTATTTATTTTAAATTTGCGCCCCGCAAAACTTTTCTAGTTAGGGTTCGCACTACTGTTTAGAAAACCAAAAATTTGGGTCATATTTAATTAAAAAAACTAACTACTAACTGTCAATAACAAAATTAATAAAACAATTCGCATGATTCCTTGAGGCAAATTAACATATTCATATTCATATCACATTATTCAGGATTTTTTTTTATTTGAATCGCAAATTCTTCTAACTTTAATCTTACCTCATTGGCATAAAACATTTTGAATTATGCCAGAATAATGCATTTTAAACACCTTCAAGGCAACTTTTAAAATTTTTGTTTCCGTATGAACCATCCTCGGACTATAAAAAACATTTTAAAAGAAAAATCAGCCAAATCCGTCCAGACGTTCTCAAGTGATGCGGTTACCAACGAACATCATTTCAATTTTATTATATAGATGGAGGGAATGTGCGAACAAAAGACTGTAACTCGGTTAATAATGGTCTGATATTCATGTTTTTTTTTCTTTTGGTAGGGAACTGCGAATTCTTTAAACTTTACTCATACCTAATTGACATAAAATTGATAATTTTTGAGTTATGCCTGAATAACGCATTTTAAACACCTTCCGGGCAACTTTTAAAATTTTTGTTTCCGTATGAACCATCCTCAGACTATTACGAACATCAAAAAAAAAAAAAAAGAATCAGCCAAATCCATCCAGCCATTCGCAATGTATGCTGTTACCAATGAACATCATTTCATTTTTATTATACAAGATTTAGATTGCTTGAACTTATTCATAATTTGATAATTACTCCAAGAACCAAAGATATGGTTAAGCCATGCGTACTGTAATATTCTTCATTAAGTTGTTTGCCTACTGTAGCTAATATTTTACATTTTCCTTAGAGAATTCATGGATGGACTTGAGTGGACACTCATAGTCTAAAAAAGTGCCAAGCTTTATGGGATTCATGGACGCAATTTAAGATTAGGTAGGCAAAGGGTACCCCTCACGGATTAGGAACACCTGATCTAGCAAGAACTGATCTACATATGATTATCATGCATACTTCATAAAGTTCAATATACTAATACCAATGGTTAAATATACTTAAATCTACCATCAATCTTTTGCATTACTGCATCTGTCATTATAACTTAATCATACACCTGAGAAGAAAATGTGTAAATATCTAATTTTAATTTAATAACTATGATTGGTAGTAGTGCTAATGCTTTATTGAATATATAATAGACATTTTTAAAATAAAAGAAAAAAAAGATATTATCAATGTAAATTTATTTGATATTACAGAACCAAAGCTCAATATAGATTTAAATAAACTCCAAGCATTTAGTATCTGTTATTTCTATGACTGATTATTTCATCAAACAAGTCGATATCTATTTGTATGACAAACCAGAGATGGAATGGTCCATCTATGATTAAGATTGTTATAATATCTTTTAGATATTGAAAAATGTAAACTTGATTCTTTCTTAATAAACAGTAAGGAATGTGCAGCTTTCACAAGTTTTTGTACGGCTTGGAAATATGTAGGCTCTGGTGTAAATTAATATTTAATTAATAAGATGACAGTAATTGAACATTAAAATTTATGTACAATATGCTTAAACAGACCCAAATAAAGAGAACAAGAAATAGAAAAAATTACTTAGCTTCAACCAAACTTGCATGTATCCTTCTAATAGTCAGTAAGATACAACAACTTTATAAAACAACTTAATACTGAATACTTACATCTTCGATTTTTTTTGCTTCTTCATCAGTTATTTCCATTACTTTTGGGGTAGCTTTAGCAGCAAGCCTTTCTTTCCTTCTCTTTTCAGCTTCAGCATTTTCAGATCTTTTCTTTTCAGCAGCCAAATTCGCTTTAGACTGATATTTCTCAAATGAATCTATAACCAACTAATAAAGCGAGTAGTTAAACCAAGGCTTATATCATTAAGTATAAATAATTTCTCAGTTATAACTCTAAGAATTCACACATTGTAAAGAGTTTGGTACTAGTTTCCCTATGTTACTTCTGGCAGTAGCAAAAATGGGACTGTTTAGTATGGGCACGATCTCATCTGAAAAGGACACGTTGGGGGTTAATTATTCATCTTTGAAGTGCGAGCAAGAGACGAAAACTGGGATATTTAAAAGCTGATAAAGGCCCATATTGACTGAAGTTGAAGTTCGATAGAAGATATATTGATCGGCAATGGTGAAGAGCAAAAATGTTTTTATGATTTTTGATAAGGTCTATAAGATTACAGGAATATTGACAATATGAAAAATATATATATTTAATGAGGACTTATTTTAAGAGAGTATAATTAAATTTGGGCAAATCAAATACTAATTTTCTTCATAACGAAGTCCCGGTAAAATATAAACAGATTTCAAAATTAAAAAAAAGAAAGCCCCAAATTTGCATAAATTAATTAGATATGTTGCTTGAGCAATATAATATTATTAGTGAAGCTTGATAGTTTTTATTTTTTTAATTTTACAAGCTCTATTTTTTTTTCAAAAATGAGACATACAAATTACTCAGTATTTTTTTATTTTTGTATTTAAGCCATTCTAAAATAGATTCAATGGGAATAATGGAATTACTTTGTCATAAATAGTAATTAAATTGCATGATATGATTGTTAATATCTTCAGCACACTAGTAAAGTCACGAATCTTTCTCACCTGGTAAAGTCACCAACAATTTGCAATAATTGGTTTTTTGGTGAAATCATACACTTAGGGCCTATGGTAAACTTGCGAGTCTGCATCTTGACTGTTAATGTATAAATCGTGATGTAAACTTGCACAGTAGACTCCCTCATATCCGGATTAATTGGGGCCGGCTTGATCCGGATATGAGAATAATCCGGATATGAGGGAGTGACGTTTTGGAGGTAAGAAACACAAATTACAATACCAAAAGATGAATAATTTATTACGTTTTAGACATTATACAGCAATTAAAATTTATTTAGTAAAATATTCAGTAAGTTGGGTTTGCTTTGATCGCTTTTTCGACCTTTCGCACGCTGCAACATCACGCCAGTGCCTGATTATCAATGTATCAGCCGCAGTCGATAACCTGTGTTGCTCTACGTATTTCAATGCGACCTTCAAAGAGTAATACATACACACTTGATTAGTCTCTGGAGTAGGTACTTTATTAAAATATCAAAAGTCATGCTATGTAAGAAAGAAGTTACTCACGTCAAGAGCTTTAAATGCCTCTTCTGGTGATACCAGATCTTCTACAGGATCGATGTCATCATCGATTTCACCTTCCTTATCATCTTTCTGTTGTCGGACAAGCTCGATGATTTCTTGATCCGTGAGCTCGTGTTCTGCATCTCCAGTCACCCATTCTGTTACTTCAGTGTGATTCATATCTTCACATCCTTCAACTTGCCTAATTATATCTTCTAACTCTGTTTCTGGTGCCTCTAAATTCTGATTGTCAGTGCAGAAAAGTTTATTCCACGAGTTCGATATGGTGGTTGTTTTCACCAAATCCCATGCTCGTGCAGACCAGAAAATTGCATCCTTAATATTTATAGATTTAATGGCGTCCGTAAGACTTGCTGATTCATTGGATAAAATTGTTTGCAGCATTAGTTTTCGGTACTGCCTTTTAAATGATTCAATAACACCTTGATCTAAAGGTTGTATCAAACTGGTCACATTAGGAGGGAAAAAATAAGCAACAATTTGCCCATTGGTTAATTTATCTATATCGGGATGTGAAGGAGCGTTATCGATAAATAAAATGGCTCTTTTGGGCAATTGTTTTGATTGTAAATATTTTTCCACATTTGGTACAAATTGTTTGTGGAACCACTCTGAAAACAATTCAGCCGACATCCAGGCACTTTTTTGATTTTTGTAATATGCTGGTAAAGCGTTGCTGTTCATATGCTTCAAGGCTCGTGGATTTTTAGCCTTTCCTATAACCATTAATGGCAGGCGACATTCTCCTGTCGCATTGCTGCAAAGCAGAATAGTAATTCTATCTTTAGATTTTTTATATCCTGGCGCACAACTCTCAGATTGAGACGCTAAACTTTTATTCGGAAGCATTCTAAAATTTAATCCGGTCTCGTCTGCGTTGAAAATTTGTTCTTTTACTAAATCTTTAGTGATGTCTTTGAACTCGGATAAAAATTCTGCTGCCAAGGTATCATTAGCTGACAGTTTTTCCCCACTGATTGTTAGTTGGCGGATCCCATGCCTAGTTTTCCACCGACTCAGCCAGCCATCACTAGCCACGAAGTTTTTATAAGCCTCTCCTAACTTATTGGCAAGAACTAAGGCTTTTTCCTTTAAAATTGGGCCTGAAATCGGAATCCCTTTACCCCGCTGCTGAACAAACCACAGATAAAGAGCTTCATTAACCTCCTCGTAAGTACAGCTTTTAAATATTTTTGTTGCATGCTTACCGGTTGACACCTTTGGTGAGTGCATCAAAAATTTATCCTTATTTTTCATCCAGTCACAAACGGTAGAGGTACCGACGTTCAATTCCTCAGCTATTTTTTTCATAGATTCGCCTTTCTCTATCCGTTTGACTGCTTCCATCTTATGATCAATACTTATAACCACACGTTTCCTTTTGTTACCAGACATACTGAGTAGAACACGTTAAAAGACACACGAACTAGTCAAAAGTTAAAAGAAAACTGGTGGAAAAGGAAATGCACGTGCTGAGGAGAGTGGGGGACTTCTCAGTAAACGAACTGACGTCTTTAAAGTACGCTCTTTAAAGGAACACGCATCCGGTCGCGTTCGTGTTTAAGCTTTCCTATTGTCCATTTCTTGCGACTCGGGGTTGCCATCTGGCCAGTCCGGATATGAGGGAGACTACTGCATAACCGGTTTTTTTATTTAAAGTATTTAATATTTTAAATTACTATTTGTTTTCCAGAAAAATTTAAAATTCACAGATTCGCTACTATAGGGGCCGGGATAGCCGAGCGTGTAGGAGCGCGAACCGTTGTTGCACGCTCGAGCCGAACGGCGGCGGTTCGAATCCGCCCTGGGAGGGTTGACTTTTATTTCGTGGAGGCCCCACGGAATAAATCTCGACCCTCCCACCATGGTTAGAATAGGTTGGTTACACCTGTAGAGTAACCCCCCGTATGCCACATATGGCCAGGTAGGGGTACCGAACAAAAAAAAAAAAAAGATTCGCTACTATAACATTGTGTCAATGATATGAAATAAGTAAAAAAGTAAACCTGAATTTAAGACTTACAGATCTAGCAGCATCTGCTTGCGCACCTATGTAAAAATCAGTCTTCCTGGCCAAAAAGCTGAAGAAAGTATCAAGAAGCTGAAAAAAAATATAGTTATATTTATTTTTCCAAGCTGTAAACATGAAAAATAGCTATCAAATAGATTAGATCTAATTAAAATGTAAAAATCGATGGTGTACCTAGACATAAAACAAAGCATTTATAAGCAATGCATTACTTATATAATGACATCATAGGTATTTGAATAACTAAGCTTATTTTTGAGAATATATAACATAAATTATTATAAAATTTAAAAAAAAAAAAAACTGGAGGGAAGGATCACAGAAGAGAAAGATTCGATCACGATCGGAACGGACTCACGGTTAGCTCAGTGGTAAGAGCGCTGCGACGTAGATGCAGAGGACCTGGATTCGATTCCCGGCCGTGGTCGAATCTTTTATCTTCTTATAAAATAGTTTAAAAATTAAAAATTAATTATCTAACAATAACTAATTAGTAAATAATAACATACAATGTATATATTTGACGTATGTCAACTAGATCCCGTCTGTCTGGACAATTGTTCAGCCCCCCGGTACTTCGCTACAATGTGGCGAGACCTGGAGGGAGCGATCACAGAAGAGAAAGATTCGATCACGATCGGAACGGACTCACGGTTAGCTCAGTGGTAAGAGCGCTGCGACGTAGATGCAGAGGACCTGGGTTCGATTCCCGGCCGTGGTCGAATCTTTTATCTTCTTATAAAATAGTTTAAAAAAAAACATAATTTTTTCACCTAAATTTATCAACAAGATAATGAAAAAAAAAAAATGCTTTTGTTATCCAACTAAAAATAGGTTGAAGAACATGTAGTTATGCAAAATAAATTATACATGAAGTATATGCAATTAGGATTTTCAACAGTACAAATACAACAATAATCAAGATGTTAATAAGATATACAAGTTATTAACGTTACTTTCCTATATCTGAGACTATTGATTCTAAGGATCTGGGCGACCATTAATTAAGTCTCAACACTTTTTTTAAAACTTTATTATAGCAAATGCTTTGGCCGTTCGGCCATCATCAGTGCGCTTCATCAGCCTTTATGAGTTTTTTAAACAGTTAATTATATTGTGATAATTAATTAATTAATTGAATCACCCGATGATGGCAGATTTCCGAACAGTTTTCTGAAATAAAGTTTTTAAAAAAATGTGGACTTAATTAATGGGGGCCTTGATCCTCATTTTGAATCAAATTGAAGATCCTCAAAAATAGGAGAGTAACATTAATAACTTGTTAGTATTTTGAAGCAGACCACTATTAGGCTTCGCTCGAAGATTTGTTTAGGAACTTCAAGGAAGAAATTATTAGCATTGTCAACGGCAATAACCTAAATGTGATTGATAATCTAATTAACTGTTTAAAAAAACTCATCAAGCAATGATGATGGCCGTATGGCCGAAATGTTTGCTGAAATAAAGTTTTTAAAAAAGTGTTGAGACTTAATTAATGGTTGCCCTGATCCTCATCAATCAGAATCAAGATAAAATGGTACAAGAATTACATTAAACTACACACAACAGTGTGTCATGCATAGCTTTTTAATGTAAGCCCGACCAAACCAGTTCTAGAATGGGTTCAACTTTTCTGAAGAGATGTGGAGGACAAAATAATACCATGAGAAAATTTTTTGCACGTTATAAACAAATCGTAACAAAATAAATTTAAAACTTTAAACATGACAATTTTTTAAAAACAATGCTGTTAAGTATTTCTTGCTTCCTCCATGAAGAATTTCTATCCTAAAAGTTAGGGTCCAAGGACCAGTACTGCTATAAGCTATAAACCGTACGAACCTGCTATAAAACTATAAACCGTACGAACCTGATATAAAACTATAAACCGTACGAAACTGCTATAAAACTATAAACCGTACGAACCTGAAATTGGGTATTTGGTATATGCATATGCCACAATGTGACACTAAAATTTTCATCAAAATTGGTCAAACGAAGGGAGTACACTTTATTTCATAACTTTTTTTCCCAGGGGCCGGGATGGCCGAGGGTGTAGGAGCGCGACCCGTTTTGCACGCTCGAGCCGAACGGCGGCGGTTCGAATCCGCCCTGGGAGGGTTGACTTTTATTTCGTGGAGGCCCCACGGAATAAATCTCGACCCTCCCACCATGGTTAGAATAGGTTGGTTACACCTGTAGAGTAACCCCCCGTATGCCACACATGGCCAGGTAGGGGTACCGAACAAAAAAAAAAAAACTTTTTTTCCCATTTCTAATTTTTTATTATTCCATCAAAAATAGCTTTAACGATTTTAATTTAACTCGTCATGTTTAATGGTAATCAAGTATTCTTTAATATCCGGTAAGCTTTATCATTATTAAAATGTTCTGAGAGGGATTAAATAGGGAAGGGGCCTTTTTTATTTTCCAATGAAGCACCTTTGTTTTTGTTTATATGGTGAAATTATCTGTCGCTGGTTACGCCTAAAAATAAGAATTTGCTAAATATGAAATATGAAAAAAATTAAGGAAACATATATAGGAGAAAAAAGGAAAATATTCTGTCAACTCATAAAATACTTTGGCCCACACGTGCGCAGTACGTCTTTAATGACAGACCATTTTTGATAATTAAAGATGTTCTGTTCATTCAATGGAAATTATTTGTTTCATGGTAACTATATAAAGTTTTTAACAACTACATAGAGAATTATAAAATCAGACGACTTGGAGTATTTTGCTTGTATTGACAAATTATCACAAGTAAAAACTTCTATTTAATAATTTTAAAAAAAATAGTGTACTTTAAAGAGCAAATACAAACAAAAATATGTAAATGAATGTGGAAAAATGTGTGACTTTGAGAAATGGCATTTAACGAAACATAAATTTCTAATCAAAGTAAGTTGGTAAGTGAAAGATGTGTGTTGCACACATCACACCAGATTTTTTTATTTGGTACTAGATTCCCTGTGTTACATGTTATTTCTAGGCAAAGCCAACATGGCCCTGTTTAGTGTGGCCCCAATCATCACTGAAAGGAACCTTTTGGGGGTTTATTTACTTTGAAGAACGAGCGAAGTGAGCAGGAGTTGAAAGCTGGGATCAAAGCTAATCAAGGCCATTTTTAACTGAGAGTCCTCTTAAAACATGGCAATATAACATCCCGAAATAGGCCACATCAAGAAGTAACGGGTAATAAGGGCCGGGATAGCCGAGCACAACCCACTTTAGCACGCTTGAGCCGAACGGCGGTGGTTCGAATGAGCCCTGGGAGGGTTGACTTTTATTTCGTGGAGGCCCCATGGAATAAATCTCGACCGTCCTATCATGGTTAGAATAAGTTGGTTACACCTGTAGAGTAACCCCCGTATGCCGCACATGGCCAGGTAGGGGGACTGAACAAAAAAAAATGGAAAGTAATCATTTTTTGATTACTCCTTATCAGTACTCGTTACTCGAATTACATTTTGCCCATCTGTATTACAGATGCAACTGATAACTAACATAAGGCTATACAAGGTAACTGGAATTAGAGGGTAGGTTGCGTGGACTAGCTCAGGATTCACAAGTACCTAAACGCACATTAAATATTTGAAAAGAAGTTTTCCGAATTCTTTCTAGGACATGACCATGAAATCACCTACCAACTAATATATGCCTATTTACAGTATGTCATTTCTGGGGTGAAATTATAATTAATCACCCACCATGAAAGATTATGTTGTTTATTCATGGTCGTTGGTTAAATAATTAAGTTATAATTTTTAAACAATTTAAGTAGAAGATAAAAGATTCGACCACGGCCGGGATAAAAGGTTCCCTTCCTTAAAAAGTTCCCGGGAATCTTTTATCTTCTACTTAAATTGTTTAAAAGATTATGTTGGTTGAAGTAACCTTTGTGATCGAAAACAAGTCTGCAATGGCTATGGCTTTAGTTTTCAGGGTGGAGCTTTTGGAAATGGGCTATTTTTGAAGCTGTTCAATATGTTCATTTTCAACTGAAAAGCAACCGTAGTGGGTTTATCTGAGAAGCCAAGTGAGGGGAAGTTGAAAGCCATGATCTAATCTAGGTCTTTTTTAAATACCACAGGCATTTTATTTGTCAAAATAGTTCACTCCACCCCGCAAGGTGTAAGTATATTAAGATCTTTTCAAAACAAGATAGAATGATGATGTGCATTATTTGGTGCAATATTAATATGAGTACTCAAATACAAAGAATCCAAAAAAAAAGTTACAGCAATAAATAAATATTACAGCGGTTTTATAAATTTTTATTAACCAGTTTGGTAGAGTTCTAATAAATTGGTATGCATGCTCTTTCCAAATTGATAAATAACAAAATAGCATTATGACTAGTTAATTGACATAAAACACCAACAACGGAATGGTTGATTTTAACCAACCACAAGTAAACTGATTCATATACATAGCCAATCAATACAATGCATAGCAACAGTCTAACTTCTTATAAATAACTTTATATCGTACCCTATGACAATTAGTTGATATTAAAATGTAAGATGTACGAAAGGATTTATCACTTTTCTGGTCAGGTTTACAGAACAGTAAAGAAGGGAGCGAAACAATCATAAGCATAAATACAATTTTTTGCATAATTGTACAATCTTGAAAATTTACAATAATACACCAAAACTTTATATAGTACCTCAGGGGTAATCATAAACTTAATTTATATGCTAAACCTGAAATGAACAGCATACACAAGGCTGAATAAGCAACTTACATCTTTGATTCCTTCATGTTGCTGAGCCATAGCCAACAACATGCCATCAAATTTATCTTGCTCGTCCGAAGGCATTTTGTAACTGTGATTTAAATATTCAACACTAAAAATTAGCAAAGAATAATAATAAAATTACACAATAAAAGATCAGTTTGCAACAGTCCAGTAGGTGTAACCTCCACTTGGAGCCCGCAAACAGATACTTGTGCTAACAGTGCTGACTTATCAAGATATTTTTTACTACAATCTATGAATTGAACTTTCTTGAACATCTGTTCCTAATCTATTCTATATGGAGGAAAACTAGAAGAAATCGGTTTAGTTGGCATAATCTTTCTTTTTAAAGCAATAATCATTTGCAGACAATCAAATAGTAGGTTCGCTATTTAGGGTACACTCGGCTGCAAATTTGCATAATGAAAAATAAATATGTATTATTTATTCGATTTAGAGGTGAATTTCAAAAGTTATAATCATTAAGTAATTACGTTTGCTTTAGACTTGTTGGGGGGGGGGTGGAATTAAAATGTCACCACACTTCCTGTAGTTACAGGACCATTCCATATCAAATCAGCAATTAAAAAAATCATTTTAATCTCAAGGTTTTCAAAAAATATTATATTTGGAGAATATGATCATGTTATTACTGATGGAATCAATTTACAAATTTTCAAACACGTGTTCCTTAAATCGCGAATCTATTATTTGATTATTATCTCCCTATGTCACTTCTGGGCATGGCCTGTTTCGGGGCTATGTTACCGTGATTTAAGGAGACACTCATCGCGTACTTTGTTTGTTATTTATATTTTTTACAAAGCACGTGAATACTGAAGTTATGATTTATTTTCATTTATTATTAAAGTGTATATTTTTAGTTTTTAATTTCAACAATTGTATATAGTTCTGCCAGATAAATGCTGCCTGAACAAATTGGTAACAATGTTATTCTCAGGGGACTAAATGTCCCAGAATAAAGTAAAAATTTTTCATTTCAAAATAATTTGTCAATACATACAAGCATAATACTCCAAGTCGTCTGATTTTATAATTCTCTATGTAATTGTTGAAAATTTCATTTATTTACCATGAAACAAATGATTACCATTAAATGAATAGAACGGCTTTAATTATAAACAATGGTCTGTCATTAAAGGCCTACTCCGCATGCGTGGACTCAACGTGTTTTATGAGTTGACGGAATATTTTTCTTTTTTTCTCCTGTATATCTTTACTTGATTTTTTTCATATTTAGCCCTTTCTAATTTTTAGGCGAAACGAGAGACAGATAATTTCTCCATATAAAGAAATACAAACGACTTTATAGGAAAACAAAAAAGGCCCCTTCGCCATTTAAGCCCCCTCAGAATATTTTAAAAATTATAAAGCATACCTGATATTAAAGAAGGCTTGATTTGAACATTCATTAAACATGACGAATTTAATCAAAAGCATTAAAGCCGTTTTTGAGATAATCGAAAAAAAAGTAAAAATTGGAAAAAAGTTATGAAATAAAGTGCCTCCTCCGTTTGACCAGTTTTGATGAAATTTTTCGGTGTCACATCATGGGCACATACATACACTAAATACCCACTCTGATCAAAATCATTACAGCCGTTTTGGAGTAAATAAAAAAAATCAGGTGAACATAAGACCAAGTTTATTAAATTAAGTTCCCCATCCGTTTCACCGATTTTGATGAAATTTTGGCTGTCGCATCGCGGGCATATACATGCATCAAATGCCCAGTTTGATCAAAATCGTTGAAGCCGTATTTGAGTAAATAAAAAAATACGTGAGAAAAAAATTATTAAGTAAAGTGCCCCCTCCAATTGATCAATTTTGATGGATTTTTGATTGTCATATCGCGGGCACATACATACATCAAATATCAAATTTAATCAAAATAGTTATAGCCGTAACGTAAAAACATGAAAATTACACCAAAATCTTTAAATAAAGTACCCCCTCCGTTTGACCAATTTTGATGAAATTTTGGCTGTCACATTGCGGGCATATTCATACACCCAATACCCAATTTCAGGCTCGTAAGGTTTATAGTTTTTGAGCTAGTCTGTTCACACACACACAGACACACACACGGACACACACAGAGACCATTACGCGGGACTTGGTCATTTGGACTCAGGGGACCCCAAAACGTTTATTTCCGTTGAAAAGCGGAAGTCGAAAATTTTCACGATCGCTATAGTTTCCCTTACTATATATTTCCTTTATAGGGAAGTGAAACTAAAAAACCAACTGTACTATTATTTTTAAATGGATTTAAAAAAACATAAAATTTATTTATTTTTTATATTTACAAATCTTAAATAATAAGCTGATGTTATAAAATAAAAATCTGGTGCGTGCGCGCAACACACAACTTTCACTTACCAACTTACTTAGATTAGAAATTAATATGTTTTGTTAATCGCCACTTCTCAAAGTTATACCTACATTTTTCCACTTTCATTTCTTATTTTTGTTTTCATTTGCTCAAAAAAAATAACTAATTGTTTTTACTTGATAATTCGGCAATGCAAGCATAATACTCCAAGTCGTTATAATTCTCTATGTACTTGTTGAATATTTCATTTAGTTCCGATGAAACAAATAATTTTCATTAAATGAACAGAACATCTTTAATTATAACGCATTGGTTTGTCATTAAAGGCGTACGGCACATGCGTGAGCTCAAGGTGTTTTATGAGTTGACGGAATTTTTTTCTTTTTACTTTCACTTACCTATATATGAAATATATAGTAAGTGGAAGTATTGCGATCGTGAAAAATTTCGACTTCCGGTTTTCAACGGAAATACACGTTTTGGGACCCCCTGAGTCGAAATAACCAAGTCCTGCGAAATGGTCTGTGTGTGTGTGTGTGTGTCTGTGTGTGTGTGTGTGTGTGTGAACAGACTAGCTCAAAAACTATAAACCGTGGGAACCTGAAATTGGATATTTAGTGTATGTATATGCCCGCGATGTGACAGCAAAAATTTCATCAAAATTGTTCAAAGGGAGGGGGTAGTTTATTTAATAACTTTTTAGGTTTTTTTCGATTTTCTCAAAAGCGGCTCTAACGATTTTGATTAAACTGAATATTTGATCTATTTATATGCCCGAGATATGACTGTAAAAATTTCATCAAAATTGATTAACCGGAGGGGGGACTTTACTTAATAAATTTTGTATCATTTTCACGTGTTTTTTTTTATTTTCTCAAAAACGGCTTTAACGATTTTGATCAAACTGGGTATATGATGTATGTATATGTCCGAGATACGACTGTAAAAATTTCATCAAAATTGATCAACCGGAGGGGGCACTTTACTTAAGGAATTTTATCTAATGTTTACGTTTTTTTTTTATTTTCTCAAAAACGGCTATGATGATTTTGATGAAACTGGGTATTTGATGTATGTATATGCCCGCGATGCGACAGCCGAAATTTCATCAATATTGGTGAAACGGAGGGGGTACTTCATTTAATAAACTTTTTCATATGTTCACGTGTTTTTTTATTTACTCAACAGCGGCTGTAATGATTTTTATCAGACTTTGGTGTATGTATATGCTCACAATGTGACAGACAACATTTCATCAAAATTGGTCAAATGCAGGGGGCTCTTTATTTCATAACTTTTTTTTCCAATTTTCACATTTTTTTGGTATATCTCAAAAACGGCTTTAATGATTTTGATTAAATTAATCATTTTTAATCAAAATCAAGTCATCTTTTTTATGTTATTTATAAAAATGGCAATTAAAAAAACATGCCGATTTCTAATGTAAGTAAGTTGGTAAGTGAAAGTTGTGTGTTGCGCGCACGCACCAGATTTTTTTCTCCTGTATATGTTTACTTGATTTTTTTTTCATATTTCATATTTAGCCATTTCTTATTTTTAGTCGTGATGAGAGACAGTTAATTTCTCAATATAAACTAAAACAAAGGTACTTTAGAGGAAAACAAAAAAGGCCCCTTCCCCATTTAAGCCCCTTCAGAAAATTTTAATACTGATAAAACTTACCTGATATTATTGAACACCTATTTTTTATTAAACATGACGAATTTGATCAAAATCATTAAAGCCGTTTTTGTGATAATCGAAAAAAAGGTAAAAATTGGAAAAGTTATGAAATAAAGTGCCCGTTCCGTTTCACCAATTTTGATGAAATGTTGACTGTTACATCTTTGGCATATACATACGTCAAATACTCAGTTTGATCAAAATCGTGACAGCCGTTTTTGAGTAAATAAAAAAGACACGTGAAAATGATACAAAATTTATTAAGTAAAGTCCCCCCTCCGGTTAATCAATTTTGATGAAATTTTTACAGTCATATCTCGGGCATATAAATAGATCAAATACTCAGTTTAATCAAAATCGTTAGAGCATTTTTTGAGGAAATCGAAAAAAACGTAAAAGTTATTAAATAAAGTACCCCCTTCCTTTGAGCAATTTCAATGAAATTTTTGTTGTCACATCGCGGGCATATACCTACACTAAATACCCAATTTCAGGTTCGCACGGTTTATAGTTTTTGAGCTAGTCTGTTCACACACACACACACACACACACACACACACACACACACACACACACACACACACACACACACACACACACACACACACACACACAGACCATTTCGGAGGACTTGGTTATTTCGACTTAGGGGGCCCCAAAACGTGTATTTCCGTTGAATACCGGAAGTCGAATTTTTTTACGATCGCAATACTTCCACTTACTATATATTTCATATATAGGTAAGTGAAAGTAAAAAAATATTAGAACTTAAAGAAATAAAAAAAAACCGTTAAATGAATGTTACCTAAACACATCACTGGACGTAAATGAGTTAATATGGCAAGGCCGTATCAACATCTCGCCTTGTTATTATTCAAGAGGGCTTTTCGGCTAAAGGCAATCAAAAAAAAAAAAAAAAATAATAAATAAATAAAAAAAAAAAAAAAAAAAAAAAATTTATTTGTATGTCTGCACTGAGTCAAACACCTAAAACATTATCTCTTTTTAAATCGTTATAGGTATGTATACCAAATACCAATTTTTTAACGTTGGACTAAGATTATATTTTAATTTTCAAATTAGCTAACGAATCCTCTTTATCCATATAGTTTGTTTAATTCATGTATTAAAGAAAAGAGGCAAAATATTATAAATTGTCGAAATATAGGATGATAACCATAATATTTTATATCAGGAATTCTATATATAATAATACTAATTGTTATAATTTATCTATATAAAAACCATAAACTCTACAAACAGTAGAGGATCATCGAATTTTACTTAGAAATGTTTATATAGAATGCGCCTCAAGAGTGGCTTAAAACTTCGCAAAGGAGAAGCAAAGGTACGTCACAATCTTATCTGAAGCAAAATCATCACTTCTCTGCATATATCACCAGGATAAAGTTAACATGTCCGTCCAGCCGTCCACCATTCTATAATTTAAGTTTGACAAGTAATTAGCTCGTTAGTCTTATCTGATGATTGTGATCAAAATAAATCTTTTTGAAAAATCGACGACGTTGAATAAGTATTTATGTCACACTCGAACAAGGAGACATAATAGCTTGAGAGAACTTCATCAGTAGATTCCTCACACAAGTGACGAACTTTTTGAACTTCATATTTCAAAAATTTAGAAGAAAGCTCCCTCTGTGAGTAAATCAAGTTCTTTCTAAAGAACATCATTATATTATTACTAGAATATCTTATTAAAGATTTCTAACTTAAGTTAAGAATGGTTTAATAATCACCCCGAGTTTTTAAGCTCTGAGGAATTCACTGAAACAGCAAGGTTTCACAAGATTAGCATTTATTTTTATATTTATGTATTTGCTTTGTAAATAAGTTATAAGAGATTTAACAGGTTGAAATGAATTCAATCTAATATAAAACTAGATTCAGAAACACTTAATTCATTATTACTGGAAGAATATTTATTTCAATTAGGATGGGGGAAAGGTCTATTAGCCCCTGGCCCCTCTTTCCGCGAAGGCCCCATATCAGGGAATAGACTGCCCCCCCCCCCCCCGATCCCGGTGATAAAAGTGGGTCCTAAATCAGGATTTGATAGCTTTTTCGTGAAATTCCATTAATTTTTACTTCTCTTTCGACAAAATCCTGAGAGCCAGGAAAAGGAATCAATACTATAATTTTTATATACAGGTAACTAGTGTAGATTGGTTTCCTTGTGTCATTTGTTTTTGAAGAAATAACATAAATTAAATCTACGAGAACAAAATGTAAATATAATACAAATATAGCACTTGAAGATAAGCAGTGTTTGTTTTATTTGTCTTATCTCCCTTCACTTGAGTCATTGTCAGTTGAAGTGGTGTGATAGCTTGTTATTTTTATCACAGCGTTGTTCTGTTATTTTGTGAATTTGTCAAGTAATTTCTTAAGTCATTGTGCTTTTAAGTTGTCCATCAGGTAATTTTTTAGTATCTTTTCTTTCTGACGTGCATACTTTGTATAAATATTATTGATGATCCCCTGATGTCCAAGGAAGAAAAAAGATCCGTCCCCATTTATTTTCAGCGAATCTTTACCGGGTATTTTACTTTATTTCATTCTGGTTATGAAAGTCTAAATATAGATAGTAATAAAATGCTATTAAATTCCATTAAAATTAATTTTCTTATCTCAAAATAACATATTTGGCATATTTCTTGTAGTGAGTTGCTAATAAAGTAGTTACCTTAAAGGTACATATTAAAAAATCAGTTTTATAAAAATAATCTTAAAGTATTTTGATATGCTTATTAAGGACTATAAACAAGATCTTGTTGATTCCTCGTCATTATCGCCGCTGCCCAGGGTACTGTGCATCTAAACTATTGAATTTTTTATAGCCAGGCAGTCTATAGTGCAATCAATATATAGCAACTTCCGTTTCTTTAAGGTCTCTTGCAACTACACCGATTGGCTATGGTTTACAAAACTATAATATATTTTTTTTTACTATAATATAATGAAGTGCTTTATATATTATTCTATATTTTATTATTTATAGAGATGTGCTTGCAAATCCGTATTTGGGGATATACATTTTGAAATATCCGGCACATCAATAATAATCACACATCATATAAAAACTTTATATTTCTTCCAATGTTTTAGAGATATTTAGGTGCATGGCTAACTGTATGTTACTTAGTTTGGTTTGAATTGTAAGTTACTATAAATACTTATTCATTTGTTTGCAATTTTTCAACAACTGATGAATTTTACTTGGATGATTTAAATTCAAATTAAATTAAATAGTGAATAAGTACATTAATTTGCCTTAAAAATAGATTTAATCATAACCCTATCGACCATCAAAACGAGTGACCTGACTAAAAAAAAAAAAGCGATTTTTCAGGAAAGTCAATTAAAGTTCCTTTCTTCCTTCTCACAATCTAGACACCCTTTAATTTAAATTAATAAATCTGTTTCATAGAATTAAATCATCTTAATATCCAATTATGTTATGTGAAGTTGCAGAGAGGATGTGGCTGACGTCCGAGGCTAAGGCGCTGAGCTCCGACCCCCGGATCATCCCGGCCATCCAGTACGCCACCCAGACCTCCATCTACCCAGCAGATACCACTGCCGCAGAGCTCACCACTGCTCAGACCATCCTCATATCCTTCCTCTATGCCCTGAGGCAGAGGGACCTGCCCTTGATCAAGACATTGCTGGAGGTATCCTCTACCGTCCCGCAAATCAAGTCGACATTCCTGAGCGTTTGGCTGAGGGACGACTTCTGCTTCCCGAGGGGAGACGTCGCCGCCTGCCTGTCCACCCTCGGGAGGCTGCTGCTAGATGGCCTACAGTTCCCGTGGGCGGTGGCTGCTACGATCGCCAGCCTCAGCGTCAAGTATAGCATTGATGAATGTTTTGCCGAGGCGGATGATACCGCAGGCCAAGTACTCCTTTCTACAATGAACATCTCCGTCTCCGAGGGGACGCAAGCTGACTTTACAAAGGTAATGTTATCTTTTAATAATATTTAAATAATTTAATCCTTGAGCAATTACAATAAAAATAATAAATTAATTATTGATTTAAAATCAAATTATTAAAATTTGAAATAAAAAAATAAAACAAAAATTGTGTAGAGAAAAATGTTTTCTTTATAGGTACATTTTAATGCTCATTTCAAGCGAGCGTCGGTATTTTGAAAGCCAAATTTTAAAAATGCTTATATTTATTTTTAAATTTACCATAGAAGCAGCAAATACCTACCCCACAAACGTAAAGTCTGAACGGAACCCGAAGTTAAAGAAATCCAATAGACAAAAATCCGATAAGTCCACAAATAAATTTATGTAAGTAATAGAGGGAAAAAAGTTTCTACTTTTGCACCAAGAAGTTCCCTTAACTTTTTTGTTTGTTCCTCCCCTTCCTCGACTTTTTAGGCTACATGTGGTTTCCCAGGCCAGGGGAGATGGTGGAATTGAGGCCGATTATTATTAAATGCCCCCTTACATCGTGTTTCGAATTTGCTATCTTCCGGTAACCAATCATACGTTGCCATGGGCAACGCGTACTTTCTAACGCGTTTGTTAAATTTTTTTTCAGACTTCAGGGGGCAGCTCCCCTCCCCTGCCCTCCCCTCCACCCCCTTCATCGCGGTCGCCAATTTCATACAATACGAAGTATCTGTGGCTGAAGAGACAATTAAAGATGATGTATTGGTGAAGAATAAATTGTCTCAAGGTTGGAAATATGAGCATTCAGAGACAGTCTGAAGCAGTATTTTTCTATCAGTAACCAATTATCTTTGAATAGGGGTTGTGTTATTTATGGTTCATGATTACTTATACTCTCTGGTCTAAGGAGTAGAGTTCTGACGCTGCTATACCAGGAACATACAGTAGTTCTTAGATCTAAGATAGCCCTCACTTGGTGGCTTGGTATTGATGGTGCTATTCAAGAAGGCATTAGTACCTGAGAAGCTTGTCATAAAAATTTTTATCAAAAAAACAAAACATGAAAACCCTTTTATAAAATTTAAACCTTTCAGTAACCTGTAGATGTTGATAGGAGAAATGACCTTTCAGCAGCAACACTAAATGCACAGAATTCACTGAATACAAGTTCTTGGGTATGCCATTCACTAACACCAAGCAACACTTTTTGTGTACACACCCTCTTTTGTTCTGGTACCTCACAAAGGGGGAAAAAAAGTCTTTCTAAATAATTCTAAGAGGGTTCTGAACCATCATCGAAAGGCACAAATCCTGACACCACCATAATGAAAGAGTTGAAATCTTCACTTTACATTCACATCGCCTCTACTAGGCTCTAACATTGCTGGAGTTCATTTGCAGAACACATTTTATTAAGGCAAACAGACTACATACACAAAAGAGTGCTATGATTGCAAGCCGGAGCACACAGGCCCAGAGAATATATCGTTATGTAATACATATCACTGCTATTTGTGATTTAAATTATAAATATTTTAATTTTAATAATAGTTTGACAGCATGATTTCCGCAAATAATAAATTCATGGAGTAATTTTTAATAAAGTAAGAATACTATTAGGAAAAAGATTGCATTTAAAATGATACTAAAATAAATAATATATATTTACTAATAGAAACATTTTTACATAGCTCAATGTGTTTTATAATGATTTAAAAACATATATTTTAGGGATTACATTCAAAGGAATCACAAACCACACTGTTGAAGCATGTCAGTTTCCAGTTGCCTATTGTAAGTATTTCCACTAAATAACTAATAGAATAATGTTTTAGAACAATTTTTAATATTAAAATGCTTACAGGAAAAAATATCAAAGGGGACACAAGCTGGTCTTATAGTCCATGTAAACTATATTTTTATTTTATTATTATAATTTTTATTGAATTAAAACTTTGGTGTTAGCATGATTCGTTCCTTTCTCAGGACCGTGGGGTCTCAGTAAAACCAGAACAATCAACAATAGGAATTCAGACTATTGATCAGGTTAGCATCCAAAGAAACAATTTATAGTAAATTTTGTTTGGTTCAGAAGTCATATAGTGTTATTAAACACTACTACTAAGTTTTATAGTGAAAATATTTTACTTTACGGTGTGAGGTAAATCATATTAATCCATATTTTTAGAGCATGGACACAGCTCTGAATCGCTTTACTTTGACCACTCATTCGATTCACTCAATACAAAAGGTGACAATATATAAGTTGAAAATATAATTATTAAAAATCCTTTCAATATTTAAATATTATAATACTAAAAACAATTCATTTACATTTAAGGACATGGATAATCCAGTATTAAAAGCTGGAAATGGAAATAGACAAGAACCTTTGCAGATTAATACTTATGGTACACTTCCAGCAGTTCAGACCAAAGCTGAGGTAATATTTTAATAAAATGTTTTATATATATTTTGCATGGTCTTTATTTACATACTCAAATTTTCCAATATTCTCATAGAGTCGATGAAAAACTTTTTATATCAATGATTTATAAAAGAATATTTTTAATTGATATCTATTTATCTTTAACCTCATCTTTAACCCAGTTCATTATGTATATATACTTTTTCATTTATTCAAATTTAAATATCTTATTAGACAATTATTATTAATCAGGCATGTTTATTTTTTACTTTCTATTACCCTCATAGAGTAACCCTGTACAAGGGCTGTGTATTTGTTGATTTTTACATGCTCTATGTACTAGGCATAATTATATGCCATATATAGGCCATATATTAAAATTTAAATTATGACAAATTATCATAACTCACATTGCCAAACCTTGTCTTTTTGTCAGTATTTCCATGAAACAACTTGAATCAAAATATAATCTTTACGATTGTTTACTATTTAAACTAAAGTGATCAAAAGAAAGGTTATGCTGATATTTCATATGTATATCATATTTCTTCTTTTGCTTATAAGCTTATTTATCATAACACTATGACATGATGTTTGATTTTTTATTCCCATTTTTTTCAGGAATGGAGTATTCCAGTAAAACCAAAATGGTCAACAACAGGAACTCAGGTTATAGATTAGTTTAATTGTTGAAAAAATATTTCATTTTAGTTTGGTTGAGAAGTTAGTTATTTTATAACTATTAATACTTGTTAAACACAATTTTTTGTTTACTTCATATAATAAATAAAGTAATATTAAGCAATATTTTTCAGAGCTTGAGAACAAATTTGAAGCCCTCAACTTTCACCGTACAAAAAGTAATCTCAAGATGAGTTTATGTAAAAATCATTTAAAGGAATAGATATATTTTAAAGTCTTACTATAATCAAACATTATAATACTAAAGAAATATCTATCTGCATTTATAGGCCACAAATGATTCAGGATTTAGAACTGGAAATGGATATGGACCACAAAATATGCTTGCTAATGCTTATGGACCCATTCCAGGAGTTCAAACCATAAATGAGGTAATTCATCGGAAAAATATATCTTTATTTATATATTTTATGATTGTTAACTTTAATTTTTTCTATCCCAATGGAAATCTTCAAAGGCATTTATGATATTTATGAAAAACATTTTCTGTTTATTCAGTTTACATCCTTTATCCATCTGTTCTAAATCTAAAATAACATCATTCAAACTTAAGATATTCAAGCTATTTTGTTATTTATTATTATTATTTTATTTTTTAGGACCATTGCAAAACTCTTCCAACCATGCTTCATCCTCCTTATGGATCTCTTCCAATGTCTTCAAAAAATCAAAGAAAAACTCCATCGCCAATGAATGATGATATATTTTCGGTATTACTTATTTATGGAATATTATAATACAAAATTGATACTTCATCAGAACCAAAATTAAAGAAATTATTTTTTTCAGGACCTCAAGGTTTCATTTTTCTCAGAGCAATCAACTACAAGGATTCAAACAGCTGAGGTAAAACTTTCATAAATTATTTTATATTCATTTTCATATTCATATCTATTACTGATTTTTTTTTTTTTTTAAATAAATGAAAACCATTAAAATCATGTTTATAATTACAAAAAAAAAATACTCGTATATAGCATTTCGAAATATACAGTTAGTCCCAAAAGTATTCGTACACCAATAATTTTATATTAAAACACAATTAAATGGGAATAAGGTTTGTGAAAAATAGTAAATTAATAACAATACTTTTTAAACAAATAATATTTTGTTTGAGGTGATATTTTCAAAAAAAATTACAAAAAAAAATATAAATAGAAAACAGAAATAAACTTTATAAAACAATTGACCAAAAGTATTCTTACAGTGTTAAATTTCTTAATAAATAACAGTTAATTGAACTAAAAGGTGAAATGTCAATATTTTGTTGGCCCTCCTATCGATTATAGTACGCATCTGAGTCTGTTAGGCCGCTTGACTCAGCCGCTAGTTGTTCAGTTAAACAGGAGGGTAAATTGTCCCATTCTTCTTAAACAACACTTTTAAGTGATTCTAAGTTTTGAATCTGATGAGTAGACACTTTTTTCTTCAAATACTCCCAGAAATATTCAATGGGATTCAGATCTGGAGGCTGTGGAGGAGTAGGTATTCACTTTAGGGTATTATTAAGTATCCAAACTTTAGTTTTCCATGCTGTATGCTTGGTGTCATTATCTTGTTGAAATACAAAATTGCTTCTTATCCCCATTATATCGGCACTAGCACTCAAGTTGTGTTTTAAGATGTCTACATAAATATTGGCATCCATTATCCCATCAATAAATTCTAATTAGCCAACCCCACTGGCTGACATACAGCCCCAAACCATTAGAGATCGATCACCATGCTTTACGGTAGAAATTAAATTATTCATAAATTAAATAAAAAAAATTGGGCATATGAGAGCATAAAGTTTCAAATTTATCCTAGTTCGTGAAAATCGCTCGTTTCCGGTAATCTATATAGTTGTTTTGGTATGTTTCTGCAAATGAAAGCCTCTTCTTTTTATTGAAACGAGTGATTTTCACGAACTAGGGTAAATTTGAAACTTTATGCTCTCATGTGCCCGAGAAAGTTTTTTTTAATTTAATTTATGAACAATTTAATTTCTACCGTAAAGCATGGTGATCGATCTCTAATGGTTTGGGGCTGTATGTCAGCCAGTAGGGTTGGCTAATTAGAAGTTATTGATAGGATAATGGATGCCAATATTTACCTTAAAACACAACTTGAGTGCTAGTGCCGATATAATGGGGATAAGAAGCAATTTTGTATTCAAGCATACAGCATGGAAAACTAAAATTTGCACCATACGTTTTGTCTTTGGGATCCCAAGAGATACGCATATAACCCAGTACTACGCCGAGTTGAAGTGGCTCTACCCCTCCTACCATCGTCAGTACATACTGGCTTCCTTCTTATACCAGGCCATCAGAACTCAACAACCCTCCTATATCCTACAAAACCTGCAATTCAAATCCTCCATTCAATCCCGCCCAACCAGATCCCGTACGTCCGATCTCTATCCTCCTCCTCATTGAACTGAAACTTATGAAAAATCCTTCATAATGCAAGCCGTATCCCTCTGGAACTCTATCCCCTCTAATATCCGACACGCTCCATCTGCATCCACTTTCAAATCCCTCCTCTTTGATTTCATATTCAACTCCCAAATCAACTACTGATCACTGAAGGGACACAATAGAGCTTTAGAAGCAACTCTGTTTAGCATTATCTCTATTAGAAAATATCTTATCGATTTACTCAGGCCGTTTTATTATATTCCGTTGTCTATAAGTATCGATATTCTTTCTTCCTCTTGTTATTTATTACTTATTTTATTTATTTTTTCTTTCTGTAAATATTATTTGTAAACTATATTTGTAAATATTTAATATCATTCATATATGGCCACACTGGTTAGATTTCTGTGTCATGTATGTAAAATTTATTCTAAAGGGACATCAGTCCCAGGATAATAAAATTATTTTTCATTCATTTCATTCATTCATTCTTTTTAAAAAAATTTCTAACCCAAATTCGGTCTGTTTGTTCATTAAGTTTTCTAGGATTTCCTTTCCATATCTTTCAATTTAGCATTTTTGTTGTACCATATCTGTTAATAATTGATGCAATAGTGGTATTTACAATTTTTGCAATGTCCCTTAGTGACCGGACTCATTATGGGGCCGAATGATAATGGCTCGCTATTTGACTGTGGTTTCACGCCCCTTAAAACCCATTTTTACTTTTAAACTGCTAACGAAACTAAATTGTGACTCAAGAAAGCCTAGCGGTGAACTGAAGTAAAGAATTATTTAGGTAGAGCTGTATTTTAACAATATATTGGTTGGTCCGATAAGTTTTTATTAAAACAGAGCTTGATAGTAATTAGTTCATTTAATTATTATTCTTATGAATATATTACATAATAAGGAATGAAATAATTTACAAAAGATATATATTTATTTATTTATATTACAGGAGGTTCTAACTTCTTCCTTGGCTTCCTCTTCTATCACAGAACAAATAGATAAGGTATTAAAGGTTTTAAATTTAAATATCTTCACAGATTATTTCCAACTTGAACAATTAAGTTACAAACAGCATCGGCATTAATAAATTAAAATCATTGAAAGAGCGGTCACATACTAAGATTAAAATTTTGTCCAGCAGGTTGAAGATGGAGCTAAAAATATAATTAACAAAACACCTCAGGGTTCAATTATTTTGAAGGACGGGCCAATTCAAAAGGTATACAATTGGTGGTTAATACTTTTTCTTTTATTTATTATTGTGGGTAAAAGCAATATTAAAGATAAATTGTAAAAATAACCATTGTTCTGAAAATATATTTTTTCCCCTGATTATTAGGGAATGGCGAATGAACTACTTTACAGTGCAATCCAAAAGGATGACACCAAGTCAATTGTCACAGCAATTAATGCTGGAGCAGACGTAAATCACGAAGGTGTTATGAAAAAGAGGCCATTGCACATAGCTGCTTCAGCTGGAAGAATCGAACCTGCCATAGAGCTCATACACCGAGGTGCAGACGTGGACTCTGTGGACACCTGGGGAGAAACTCCCCTTTTCGTCGCTTCTGTAGCGGGGCACCTACTAATGGCAGAGATACTGGTGTCAGCTGGGGCCAACATCAACCATATGAACAAAGAACGGAATCGTCCGCTTCACGTAGCGGCCAGTGCTGGACAGTTGGAGGTCGTCCGCCTCCTCCTCTCCAGTGGTGCCGATGTAGACTGCAGAGGTGAGTCCCTAAGGACCCCTCTGCATTGCGCGGCCTTAAGGGGCCACCTCTCCATTGTTGGACTGCTGCTGGACAGGGGAGCTGACCCTATGGCTGTCGAAGTGAGTGGCCACACTCCTCTCAGTTTAGCCAAGTGCAGTCAACACAACCTTGTAGCTGAGTTCTTACATTATAGAGGTCGGTTATGAACACGTTTTCAAGTGGGATGCTCATAGATAAGAAGACACCTAAAACTAATACATCTTCATGACGCAGGTAAATTTCTTCATGAAATTCATCTTCTGGGTCAACAAATATCTGGTTTTGATTTTGTAGGAGAAATGTCTATTTCCTAATAATGGACAAATTCCCTCTTTGAAGAATTTCCAACATAATTCATTCATCCAACTCCTTCAATACCTGTACATATTTATATTTGAAGGAGAAAAATATTATAACATTATTAAGCAAGAAAAATATTTATTTTTTTTTTTTTTATCAAGGTATCTTAACTTTGTAACTATTAAGCGTGTATTATGTAGGTTCTTCATGTAACCAAGTGTATCAACTTTATAATTAATGTTTTGCGTAATTTATATGCAACTAGAGATAGATTAGAATACAGTTACCTGATATCTACTGCTGCTGAAGGGAGATAATAGAATGCTAAAATATAACTAATTGAAAATATACAGAAAGTTTGGAACATTTTCTCGTGCTATCCCAACAGCAATATTTGTGTTTGTTTGTTTCTATAGCTAATTTTTTCTTTTTTATGATATCTTTCTTTCTTACACCTTCTGCTTTATATTTGAAATTTATCAGAAATTTGAAAATAATTATAGATAACTATTTAATTATCAAATGATGGTTCTTATTCAATGCTAATACTTTTAAAAGAATTTTTGAAAAGCTGAAGTCATGCTAATAATCCAGGAATTTTTTTAATGAGCCCACGAATAATAAGAAGCTGTTTTCTTAATTCACCTATATTGAAGTAATGACCTTTATTACTTAAAGTTGTATCAGGTAAATATTAAATAATTGTAAAATATGTATCCCCAATGTCTTTTCCAAATGGAGCCTCCAGCTAAGAGCTACTGCTACAAGGGCTGAATTCACAGAATCAATGAGTTCTATATAAGCTTCCTGAGCATTAAATATAACACTGCAGTTTTTGTTTTACCCAAATCTGGGCTAGAATAACATATTATTCCTGCAGTAGGAATTATTATTATTTATTTATTTGCACAAAGTTATGCAACATTAATTTTTTTTCCTTACATGTATAAAAATATTAAAATAAAAAGTAATAAACAACACTTTCGATTTTTTATAACTTAATATAAAATAAAAAACTACTAACAACAATAAAGTTAAAATTTGCACTTTCCAGAAAATTCAACTTTGCAAAAGGAGAAGAACTAAGGAACAGATTCAGTTCTTAGAGGCAGGCTGATTTTTGAGCTTGTAGAAACAGCTAGCAGAGTGTATCTTCCTATGGGTATTAAGGGCGGAGGACTGGGTGAAGGCCTTGAAGCAGAGCTGGCAGACATAGGGGCGGTGGCCAGTGTGGGTGCGGAGGTGGGAGGTCAGCGCCGAGGACTGCTTGAACCCCTTCTGGCACAGCTGGCAGAGGAACGGCCGCTCCCCCGTATGCACTCTAAGGTGCTTCGTCAGGTCCGAGATCACCGAGAACTTCTTTTCGCAAAGGAGGCATGTCAACCGGCGTTCGCGACTCTCGCTGTAGTAACGATGCTGGCCGTTCATCTCCGCGAAGCGCTTTATCGCTAAGCGGTTCTGGCAAGCGCTGCACTTGTAGGATAGACCACTTGAACTGGTTTCTAGTGTAGCGTGCCGAGATATCTTGCCGCAAATCTGACAAGACCTCTTACCTTGCGAATGGGTTGTCCTATGGGTGGCCATCGCTGAAGAATCTGGGAATATCAACTGGCATACGTTGCACTGGTAAACAATGTTGTCCAAATGTAGTTTGAGATGATCCATCAGGTGATTCTTCTGTTCAAAACATTTCATGCAATAACTGCACGTGTAAAGTTTGTCAGACACTACACTGTTCTCCCCAGCGATCTTGGAAGCCTTGTCGACTGTACTGATGTCATTCACTTTCTCTTCTCGGTCCTCATCTTTCTTTATTGGGACTGGACTGATCGATCGCTCCTTATACATGCCACTGTATTCCCGGAAGCGGAATGAGGAAGACTCATTGTATGCTTCTTTCGTTTGCCAGTTGTTCCCTGAAAAAGAATGATTCGTTAAATATTGCCATGTTTTGATTATCAAATGATAGTAGTTGATGATTTTAACAGTAGCATTTTCGATGTAGAAGTGGAGGAGGTTCACAAGGCTATTTTGACGAACCATAGGTATGATCTCGGCCTTCGTACTCTGGCTAGAAAAGTTTGGTAACCTCATGTCAATCCAGGTAACCACTCGTCCCCAAATCCTGGTAGTTGAAAAAGCAAGGCCAGGGGAGGATTTATATTTTTGAGACCCCCAACAGAGGCTCTGGGGGACCCCTTATTTCAGGTAATGACCCGTGTAGTCAGCTCCCTTTCGCAGTGATAACTGGGATTAGTTGTGGGGGGGGGGGGAGTAAATTCCTCGATTTATGGCCCGGGGCGGACTTCCCCTAGCTATGCTACTGGTAAATCGTAAAAATTATAGTGTTACTTGTTACCTTATGATTTGAGAAGGAATACAATAAAAATACTCCCCAGTAAGAAGTTGTAAATGTGCCACACAAAATAGCAATAAATTCAGGAAAATGAAACTTACTGGTATCTCATTTTTGTTTTTCTCGCAAAACATGCATTTAAAAAGTGCATTTATGGGTGTTTAGCTGAATAAATTCACTAGAATTTTAAAATTTGCATCTGACTTTAAACTAATTGAAGTGGTATGAAGAAGTCGAGAAACCAGGTTTTTTCCTACAAGCAGTCCTGGACAAATGTCATGCCCCACTATTTTGATTCTTTTGCTGAAGAAACCACTTTTCCACTCAAGAATCCAATTATCTTTTCTTATTTTGATGAAGTTTGAGTTTTATGTTTTCTCGTTCGATTGGCTCGTATTCGAAAATAAATAAAATAAAAATTCATTTCAGTTGTCTCGTTGATATCTATATTAATAGACTAAACAGCCACCTGTGTCTTGTAGTCCGGGGGCCTATGGGGCCAAACAGTGTCTGATTTGAAGAAAGTTTTAAGTTAGGTACTTGGCAAAATTTATCTTTTATTTTAGCAGATGGAAGATGGCTGTTTAGTACTTCAAAATGATCAATACTTCAAAAACCGAAGTCTTAGCATGAAGTAAGCACTACGAATCCTTTCAACGTTTTATTTGTATTTCTCCCAGGATTTAGCTAATGTTGTTTGTTCGAAGCTTATTTCATGCTAAATTTGATGCTCTGCAATTTTTGTCTATAACATTTTTTTAGTTAGAAGTGTTGGAACATGGTTTCCACCAAAATCGTAAAAATTACAGATTTTTGATGTACCAAACCCGGCTAAACCACCATACCGATTTAAACTTCAAATATATCATTCTATGGGCAATAGTTTAGCCTCTTATAGTAGGAAGAAAGCAATGCTTCGTGATCAGTATTTGCCGATTTATATATGAAAAACTGAAAACAAATTCTAAAACTTTCACGGATTTTAGACCACTAGGCGCTAAATATGGTCACGTTTTAATTACTTAGTCTCCAAAGGAATGGGCTAATTTTGAAATTAAGGCCCTCGTTTTACACAGAATTCGATATTCTACAACTATTACAGGTAACAAATTTTATTTGGAGTAGCCCTTGCAATTGTAGGCCTTGGAACATGAGCGTAATTCATTTTTCCGCTAAAGTGGCTAAATTGACTGTCGGATCTAACTAAATATCTAGTTTAAATGAAAATTTTTTTAGAAAAAAGTTGCAGAGCATCAAATTTAGCATGAAATAAGCTTCGAACACACAACATTAGCTAAATCCTGGGGGAAATAGAAATAAAACGTTGAAAGTATTCGTAGTGCTTACTTCATGCTAAGACTTCGGTTTTTGAAGTATTGACCATTTTGAAGTGCTAAACAACCATCTTCCATCTTCTAAAATAAAAGATAAATTTTGCCAAGTACCTAACTGTCTAAGTAGGTATTTTTATGAATATTTTATTAAATCCCCTGATATTTCAAAAACATGAAGTCTTAGCAGGAAGTAATGGTTGTGGTATGCGTTGTGTGTACAATGGTATTTGTGTATTGGCGAAAATACTTAACTGATTTTAACCGTGAGGACTTCAGTCGACCCGAAATTTTATGTCCCTTCATTTTTGAAAGAATACAATTTTCTCTGCGATAAATCGTTTTCGAGATATGAGCGAAAAAAGTTCAAAAATGTCGATTTTGTTTGCCTATAAAATTTGATGGATCGACTATTGTGAGGTGGCAGACGTTCACATTTGTTCAATGAAATGAATACTTTCAGGCTATATGATCAAAAACTTTCTTCAAAGCAGATCCTTTTTTGGCCCTCAGCTCCCAGACTATTGGTTGTAGTGACTATCCGTGTGTCTGAACGCGTTCAAAACAGCCATGGCACGCAGTTCGACTGCACATTTGATGTAGTTAGTTAGAAAATAAATTAAACACCTATTAAAAAACAACATTAAAATAATTAATGGAATTGGTGACTACACAATTGTTGTTCACTACACAATTTCTCAAATCCCGTAACGAAACTTAATATGGCTACCCTTATTTCCTATTCAACGTTATTTACTTTTTATTACTCCGATCGCCGAAAGATAAGTTTCGCAACAATAGGACGTTGAAAATGGAATTAATATCCGAAGAGGTATACTACTAGATAGTGGATATTTTTACTTTCACTTACCTATATATGAAATATATAGTAAGTGGAAGTATTGCGATCGTGAAAAAATTCGACTTCCGGTTTTCAACGGAAATACACGTTTTGAGGTCCCCTGAGTCGAAATGACTAAGTCCCGCGAAATGGTCTGTGTGTGTGTGTGTCTGTGTGTGTGTCTGTGTGTGTGTGTGTGTGTGTGAACAGACTAGCTTAAAAACTATAAACCGTGCGATCCTGAAATTGGGTATTTAGTGTAGGTATATGCCCGCGATGTGACAGCATAAATTTCATCAAAATTACTTAAAGGGAGGGGGTACTTTACTTAATAACTTTTTAGGTTTTTTTCGATTTTCTCAAAAACGGCTCTAACGATTTTGATTAAACTGAGTATTTCATCTATTTATATGCCCGAGATATGACTGTAAAAATTTCATCAAAATTGATTAACCGGAGGGGGGACTTTACTTAATAAATTTTGTAACATTTTCACGTGTTTTTTTGATTTTCTCAAAAACGGCTCTAACGATTTTTTATTAAATTTAGTATTTGATCTATTTATATGCCCGAGATATGTCTGTAAAAATTTCATCAAAATTGATCAACCGCAGGGGGCACTTTACTTAATAAATTTTGTATCATTTTTACGTGCTTTTTTTATTTACTCAAAAACGGCTCTAACGATTTTTTATTAAATTTAGTATTTGATCTATTTATATGCCCGAGATATGTCTGTAAAAATTTCATCAAAATTGATCAACCGCAGGGGGCACTTTACTTAATAAATTTTGTATCATTTTTACGTGCTTTTTTTATTTACTCAAAAACGGCTTTCACGATTGTGACCAAACTGGGTATTTGATGTATGTATATGCCAAATATGTGATAGCCAACATTTCATCAAAATTGATCAACCGAAGGGGGGACTTTACTTAATAAATTTTGTATCATTTTCACGGGGTTTTTTATTTACTCAAAAACGGCTTTAACGATTAATAAAAATAAGATATGAATGTAGAAAAATGTGTGACTTTGGGAAATGATATTTAACAAAACACGTCAATTTCTTATCTAAGTAAGTTGGTAAGTGAAAGTTGTGTGTTGCGCGCACGCACCAGATTTTTTTCTAATGATATCCAGAAGTTCCATGCTCTAATGTATCACGGAAAAGTCACAAGACAACTCAATAAGAGCTTCTTCTACAAAAGTACATTCTGATGGAGCTTAGGCACTAAATGGATCTTTAATCCATGTGAATTTTTCGATATTATCGAAGATATATAATTTCATTGGAGGTTACAAACTGCTTAAACGAGGGAAAATTCTGGTAATATTATTGATTATAACTAGAGCTCGGATTCCCGTGCAATTGCATCTTTTTATTGGTAAGTCAGAATAAAGCGAATCCAAGTTACTTATCCGAATCAAGCCTAATGGGATGTTTTAATGAAGTTTTATATTGCACGAAATTGCACGTTTTGGGGTGTACTGCACGAAATTGCACGTTTTGGGGGTTACTGCACGAAATTGCACGTTTTGAAGTTTTATGGCAAGAAATTGCATCATTTGATATTTTGAAGAAAAATAATTATTACAAATTTTAATTTTCTTAAGAACACATCAAAAAATTGGTGGAAATATAAATGGGAATTAGGAATAGGAATAAAAAAATAACCGAAAGGAAACAGGAAAAAATAAAGGGAACTTGGGAGATGTAAACAAACACAAACCTCCAATTTCCAAGAACTAAGGGCTCAGTAGTTCCTGGATGTTTACATTTTGTTTCTTAATTCTCATCGTTCTTTCACTATCAATCTAGCTTCTGTCGAGTATATTGTTACTTAAAAGGCCAAAAATTGGTGGTGTGTCTTCGAAAATTGCGGGATGGATTGAAAAATATCCTGACTCAAAAGGGATGGTAGTATAGTGTTTTGCAAATCTTGTGATAAAAATATTGGATGTGAGAGGAAATCACAAATTGATGCCCACTGCAGCACAAGTAAGTACCTAATTATTTTTTAACCATAGAACGGTACCAGGGGTAGTGCGCTACGGATATTGCAACTAGTGATTCCATAATTTGAGTAGTATCTTTCCTTTATAAGATCTCCCTTTTTCCAATTTAATAACAGCTCACATGCGAGTGTTTTACTCTTTATTCCACATCTTGTTACTATAAGTAAAATAACTAAGTAATATTAGGTATATATTCTGATTCTGAAATATAGAATTGGAAGAAAATGTGCAATCAATTATCAAATTAAAAACCATTTTGATGAATCCAACCATTCAATCTGATTTGGCATTTATTAGATCGAATTTAGCAGCTTTGCCGGTTGCTCTTACAAAACTAGAGGAGAAAAATCTTTCTCTATATGACCAAATAAAAATAGTTGAGGACGTTGGAAAATCATTGGAAACAATCAAGAGCGAAAAAGGAATTATCATTTATGAAAAAATTCGAATTTTTTTATAAAAAAACCTGAATACCAACTAGAAAAAAATTGTAATGATTGCCTGAACGGAAATTCAGTCATTGTTGAATTGAAGGAGATCCCTAGTTGCTGAGTCGCTATAAATATTGTCCTCTAACGATTGTAGAAGTTAAGATATCTTTTTCTAAATTGAAAGAAAGTTGAAGTGACAGGAGGCACTATTTTACAGAAAAAAATTTAGAAATGTATTTAGTTATAAACTTAAAAAAATAATGAAGTGTAGTTACATTTCTAATGTACTCCATTAATTTTTTTTTACTAATGAAAATATCATTATTTTACCAAAATCTATATTAAAACCAATATTTTAAAAATAAAAGATTTTACTTCAATTTACTCTCCGCTACTTATTTGTTTCAAAAGTAGCTATATATTGTTCACATAAATAATTCAATTCATGATTTTCAAGCAATAAATTTTTTTTTGCATGTTTTTGCACGTTTTAAATTTTTTTATTGCACGTTTTTAAGTTTTTATTGCACGTTTTCAAATTTTTACTGCACGGAATTCCGAGCTTTAATTATAACTTATTGGAAGGAGTGGCTGAACGTGATTTAAAACGACAAAACTTCGGTATGGTGAAGAAAAAGACTACAGATTCAAAATTTTAATTTCAGGATTTATATATTTGCCCAATTTGATTTTTTTTTTTTTCATATTAGCTACGAAATATCGATCTGTTTCTGAAAACATTTTTGTTGGGGAAAAAATAAAAAATAAGATTTATAAATTTCCTGTTTCCTGATATATAACTTGAAGATCAGGCCCATTTGCCTATTTGGCGACCGTATATTCTATTAAAATATATATTAACAATAAAAGTAACCGGTTACAGTTCAAAAAAGTAACTGAGGGCCGATTTTTGAGGACCTATTATTAAACAACATATGTTTATTTCATATTCATTTGGTTCCTTAGCAACCATTGGTGCAGTTTTGTTTTGGAAAACAGCCGCTACCGCAGTTTTAAACATTCCTGATGAATATCATACCGATACAAAATATATGAATGTATTCATTTCTACAATATGTAGGAAAAGCTTACAACAATTGTGGTATTCTCAACGACTCTTCACAGTAGAGAAATTTCAGTAAGTGAAAATTCAGTATTTTTAATCATTACACGAACCCCAAAGTTCCTATCTCCAAATTACTCTAAGTTAACATGCTGTATAGAAGAAGATATTAAACGTCTATATGCAAATTTTGGTTGATATTTCGTGTCGAAAACAATTTTTATGTATATAAAAATGGTTTATAGAAATAAAATCACACAACTTCAAATTTACCTTTCCTTACTATCAATGGAAATGGACTGTTCTTATTTTAAATTAAAATGCTTAAGTGTCATTTGAAAGGGATCGCACAAAACTTTTTTCGCCAATCATAATTTTTTATTATTTGGGAAGTATAACCGTCAGTACTTCATCCAGTGGTGCACCTACAGGGGGAGTATAGTTGGCTCCGCCTATGGGACTCATAGCCAAGGATTCGTTTTGAATTTGTTTAAATAAATATTTTACATATTTTTAGGGGTTTAAGAAATAAATCAGGCCCGGAAAGGAATAATCCATGTAGGGTACTGAACAATCAAGTTTTAGAACGTTTTATGACGGTATATCGAGTGATTAAGTGAATGGAAATCCATAGAGATGGTTTACGGCCTGCATTGGAAATTCTTTTACGAAAATTGAGAGCTTGAGTTTTTTGAATTGAGAAACTCAAGCTAAAAACAAATAGTTCTATCTGCTTAAGTATGGCTAATTAATATTCCTTAATTTAAATATATTGGTGGTTAGAATAATTATTAAACTATAAAGTAGTTATAAAAGGTTGAAGATAGCCATATATGCTTTTGCCGATCGGTAAATATTTTGAGCAGCGTGCTCTTGTCCCATTTTCTCATGTCTTCCCTAAATAGTTCTTTTTTCTTTTTTTTTTCATTTTAATATGAAATTGAATATATTTTTGTATGGTTTGTAATTCTATAAATTTTGATTTAGTTTACCGCAACTGCAAATAATAAATAACATGTATATCAATATTCTCCGATAAATAATATGAAATTATTATTCTGTCGTCGCTATCAATTAAATTCTACCACTTTATAAAGTTAGTATTACTACTTCTTATTTTCTAATAATCATCATAATACCATAGCATTATTATTATATTTCTACCATAATTACCGTAAATTCAAATTTTCAAACAGGGAAAACATTATTTTTTCTCCTTATTTAATTATGAAATTCATACATATTTTATAATCAACCATTTCTTATTACTAGGAAAGGATGTTAATTACTGCAAATAAACAAACTTAATGGCCCTTTATCGAGGTACATTTTTCTTTCGCTTTACCTGTCAGACGTTTTCAAACACAAAATGTAGCTTTTATTAACGAATACTCCAATCTCCTACAGCACAAGCAGTTTAATCAATCTCAAAGCTGTTTTAGATAAACCCGTATAAATGTGTAAAGTGGCACATTTGGTGAAACCTTAACTGTAAAATCAGGGGCAAATACCTGCCTCAAATACACAATTTCAGTTTAATAAGTTTTATTATTTTCTTGCCGGTCTTTTTAGATACAATCAGACCTTACATATACGAAACTTATGACCTCAAAACGTTTAATTGCGTTGAAAAACTGAACTTACGAATTTTCCACGATCGCAATTTTTCCCCTTACTATTTATTTCATATTTAGATAAATTAAAGTATGACACAAGCTCAGCCAAACTGTTCTAAAGGCTTCTCTAGAAATTTTAACTTTAATCACTTCAGTGAATATTAAATTAAATAAATGGGCTTACAAAATTCTGAATTCTCGCCACAATGATCTTCTTCTAGTTCAACTTTAACTGGTAAAGGATCGTGACACTCCTCTGCAAAAAAATTATGATTTTGTTAGTTGAAAAAGATGTGTTAAAAATAAATCAAATAATGGTGAACAACATCCTAATGGTTAAAGTTAACTTGAGGTTCATTATCTATTTTTTGTAGACTTAATTTATTTTTCATTTCATCTTTTTCCTCATCATTGGCCTACAGTCATTATACTGATATACAATTATTTTTTAAGTTTTTCAATATTAATTTTGAAGAGCTAGGATTTTTGGAATTTCAGATAAAGTGCCAAATATTGATTGCAGTTTTCAAACTTTTTCCATAATATAATTGTTGCATTTATGTATACAATCTACCATAATTGATCTACTAAAAAATTTGTAATATAACTAAGGTACGATATAATTAATGGTTAGTAAATAAGATATAATTAATGGTTGAACTCTTGAATAATAATATTTAAGAGAATATTTGAAAATGTTAAGCGTTAGGTTCTGAAGTTTAAATCATTTTCATAAATTAAATTATTTTGAAGAGTAAAGTCGGATCAAAAATAAATTGTAAAATTTTCCAATTTGAGTTAAAATATATGAATTGTTTATGTACTACCGAAGATTACTAAGTAGTCACTCTTAGGCTCCAATGGTCATTATAGCTTTTAAGCTGGTCGGATTTATAAATGAATACAAGCAACATTTAACTGAAATGTATATGAAAACGAACGGCAATGGCAACATATTAGCTTCAACAAAATAAGTTTTAAATATTCAAATATCAGAAAGAGAAAAAAATGTAAGTTTTTAAAAACTTACCAGATTCGGCCATTTCAAATGGTTCTATGTACAAATGGTACTACAGCTTCTTACCACTGTATATAAGAATGTGATTCCCATTTGTTTTTATAATATGTCTTAATTCCCACAACTGATTATATATAATAATTTTAAAAATATGATCTTTTTTAATCATATTTTTCGAATGCATTGATGGTATCCCTGGAAACAATCCGCTTTTAAGCAAATTGTTTCAACAATTTAAGGTAGATACGATCTAAAAGCAATTACATAAAATTTCACAATAATATAAGTGTTATTTTACTGTAACTATTGTAATATTTTGAACCATCCGCAAATGACAGAAATGAATTTTTTTCTCCAAGACTTCTTTTTATTTAAAAGACTTTTAATAAAGCATGTATACTTCTTTATTTTTTATAAGTGTAACTTCTTATGCTTAGAAGTTTGCATTGGAACAAAATACTTTTAAAAATTTAAAAACCTAGACTAGGTTCAACTCCTCAAAACTCATATTTAACTTGAGCCGCAAGTTTATATTTGTATTTTTTATAAATTATAGATTTTTATTTTATTTTTATATTAAATTTTGCCTTCCGGGAAAACATCTGTGAAAGACATTATCAGTTAATATATTTAGGCTTTAACATATGGAATTTTAATCATATGTTGATCCCCATCTGATTTATAAAAAATTTACGATTTTTTTATTTTAATATTTCTTTCACATCTGCAAATTATTTAAAAAATATTTTTTGTCTAAATCAAAAGAATAGAAAAAAAAATATGTTATCAATTTGGTGAACAAAAACTTCCTGGAATCATAATGGAATCAGATTGAGAGCATCAGATTTGCAGGTATACAACATTATCTAATTGCATTTTCTCTTGATAATCATCGGAAAAGAAAGTTTCAAAATGATCCTTATTGCTTTAACTCTTCAAAGAGAACCTTTTTTTTCCCAATAACCGGTGTATCGGGTGTCAGAATGAAAAAAAAAACAAAAAACATGTGTTAATTATCAAAGTATATTATGGCATATGTATTGCGTTACACGTGTTATTAATACAACTTTGAAGTATCATACTGAATAGTGCTAAAAAAATAAATAAATAGTATTTAGTAATTGTTCGCGCCAACGCGAATAAATTTTATTTAATTAAGTTTCTTTGTTTTAACGTCACTTTATGCCACTAAGGCTAATCGGAAGATGCTACAGTGGGAGTCTTAAATTTTGCCTATCCAGGTATAATTAGGATAGGGATCTTTAACGAGTACATGTCATCGTACAGGCTCGGGACCTCCATTTTACGTCCTATCCGGGGGACGGCATAGACAAAGATTTTTTACTCCCATTAAAAAATCCTAGGGCTACCTCGGGACGCGAACCCGTGACCTTTAGTATAGTGTTTCTATGCACCACAGGTGATCCCTTTTATTTAATTATTATAAATAATAAAGTTGGTTATTATTGGTTATTATTTGCCCGGCTCTGTCGGGCCTTATGATTTTGACGGTCAATTTTTTTGTTTTCATATATGGCATATAGAAATTCTTTGTAACCAGTGTGTATTTACAGCCAGTGTATTTGATAAAAATTTTGTAGAGCACCGATTCTTAAAATATTTTCATGAGTATTCCCTAGCCATTGTGTTAATTGAAAATTTAGGGAAATCGAAGAGGCTCATATCAAGATTACGAATGAGAAGAAAGGTGCGTAGCCGTATGAAGTCGAATGCTGGTGAGTCCCAAACTAATTTTCAATAATTTTAATGTTTCGGGAAACTATTGTTTAATAGAACATTATTAGAACTAATTATTTTTTATTTCGTACGCTCCTCTTTAAAGTTTATATGCCAGTAATAAAAGAGTGCAGTTGGAAACAAACTGACGATTTTTACATCAAGAAATCAAATCATTTCTTTTGTAAGGACACATACACTTAATTAGTTTATTTCTCAACCTAGAATATTTCAACATCAAAAGGTAAAGTATTGTATACAAAAGAATATATCAAAAAGTAAAAATATATGTATAAAAATGAACGTATTTTGATATGCACTTTTTGTTTTTGTTTTTTATGGTGGTATTCATGAAACTACTGACTCATAGTAATATTTCTCTCGGCTATTATTTGAAACGCTTAAAATATTTTAGTTATAAGGATTAAAAAACTAAAATATAAAATAATATAAAAATATAATAATATAAAAATATAATAATATAAAAAATAATACAAAAATATATAAAATAAAAAAGCAAGTGAAAGTTTTAAAAATATATGATATTAAATTAAAAGCTATGGATGGGATTTATATATTTTCTTCTGAGGCTTAAAGATGCACCTATATGCGTTCTAAATGGCTTTTACCATGATATAAAACATTTTAAACCATTTTTACTATCCATATTTTTCCATATTTTGTGGTTTTTAAATATTCTTACATATATTTCGATAAATACATATTTTTGTCCATACTTTACAACTTTTAGGGAATTTTCGTTAAAATTATAGGTTGTGTTTGAATGTGAATACTGGACCTTTTAAGTATTTTAATTTTCAGTCCATATTTTAATTTCTTCTCTTTTTTTTCGTCCATATTTCCATATTATTATTACGTATATTTGCAAATATGCGTCCATATATTATGTACATGTACACGGTCACAATGGCAATTTAACATGTGATTTTACTCATAATCATTGTCAGATATATTTTAACTAAATCAAAAAAAATAGTTCTTCTTTTGTTTTGTTTTTTATTCTTATTGTTAATACCGCTTGTATAAAACTTAAATTGATCTATTTTAAGAAGCTTTTTATGCATACATTGTTGAGTGTTTTCATTACAAGGCAAAATTAGTCGATATTTGATAACTAACAAAATCTTAGAAATATTCAAAAAATTATTATAAAAGTAACTAAATTTCGAATAAAAAGGCATGTGAAGAAATTTACCTTAACTTTTGTTCTCTTTCGCCCACTGATAGTGATGATTTCATTTGCTAGGATTAAGGTGGTCCATTTATGTGTGAAAAGGGGTATAATAAATAATAAAAAAATCTTTAATATATAATTATATAAAAAAATAACTTAATTTCAAATAATATTAAAAGCGTAAGTCCACAAACAAAATTTGGGTTCTTGTTTAGAATAGCCACTCTAGTGATTTTATGATGATAATTAGGAACGGTTGCTATGTAATTTGATATCATTGATACAGAAATTATACAAAAGTTTAAATATAATTTAATTTATTATTGTTTGTATGATTGCGGTTAAGAAAGTGATAAAACAATGAATCTTTTGAAAATTAAGGATTTATGCAAAGAAGAGGAACGAGCCAGGATTTTCTTGAAGAAAGAGGTATTCTACTAAAGGGATTGTAAACAAGGCCACTTTATAAAATTTAAGGAAGATACGAAAACATATAGAAGCAACAAAAAACAATACCGGTAGGCATGTGGAAAGTATTCGGGTACGTGGCTATATGACAGCAGGTTACCTGAATTAACTCATTAAAAGTATATTTATTTGGTGTGGTTTTTGTTTTGTTTTCCTAAAAATTATGTAAAATTCCTATTCAATAATTACAAATGTTTCTTTAATTAACCCATAGCCATAAACCTAGAAACTGTTAATTTGTGTTCTTCTTCCCCATACCCTTACCCTTTTCTTATAAACGATTAATACTAGATAAAATAACTGTAAAATAATGTACCTGATAGCCCTTTAACGTAGTGCTCTGCGAATGGTTAAATTTTTATTGATTTCCTATATTATGTACTGAAGAAATCCAAGATTTTGACCTAATGCATTTCATAACTTAAAACCACAGAACATGTTAATTAGTGCATGAAAACATGAACACAAAAACGGCTGAATATAAAAATGATTAAGCAATGCGACACGCGAATCGCGCTCAAGTTATTCATCATATTTAATTAAATGGTCCTGAGTTTCTCTTTCAATTTTATACGGGGATGTAATTTTGTAATAGAGGTTGTTGGGTTTAGCGCCTATATCAACAACCTCGAGGAAAAGCTTGAGATCCACTCCACAACATTTTTATTTCACTGGAGAAAGAAAAGTGAGCTGCCGATAACTGATTCGAACCAACGCTTTTGTGCATGGTTTCCAAAACGGACCCGGCGCACAGAGGAGTATTTACCATCAAATCTTGGCCAAAAGTCCAAAAAATAAATTGTACTTCAGAAAACGTATTTCCTAGTAGTTTAGGAATGTTTGCATCGAGATAAATTTAACTCTTTCATTTTTATCCTCTTCCTGTCCGAGGGAATTAGTCTGAATCCATGAATCGAATACGCAGTTGCTTTTTCCTGAGTTGTAAGATGCTTAAAGATTTTGTGATTTCTGTGGAATCCATTTAACAAGTGATCTGAAATTTCTCATCACAGTTTCGAAAGGTATCTATTTCTCTGTGGTAACTACTTTTTAGGAAGTTTTAATATCATAACGGTTAACTTATAGTTCCTTTGATTGCGATGAAAAAAATAGACTTATTTAAAAGAATAAAATAGATAAGGTTGTATTGTCGGGCAGCTATTTTTGCATTAATGCAAAGTTCAATCCTTCTACTTGCCAAACCGCAAAAAAAAAAAACTCATCCCAACACACTCCCATGTTTTTAATAAATGTATGTAAATACCTCTTAAAGTGAATTTTTTTATAACCAAGTCGGTGTTTAGATTGTAATAAATAATTTCAATCTCTTTTAAGACGTGTAATGGAAAGAATATATTCGTAATTGGTTAAAGAAATGTTTTAGATTATAAAAATATAAATTCTTATAATTTTTATAATAAAATAATTTTCTTAAAAACGATTTAACGATATATTTTAGCTTTGCAAAAAATTAGTGACTTACCAAAAGTTATTTACCCTTTTAAGTAACTTTGTTATGGTACTATAGGAAGCTTAAATTTAAAATCAACCGCGCGAAGATTTCATACAGGAAATAACTAGAACTGGAAACTAGCAGAATAGTCTAGAGGCTAATCAGGAAGTCGGCTGTACGTGGAGAATGTGCATAAATAGATGATCAGAATAAAAATTTATTACGCAAATAATGTATTTAGTATTTGCAAAAGCTAGATATTAAATTGTAATATAACTTTCAAATGTTTTATGTCTTGAACATTTTCCCGACGTTTTTCAAATTCCCTGATTTTTTTCAAAACTTTAATTTTATATTTTATTAGTTTGACATATTTTTAGATTGTTAATAAAAAGTTTTAAGTATTCCACAGTTACAAAAAAATAGGTAAATAGTTTTGGCCAGGATTTCATGGCCAATACTCCACTGTGCGGCGCTGGGTCCTCCCTCTGTTAACACATGTTAAAAAGTGCGAAGAACAAATTTATCATTATTATTCCCCTTTAAATTTTATAGTAAATTAACCTTCCTAAGACACGGTTATATGCTTTTATTTATTTTTAATTAATAACATTTTTAGAAATGACATATTTTAACTACAATAAGCATTGGTGGAGATCCGTAAATAACAGAATAGAAGAAATGAACAAGTATTATATACCAAAGGAAAACCATAAAAAAAAAAATCCAACGATATTCTACATAGTTGGCATATGCTGTGTCGTGGTAAATATTTATACATCAAGAATCACTGCCATCATGATATTATTCTACTGATTAAGGAAGACCATTCGTAAGAGTCCTCTTAAGCAATGGAATAGAAGATGATACGGATGGCGGGCTCCCCGTTCCATCACATCCTCCAGCTCAGTTCCTCCTGCCAACGTTGTTTATCGCATCATCCAGAATTAATTAACTTTCTGAATAAATAATATCTGATTATGTAATCCTGTGCCATTGCTAACAGGTGTTATGATCCCATAACAATAAGACCTGAAGTAGAAAAAACTATATGAACTACTAGCCAAACCCATTGCTGTGGTTTTGAGTAATATTACGTCTTTCACGAAAATTTCAAGTCAACCTTGGCACTAATATTCAAGTTTTGATGTAACAAATATATTAATATCAAAAATAAAAAAGGCCATAACTCTGTTGAGAATTGAACCCTTTTGAGGAAAATGGTGTAAACCTACTTGTTTCAACAACAGAGAGATAAGATGATTAAATTATTAAAATGAACTTTTGCTTAAAGCCAAGTCTCTGGGTTTATGAGTTTGATTATTTTTAAAAGGCGTTAATCCATTAAATTGTATATTGGTTAGAATTGTCATATTCTCGTGATTTATCCTTCATTTTGTAGCCAGGGTAGAATATTATCATTTTGAACATAAATAATGGACATTTTAAAATGTTTTCCATTAAGGATATTAACACAAACATTAGATACTGATTGATCAAATAAGAACGTTGTGGACAACTTTCAAGTCCATTGATCCGCAACTTTCCATGTTTTGATATAACCCGATCAGTTATTCCAATGACGAAGAACAATCTGCTATTACATTAAAGACCTTTAAATTATTTTTTGTTATAAGTAGTTTAAATTAAATTTTAGAGCCGTTTCCAAGCAAAGTAATAAAATCTATTAATACGCGTTTAATGTTTATAGCTACGCTCTTTGGCAATTAATATATTTTTTTAATCTTACATATCACTCGTCCAGTACAAGACTGGTCAAAAAAAAAAAAAAAGCGATTTTTCAAAAGAGCCGATTAAAGTTTCTTTTCACTTCATATGAAATCGGTTACCAGCTCAGTTTGTAATTATTTTGGATTTCGATGTTATATAAGCACTATCGCACTATATAAGCGGTAGATATTTAATAATTTTCTTAAACGCACATCTGGTTACAAAAATGTAAACCCCATTATGCTCAAGCACTGCATACCTATTTTATCAGGAAAGCACTGACCACATGTTGATAAACATACAATTAATTCATAAACATACAACCGATTTATTGAGCAATGGTGTGTATGATTACAAAAAAAAAAAAATTGCTTTTTATCCAATTTATACTGCTTTGATAGTGTAATTTTTTCTCCCAACATTCTTACATCATGAAATGAAAAAAATGATTGTTTCCGTCTTAGGCCATGAATTGGCCTATCCCACGACAAAAAAATAAAATAAATAAAAATAATGCAAACATTTATGTTTGGAACAAGCCGTAGGCGTTGATTTTCTGATTATTCTTGGGGAATTTGAAGGTCAATTTCAGAGTGATCTTTATATTTCTTTGGGATACTTAGTTCTGAAAATGTTCTTTCTCCTTCTGTCTCTTTTACTATAATACTTCTTATTAAACTTACAAATATTTGGCATTCGTATGTTTGTGAAGTTTGGCCCTCACAGTGTTCCGTATCAGTGTTCAATCGTTTTAAGTATGATTTGCTTTGTCTATGTTCAGTTAAGATATATGCCTATTTTTAGTTCGAACATTTGATTTTGTCTTAGTAATTGTAAATTCTGGATTAAATTTATGGATTGATCTTCCTTCTGTTGTTTCCCATCATTGTCTGTCCCAATTATTTAACCTAAGTTTTAATTTAATTTAAGCTAAGTTAATGTAGTCATGGGTATGGGAAAGAGTAAATTTCGAAAGACAGATTTGGCCAAGACAACCAGCTTAGTTAATTATATATTTGACTTAATCAAACAGATATAGGCAATATTTTGGATCAACAGATTCATTTTTGTAATGGATTATTCAGTAGTGTATACCATTCTGTTTCAAGTTAAGCCATTTTACTTATCTGATTCTGCAATATCGTTTTCTCTTTTAGCTTTTTTTTTTTCTCGAATAATTTTAGACACCCGATACAAAGCGTTAGGAAAGAATTAAGGCCTTACCTTCGGAGGGTTGCTCAATAAAGAGGTAGGTAGGGATGGACGCAGCGGCGAAGGATGTTACTACAGAGGGAAGGGACCAACCAGTCTGTTGGGTGCCATGCAGCTGATAATACTCGCCTCTGCGCTGTCATTGGCTGCAGCTGCCAGTACGCAGGTAATAAACAATAACTTCATTTTATTAATAATTTAAAAATAATCTTGTGTACACAAAAATACCTAAGAATTAGTATATTCGATAGGTTCTGCATTGTACTCAATAAACAAGAACTTCAAAAAATAAATAGTATTGGGTTATTTATTAATATCAGTTCTTACAAAAACATTTCTTCTAAACAGTTCTTTGACTTTGCAGAGCTGGTTGATCCTTGACCGCTTGAATCATCCTTCTTCACCGATGTCTTCCTTTTGCTATTACTTTTCAGTTTACTACTTTTTGGTTGATTCTATTTTTCCATCTAATATTTGCCTCGCATCGAGACAAAGACGGCTATATTATTTATGGATAGCTTCAAGCACACTCATCTATAACTTTATTATCTATAAATATTTCACGCTCATCTAAAGTCCCTAGCTTGCATATGATGTGAAATGAATTGACCAGTTTCTGTTTAGCAGTATCCTCTATTCATTATCAGTATCTCTATTCATTCATCGTTTGAACAGAATTTATCTCAATTATTTCAATACCTTTTTCTAGGGTAATGATCTCCTTCTAGATCTCACAGCCGCACATCCTAACTGGATTAATCATTGCATTGCAAATACTAATTCAAGATTTTCAACCATACTTCAGAATTTTAGTACATATGAGAAAATTAAGAAGGCTCTATTTACAATCTTTATAATTTTAAATTTATTGCTATAAAGATATTCAAAATGAAAATGAGCATTTATCGAGAAAGATGGATAGCGAAAAAATATATTGTTTGTTAGAGTTTATTTTTGAAAAGAGAAGATCCTTGGCCGGGATCCGAACACGGGTATCCCCGCTATTTCTCGGGTATTAAATATTCTTTTTATAAATAAATAGTATTACATTCTGTATCAGTTGAGAGCAATGGTTTTATTCGTGACTGGATCGTATTTCCGTATCCACTCCGTATTTCAAAAATTGACTTAACACAGGCTAAAGTACTTTAAATAAGCTTTAAGTGTATCTATAATTTAAGTCATTATTTAATTAAATCTACGTTGAAATTGGATTCGTCACACAGCTACATTAACTACTGCTTAGCAATAAGCCTTAAAATAAAGAAATAAAACAAATCATTTTAGGGGCAACGTTGGGTGATTTTAAAAATAAATATATAATTGACATATATAAATGATAAATATAATATAGCAATACTCCATTAGTATAATGAGTATTCTAACCTCCTTCCTCTTTACTTGTTACTCAACTATTCGTGAGGTCATGAAGCAGTGGCCCTCTCACCGAGGGGACAAATTCTCCAAAATGCACGACAATCATGCTTGGACCTAACATTCTTAGGACACTGGAAAATTTCACTTTAAAAAAAAGCAAACGGGACTATTGTTGGATTTTTGCAAAAGAAATCGAAACACACTTCAGACCAGATGCATCACATCAATTAAATTATAAATAATGCCCATTCAATGTGCTCACTATAATGAGTTGCCATAATGGTTCTGTGGTGGTGTGGAGCCTAATTTTTACTGACATGAGCTATGCACTTTAAATGTCATCAGGTATCTTGTGTTACTTAACGATATTGCTAGGCATCACACAATTCAAATAAGATTTGAACAAAACTGGAATTGGGGTTCTGTGTTTTCCACTATTAAGAGAATGCTCCCTACCCGAGATGCATCAAAAAAGAGAAGAGAATGGTTGGTTAACACGCTCCCAAGCATCCCTTTAATTTTTAATTTCTTTAATCACTCGGTAACAGAATGCATTAATGACCGAGATGGAGTCGCCGAGTTTTTTAAGAGGATTGCTTTTAAAATCAACTTTTAATTTTTAAATTCAATCATTTTATCTAAGATGAAACTCAATCTAAACTATATTTTAAGTTTACGACTAGAGATTTCTTATATCTGCAATTTTTATTATTAAAGCCTTTAATGGATTTTGTTACCCGATTTAAACACATAAGGGATGAAATATCATATTTTTTTTGTCTTCATATTTAAATTAGCACCTGTCAACGAACTCTTGGCAATCAGCAAGTGATTTGAATGTGACTTCCTACACTCCCCCACCCCCCGAAGAAATTTTTAAATGATATCCAGTAATAAAAGTTAACGACACCTGTTCCTCGCTTTTCTTCCGGCATTCATCTCACATGTCATTAATCTCTTGAGAAGATTAACAAGCGTGTAATTATGGTCGTCTTTAATATTTATAAATTCCTGATGCTTTTATTGAACAATGGCCAACTTAACGAGCTTGGCGTTGTAAGTTCTCTCTAGTTACGACATCCCTAATGTTGATTGGAACCAATCAAGGAGTTTCTTTTAATGTCAGAATTAATGGTGCTAACATTAATGTTACCTGTGCAACAGATATCACTAATGATCTACCTTCCATTACTCTACCTTTATAAGTGCAAAAGCAATCATTAATAACAGAATCACTAGGTAACGAATGCCTGAACAAGTAAAATTTCTTACTGTTTCTGAAAAGAGTATATGGTGTCTGTCAATGCAGCAAGTTCAATGTGGATGTTCCAGGTGCTCATAGATACCTAATAACTATCCGATGTTAGGGGTATACCCAATACCCAATTCGAGACCTATGTAAAAACATTTATTTTATATATTAAAAAATATAAATATTTCATTAAATTCATACAAAATCCTAGTTCTGCACCGCTTATTCAATGTTTTAAACTATAATTATGATAACATAAATTAAACAATATCTTATATTTGATTAATGTAAGATTAAGCACATCCAATCAGTACTTCAATATGTGAGCAGCAGAAAGTTCGTACATATGAAAAAGGTAAAAACTCTCTTAAATTTTCAATATGCTTAAAAGTTTGTCTTTTTATTGCTATTATCACAACGTTGTTGTTAACACAAAAAGAGATAGAAGTGAATTTAATGATAGTGATAAGTGTAAATAAATAAGAGTGTTAAAAACCAATTTGTTAAAATGTGTTATTAATTATTTATTATCCGTTATACAATAAAAAATAATCGATAATTCTCTTCCTTCCCCCAACCAAAACCTATCCATGATAGCATTTATACTAAGTTCACTTCCTTATCTTACTATAACACTCGAGTATAGAAATCGTATAAACTGGCAAAATGTTAATAACCAGCCCCTATTTTCCGATGTTTTAATAATTATTCTGCTATTCGGGACGCAAACGAAATAAATGGCATAACTAACCCGACTTAGTTTTATGCATGTATCTATTTACAAAAAAGAGTATAAAATGCCTTCACCTATTGGAAGTCGAAGGCATGAAAGAGATTTTTGAATTAATCTTTCAAATCCGCTTAAGTATAGATTTTCAAACATGACATCAGATTTACTCAAATTAGGAAAAATGTCATTTGGACCCCTTGTCTTCCAAGTTCTATATATATATATATATATATATATATATATATATATATATATATATATATATATATATATATTTATGAACATTTCATGCACTTAATTCCTGTAAACGACTGTTAAATAAGTATACACTTATATTTAAAGAAAAATATCTTTTTAATATAATATGAACTACAATGTAATCACTTTTTATTTACTGTAAAGTACTATTTTACATTCTATATTTATTTCAGAAGTTATAAAATTCAAAAATAGTCAATGGCGTTTCACCGCAAATTTACATAAAGCGCAATGTGGTTCTATAAAAGACTCCCTTCTTATTTGATTAGATGTAAGATGATAAAGAAGTTAGGATATCTTACAACACCAGTGCTAATTTCATCGCACACTCAAATTTATAATAGCCGAAATTCCTGATGAGGAATTTCAGTATTTATTCAGTCATTAACATTTTCGGCATGGCATCAGATTTGCTAGGAAATGAAGTTATTAAGAAGTATTTTGCAGTTTTATATTTAAGTATGAACAAATTAAAGTGATTAAATCCCACATGATGGTCATTAGCTGCATTATAATTATGTAATATTGAAATCAAATAAATACTAATAATATTTATGAGACATACTAAATTAATTTATCTCAAGAAACATTTCGGTGCAAGTTTCCCAACGTTACTTCTGGGCAAAGTCAACACGGCACAGTTTAGTGTGGGAGCTAATAAAGATAATCAAGGTCTGTTTTAACTGAAAAAGACGCGATGAGAGTAAATAACCTCCCAAAATAGGCCACGCCCAGAAGTGGAATAAGGAAACATTTAGGAAAATTTCATACATGGCCCTTTACGGGGACAATAAAATCGTATTTTTACTTCCACTTATATGTAAGAATTATATAGTAAGGGAAAATATTGCGATCGTCAAAAATTTCGACTTCCGGTTTTCAACGGAAATACACGTTCTGGGGTCCCCTGAGTCCAAATAACCAAGTCCCGCGAAATGATTTGTGTGTGAGCAGACAAGCCCAAAAACTATAAGCCGTACGAACCTGAAATTGGATATTTGGTATATGTATATGCCCCCGATGTGACCGCGAAAATTTCATCAAAATTGATTAAACGGAGGGCGTACTTTATTTCATAACATTTTATGTTTTTTTCGATTTTATCAAAAAGGGCTCTGACGATTTTGATAAAACTGAATATTTGATCTAGGCATATGCCAGCAAAAATTTCATCAAAATTGAATTATTTTAAATGTATGTAAATGAATCAAAATTATTTTCCCATGTTTACGTTTTTTTTCGATTTTTCAAAAACAGCTTTAAAGATTTTGATCAAACTCGTCGTATTTAAAGGGAATCAAGTATTCTTGAATATCAGGTAAGCTTTATCATTATTAGAATGTTCTGAGGGGACTTAAATGAGGAACGGGCCTTTTTTTTTTTATATGGAGAAATTTACTGTCTCTCGTTACGCTTAAAAGCAAGAAATGGCTAAATATGAAATATGAAAAAAACAAGTAAAGATATACTGTAGAACAAAAAGAAAAATATTCCGTCAACTAAAAAAACACGTTGAGCCTCCTTTGCCTAGTCCTAGCCAGACCTTTCCGCTCATAATTATTGAGCCAATGGTGAACTGGCTTAATAAGAGCAAGGATTGCGATTAGGCACATTGAAGATTTCAAAATCTTGTTGATACAACTTATTAATTAGTGTACAAGTGACCCCGGATATCCGGAAACCAAAATACCTTCATTGACAATTTTGGCATTTGTAGAAACGGAATTTAATTCTTTCCTGGTGACCTATCGTTTCATGAATGGATTTCTTCTTATCTTATCGAATTAGTCAATGCCTAGTTCCAAACGATTCCCGTAGAAGAAAAGACTAGATAACTTGGTAATAAATCACATACAATTACTTAATCAGCAAAGACGTCCTCAGAGATTTCGTTTCGGGGGAGCAGGTAAATTCTTCATGACCGGGGGAGGGGGTCGAGGTATTCTATTTACCGCTCAATTAGAGAGTATTCACACTATTGGTACCAGTCCAGTCTCGCTCCGCTTCCGGTTCGATCTCGATTCACCCATTCACACTATCGGTCCGCTCCCGCTCCGCTCCCGCTCCGCTCCCAGTTCGATCTCACTCGCAAAATATTCTAAAGAGGAATAGAAAGTGGGTAATCACAATATCGGTACAGGTCCGGTCTCGCTCCGCTCCCGCTCCAGTCTCGCTCCATCCAGATCGGTCTTAATGAAATTTTATTTGAGGGGGATTGTACTCGTTGCAGCATTTACCGCTAGAGTGCTCTTTTTTTCTTGATTGATATTTTAATTATTTTTTGCTTCAATATATTTTTTTTAAATGACATTTTTCATAATATACTGCATTTTTATTCAAGTTTCAAATTGACCGTTATTTTATAATGGCAATGAGTATATAGTCTATAAATCTGTTACTTTTATTTACATTAATTCATGCGAAATATGATATAAAGCACGACAAGATTTCGTGTTTTTATTTTATTTTTGGTGATATTTTTTTAAAAGTATTTCAAGCTTATTGGAATACATTCGGAAAGAATTTAAAATTATTTCTTCACCATTAATTAAATTAATTTAAAATTGTTATAAATAATACTCACAAAATACACTTAACAGCTATTTCTACAAACGAAAAGTTGAAATTTTTTTTTGGCGCAAAATTTATTAACAAACAGGCGCGGTTCCAGAAAAAAATTTCGGGGGGGGGGGATTGGTCGGTAAAAAAAGAAAAAAACGTAAAAATAGCACACTTTATTTGCTTATGCTTATACATTAAGTTCATATACAAAATTCTGTATAAAAAATTCTAGTCGAAATTAAACTAAACTTCCCTAGAAAACTCCCTAGAATTTTTTTAATTCATCCCACTAATTTTTTTTTCGTCGAAATTTCGGGGGGGGGGGGGGTATTGATCCCCAATATCCCCCCCCCTGGGACCGCCACTGTTAACAAATAAATACGTACTTTAATAACTGTAAGTTAATTATTAAAATCCAAATACAGACGACTTCTATTATTAATGGCTTCCGTGAACGGTGTGAATACTACAAGTCTAGGAGATCGGACCGGTAGCGGAGCAGGTGCGTAAACGATAGTGTGAATAGGCCTTTAAGGCCCGATGCACACGGACGACACTTTTCTGCGATCCGGACGATAAGCCAGGTCAGGGGTACCTGGAGTATAATGGTAAATCCGGTCGGTCCATTGTACTCCAGGTACCCCAGACCTGGCTTATAGTCCGCATCGCAGAAAAGTGTCGTCCGTGTGCATCGGGCCTAACACGTTAAGTGCGGCGGCGTATTTCAGGGGTATCCTGAATTGGACGGTGTCAGTCCCCGGGGTCCGACTGCTAACATGAGCCACAGACGATATCGGACGTCGGGGTCCGATGGGAATACTATGACGGAAGCGTTATCTTTTGATTAAAAGGGAATTAAATGAGCGTCTCAAGGGCATTATCTCTTGGGAAGGATTGGAACTAGTCATAATAGGCGCAGGACAAGCCGATACAGGATTTACGCCATTCTTTATCAAAAATCGGACCTCGGAGTCCGATTCTAAAAAACAACAGAATTTCGGCTGTTAGCAACATTTTCTGCAATAAAATGCAATCGACTAAATTGAGTATTTGAAGTGTTCAGCCTTTCGGACATTTTCATGTTCGGCTGTTAAGAAGGGAATGTAAGGTATCGGACCCCGGGGACCGATGCCGCACCTAACGTGTTAATGTTTCAAATTAAACTTATTAATATTTGGAAATTAAAATATTTGTTTATATAATACTTAATAAATATAGTAAATAAATACGAATTTATTTTATTTGTTGTTTTTTTCCTAAAATTTTCTGGGGGGGCAGAGGAGGGCAGCTGCCCCCCCCCATTGTGGAGGTCCATGTAAATCAGTAGTTGAAAAAGCCAACGTCCTTTAGAATACTTGAATTTCGTATTTCTTTACCCGCTATTTATAATTATAATTGTACTTCTCATATTTCTTATTGTTATGAAACCATATGTAATAACAACGTTATGAACATAGTTAATATTGCGTAGGAATCGGTGTAGAGCTTGTTAATTGTGTGAAGAAACTTTTGTGTGTACATAATGATTGTAAGCACAACTGACAGGTGAGAAAGTTTATAATTAATTCCTTGATATCAATAAATATGAAATAAATTAACGACTTGTGAAATTAAGTTATTAATAAAGTATGGCCTAAGATAATTTAACGGTAAAGTAGAAGACAATAGCAATAAAAATCCAAGCAATTTTTCAGGAAAGTAATAATAATTATCAGTGCATCAAGATCATTTGCAAGTATTTTAATGTAACTCTTTTAATACCAGTTTAACATTTTGTTTACCTTTAAAGATAGAGCTGGTCACGTTATAATACTTACATATGTATTAATAAGTTACCCACTCCAATCTCACTGTAGGCGAAAGACGTATTTTTACGGATCCCGCACACAATGTGTTAAGAGATCAGGATACACACAAAGCTGTAGATAGCATTGTAAAACTGTTAAAGGAGATTTCCATCTTTGCAAAGATATAATAATAAATAATAAATACAAATATATAGTAGTGCATGTTAATGAATGGTATATATATTACAAAAATAAAATAGAGCATTTTGGAATATCTCAAACAATATTATAAAAGGGTGTAATGACTGCGCTGTTGATCGCCCATGTCAAACAAACAAACTAAACTAAACTGAGATCAGGATACTTTTATAAAGATATATTTTATTTAGTTTTGTTTTAATGTAAATTACTATTTTTCATTCCTTTTCAAAAATACTCACTAGCTTCAAAGCCGGTTCAATCCACATTGTTCTAATAAACCATTCTCATTTTTCTAATGTATTACCAAATAAGTGAAAGTAAAATTGTATGTCGAAACAAAATGACAAGAATTGAAAATAAACTTTTACTTAAAAAAAAATACTCAAACACTTAGATGTTTGATGTCATCATATTATAAACTACAGAGGAAGCTTATAATACAATAGGTTCATGGATCAGATGAGAAATCCTTGCAACAAAACATGGATCACCAGAAAATGCAGAGAAATCTATTTTTACAGCTGCAAAGTTGTTATGATAACATCGATGAAGGTCTGTACATTCAAACATGGATTAGTGACATACTGAGAGATAATTTTTATTACCAAGATTTTCATAAAAGTACATAGAAATTACATACTTAAGTATATATTTATTTTAGGTAAAACCTAATTATTCGAAAACGGGTTTCTTTTTCTATGCACTGAGAACTTCCCCTCGCCATCTTGGGGAGAACGATTTCAGTAGCCCGGACCAGAATTGACTGTTTTAACGCTTCACAAAACTTATTGGTTAATATGGTTATAATATATATAAGTTTTTTTTTTCTTTTAGCTTAAATAACTTCCCGAATTTTTGAAACTACTTAAAGAAATAAAAGTAAAACTAAAGCAACTGCCAAGAAACGAGTAAAACTGGTTTTCTGTGTTATCCTTACCATTGCATCATGGATATTCTCAATGCATTACATAACATGAGTAGAATCATTCAGACTTGACTGTATTCATGACCTAAATTCAGGAACACCTTCTGAGCTTAAGCACTTTTTTCTGAAGTCAAATGGATTGCAATTGGGCCCTTTAAAATGGGGTGAGAGTTTTTTAAATCAACTAAAAAGTTTATACATAAACATAGGATCTATCAATATTATGTTAGGAATTAAAATTAAACATTGGACGCATTTCTATATTTGCTTCTGTGAATCATAATCTTCCATTGCTTGAAATTGTCACTTAAGACCTGACAGCCTAATCCACATTTTTGCGAAACTTTGTTAATCAAGTTTTTTTCATTGAAATTTACAGTTTTTATCTTCAATGAAATCAGTATTTTCCTGGGAAAGGACCTAGAAAAATATTAACCCTAATCTTTTTTGAAGATTCTTGTAGCAGTTTTGGAAATTTTTGTGTCGCATAACAAAAGAAGAAAGAATTAAGCTGTCACAACTTAGATGACAAAATATGATACAAAAATTTTAGAGATAGATTAGATAAATACGTTTATTTACAAAAATATTTACAATCTACTTATCATTGAATCTCGTATATAGACAATGAACTCAAGAATATACAAAAATTATCTTTCCATATCAACTTATGTGTTAGGAGTGAATTTATACCTGTTTTTTTTTCTCAATTAAATTTCTTTTATATCTTACAGGATAGTGAGTAGACTCCTGAATTTTTCACAAAATCGTCTTATTCTTTTTCAGCTCATTTGTCAAATTTTATTTAATTTTTAAATTAACATTTATTATTCATTGAACAGAAATAATATATAGAATAATATTTTTCATAAAGTAAGAACTTATGAATAATATAGTATTTAGCAGTATTAAATAACTTTCGTATAGAAAAAATTTCAAACTCTAATTTTAGAAAGCACTACATTAACTTTGTTTTTATTCTATTATATTATTTCCATTAACAGTATCAGTCGCATATACATTTATTTGATCTATATAACCTAAATATTGTACATACTTTTAAAATATCATTACAATCACAATATTGATTTTTGCTAGGTGAAGCAGCAAATCTGTGTGGCTCCTACAACAGCTCCTCACAAAATAGAGAAAGTCTTATCGCAATGCCAGGATGAGATTAAGTATGCCCTCCTCCAAGGTAGCGTCCATTTTTTTGTTAGCTTTCATATTCAGGTTTTTTATTTTTTTTATTCCTATGACCCCATTAGCCATGAACCTCACTAAGGCACAGATCAGAACAATTTTCATTTATTTTGTTAAAAATAATAAATTTTGGGTTAAAAAAAATATCCTAACTTTTATTGTTTCTAATCTGTCTTGCTAACACTTCTCATGAATAAATAACTTTTTACTCACAAATAAATATAATAGATTGAGAAATACAACTATGAAAATGCTTCAAGGCTGTTGACGTAGTTGGCTAAGATTATGGAAATACACAGGGAGATTTCAACTGTTTATCTTCCTATCTTTGGTTGATCTTCTTACAGCACCTATTGCGAACCAAGTATGTTGCAATAAGTTACTGAAGTTTGAAACCTTTCTAAGATGCAAGTATTGTTAGTGTCTCTGTAAGTAAATTTAAATATGTTTTAAAAATCACACAATAGTAACCTTTTGAATGAAAAATATAAATCATTTTATGAATTATTAAAATTATATGTAGAAAGAAATAGCTACCAATAGAAGAAAGAATAACTAATGCTATGACAGCAATCACATCTTATTGCTATCTATATGGAAATAAATATTTATATCAATAAATTATTTTAAAAAAATTATATCTTTTGATCATTAAGAATTGTTGTTTATAGAAGCCCTGAGTGTACTTGGACAGTCTGTGGAAAGACAGAAGAGAGAGGCATTTGGAGGAGAAGAAAAACGAATTGCAGGAGTACGTATCTGTAAACTAAGTTGTCAAAATAATAGTAATTATTAGACTATTATTAAATTTCTAAAATTGAAAAAGAGTGTAATTTTAGTATGTTCAATGCTGTTTAGGTTTTTGCGAGGGATTAATTATTGAATAATAATTTATTTTGCATTTTGTTTTATTTAGTTAGAAAAATTTAATATGTGGTTAATTCCTCAAATTGAACTAATTCACTCTATCTTGTCCAAATATATGTGTTAATTTTTTACACTTTAATTAATTTCCAACTGAGAAATAAGAATTTTAAACTAGCATACACCAAACACAATTAAAAAATATATGTATTATTATTATATTAAATGTACATCATATCTTCTGAAAGCTTATTGGAAAAATACTGGGTCTTCCCATCCATTGAATCCATGATAATAGGTTCCTAGTAAAAATGAATAGCATTAGTTAATCTATTAACAAAAAGTATTTCCTACATATTATATTATTTTAAGAAATTGGGATGAGTATTTGAGAGTTACTAGTAAGAAACAGTTTGAGTTTTTCATATAAATTTATATAATATAATTAATAAATAGCATTTCCAAGTCAAATTCAACCTTTTCCAAGTCAAATTCAACCTTTTCCATTTCAAATTCAACCTTTTCCATTTCAAATTCAACTTTTTCCATTTCAAATTCAACCTTTTCCAAGTCAAATTCAACTTTTTACATTTCAAATTCAACCTTTTCCATTTCAAATTCAACCTTTTCCATTTCAAATTCAACTTTTTCCAAGTCAAATTCAACCTTTTCCAAGTCAAATTCAACTTTTTTACATTTCAAATTCAACCACTTCTTCATGTTCGCCCGGTCTACCCCATCACCTAAGCATATTATATCATGACCAGGAATCCATTAACATTAATATTTATTTTAAGGAGCGAGTATAAAATATTAATTTTGTATTTTAGTGGGGGAGGGGGCTGGTGCATTTAAAAAAAAAAGATTTTCACATGGGGGAGCAATTTTATGTTTTGGGTGGCGGTGTTTACGAAAAAAATATTCATTTTTATTTTAGTGGGGCGTGGCTGGCGCATTAAAAAAAAAAATAGATTTTCGGATTTCTTTCACAAGTGGATGCAATCTAACTCTGTAGTAAAATGAATCTTACTATCGGTGAATAAAAAGTAAAACTGAACTTTTCATTAAAATAACATTTGGAACTAAAATTATGAATGAAAGTAAATTAAAAAAAAATACAAATACAAATAAATAATTTAGTAAAAAGGAATAAAAAAATTCAATAGGGATTAAGACATAGCTAATGTAAAATTAATTAAATTATAAATTCACAATTATTTTCAGAAGTTTTAACTAATGAATACAGTATAAAAAATATATTAATACACATATAAAAATGTACATAAACTATTTAAATATAAAAAAAAAAACTTCATCTATAATCTAATCAATACTATATTTAAGCAAAAGTAATAAGTAAGAATACACACTCAATGCAGATTTTGTCCTGCTGCTGCTGTCGGTAGTTTGAGCATCATGCTTATAAAGTAGCTACTACAATCGTTACTCGTGATTGAAGCAACACCACTGGATATTACTTCACTGATATCTCTCTCACTATTATCACTTAAAATGTTTCTCACTATCGTTTTAATTTTAGGGAATGAGAATTCTACCTGGTTCATCAATGGTGAATATGGTGGCAGATATTTTACAGAAATTCCCAGCTCTTCTATTTTTCGTATCACTTCTCCCGCTCGATGGATAAGCGTGTTGTCCAGTACTAAAAATCTATCGTACGGGAGAAGTGATTTCGTATAAACCGCCACTGAAAACATATTATTGCTCCCCCGTGTGAAAGAAATCCGAAAATCTAATTTTTTCATTGTGCGCCACCCACACCGCCTCTAAAATAAAAATAAATATTTTTTTCAAAAACCCCGCCCCCGATAACATAAGATTGCACCCACGTGTGAAAGAAATTTGAAATTTTTTTTTTTTAAATGCGCCAGAACCCCCCCCCCCCTCCCTACTAAAATACAAAATTAATATTTTTTTCAAAAACACCGCCTCCGATAACATAAAATTGCAACCCCGTGTGAAAGAAATCCAAAAATCTGCTTTTTTTATAATGTGCCAACCCCCTCCCCCCCCCCCCCCCACACCCCGCTTCTAAAGTAAAAATGAATATTTTTTTAGGAAACACCGCCCCCGAAAACATGAAATTGCACCACCGTGTGAAAGAAATCCGAAAATCTAATTTTTTCATTGTGCGCCCCCCCCCCCAATAAATTCCAAAATTTAAATTTTTTCAAAAACCCCGCCCCCCCCGATAACATAAGATTGCACCCACGTGTGAAAGAAATCCGAAAATCTACTTTTTTTTTAATGCGCCCCCCCCCCCCCCCCCCCCCCCGCGCTAAAATAAAAATGAGTATTTTTTTCTTAAACACCGTCCCCGAAAACATAAAATTGCACCCCCGTGTGAAAGAAATCCGAAAATCTATTTTTTTTAAATGCGCCAGCCCCCCCCCCCCCCCTCCCTTACTAAAATACAAAATTAATATTTTATACTCGCTCCTTAAAATAAATATTAATGTTAATGGATTCCTGGTCATAATATAATATGCTTAGGTGACGGGGTAGACCGGGCAAACATGAAGAAGTGGTTGAATTAGACTTGGAAAAGGTTGAATTTGAAATGTAAAAGGTTGAATTTGACTTGGAAAAGGTTGAATTTGACTTGGAAAAGGTTGAATTTGAAATGGAAAAGGTTGAATTTGACTTGGAAAAGGTTGAATTTGAAATGTAAAAGGTTGAATTTGAAATGCAAAAGGTTGAATTTGAAATGGAAAAGGTTGAATTTGTCTTGGAAAAGGTTGAATTTGAAATGGAAAAGGTTGAATTTGAAATGGAAAAGGTTGAATTTGACTTGGAAATGCTATAGATAAATTTTCTTTCATACATGGGCGGTCCAGTGAGGGGCTCACAACTCTGAAATATTTTGGCTATTCATATTTTGGTTGTTTAGATCGCACTCCTTCTCAATAAAAGGTAAAATGTAATGCAACAATGGTGCTGTCAGCCAAGTGATTGTGAGACCAGGGGTGTTGTGACCTTCCAAATTTCGTGGTAAATCCGCCCCTGCTTTCATTGAGACCCCAAGAAAAAAATCTTCACACTTTCTCTCTGGTTCCTGTGGAGGGACAAACTCTTGGTACCTTTGAGCTAACTGCTTAATGGACCTAAAGGCCTACTTATAAGATTTGTTCCCTCCACTAGTAATTGTAATAATCTTCAAAAACTATCTGTTTATCATAAATTACATCAACTTAATTAAGTTAAATAAAATTAATTAATATCATAATAATAAGATACATACTGTGGAGGTCAAATTATATTAAGAATTTGTTTTGTTTTCAGTGTCTACTGCAATGCGTCTACAGGAAAATGAAAGCAGTAAGTTATTCTGATGCCATTACAAATGTTTAGCCTATTCATATTATAATACCTGGTTTTTTATTAGAGAAGTTTTCCTAGTATGAAAATATTATTTTAAAAATATATATAAAATATGTTGGGATCATTGAAAATATGGAAGTTTTCTGGACAAATTTAAAAAAAATAAAAGATACCATGGACTTTAGATTTCTGGTGCAGAAATTTTGACATTATAAACATAATTTATAAATTTATAGCTTTGATTTAAATTTCATTCTTGACCTTTACCTAATATTATTTTCAACATCATCTTCTAACATTGTGTAATTGAAATTTAGAGTTTAAATTTAAAACACCACATTTTAAAAGATCAGTGAGAAAGGCAGTAAACTGTCATGTTTAAAGTCCCAGGACAAATCACCATGTACAAACATTAACCCAAAAACAGTATTTCCTTAAAAAATTACTAAACAGTAGCGGTACACCGTTCTTTATTTACCAATTTAGAACTTTTTAACTTTAATGACTTAAATGAAGTGAATTTTTTTCTGACGTAAATATAAGACGTTTGGTATTAACTACATAAGTTGATACTAAATACACCAAATAGATATTTTCAAATCTAATTTCTTAATAATAAAATTAATTAATTAATCAATAATAATAAAAAAAATGAATTAACTAATGAATGAATGGACACCAATTGTCCATAGGTGGATGAAAATGGTTTCCCTACAGCTCCTGCTCTTGTCCAGTTGTTTACCGAAGGAGTGAAGGACAGGAATTACTATCTAGCAACCATTCAGGGGGTTCAAAAGTGTTTGGCCAAAGAGATCCAGCAGCGAAAACATAACCAGACTTTAGCACAAGGTATTTTATCATTTTATAATTTTTTAATTTAATATGAATAGCTTTTTTTATTATAAAAATTGGTTTAGCCATAAATACAGTTTTGAAATCAATATTTTCTTACCCTATAATAATGCATATACCAGAAGCCACATTAAAATTATATTTACTTCAATTATAGAACTTAATTAATTCAATTATAGAACACTTAAAATTATATTCCCTACAAGAATAATAATTAAAATCTATGTTTTAAATGTATATTTTTCATAATACAATTATAATTTTAAATTGCCATAAAATGCCTAAGATTATTATAATTTTACTGTATTTTTAATAAAGTATTAAAGTAATAATCATCAATAGTTGATGAAAAATAGTTACAGAAATATAGTAGTCATTAAATTTAATTAACTTAGATTTTTTCATTGCCACCAAAATTATTATATTTTGACAGTCACCGGTATATATTGTAGGAAATTAATATAATTTTTAACATCTATATGATTATAATTTTTTAAAAGGCATAATAAGGTTTATTTCATCTTATTAAATTTTAGCCGAAGGATACACCTGTGATGTTGCCTATGACATGTTTATGTGTGTAAGCGAAGAGATTGAAACTGTAAGTATTTATTTTAATTTTGATAACATTATATTGTGACACACACACACACACACGAACACATACATACACTGCACTACCTCTATGTTCAGATCGAGGCCCACTTCCTTAAAATATGAAATGGCAAGACCAGGCCACTTTGATAAATTGATGAGGTCTTGTCATTTCAGGTTTTATTTTATCTGCTCATTTGGCCAACAACCCATTATGAGGTTCTGACCTCCTGTAACAGCTTCTGCCAGTTTCTGTGATGTCCATTTGTTTTATTCCACACTATGAGTGAAGCTTGGGGTCCTAACCAAAGAGTTAAAGAAACTTCAACAGGTATATAGCCACAACTATGTAGCCTCTGTGGTCTATCTTAAAAATTATCCTAAAGTCAGGATTATTAATCATCAGATACACTCCCTTTTTTATTCACATTTCCCATATTGATTTTTATCTTGGTTTCAAATGGATCTAACCATGATTTTTCAAATGTTAGATCTCGTTGATCAGACTTTCATAAGATCCATGTTTCAGATGGATGTGTATTTTTGCAGCTCTTGATATTAGCTATTTCCCAAGTTTCGATGCATTTAAATATCTCACCTGTTTGCTGATTCTAACCACTTCATTCATCATTTCTTGCATTAACCTGTGGCATAAGGCACATAAATGATGAAGCTTATGTCCCACTTATGTTACTCCTTTTCCTACAAATTTGTTTATGTTACAAATTTATTGTGACACTAAGGATATAATTATAAACTGGTAATTACTCAATATACATATTTACTTTCTCCAAGTTATGTATAATAAGGTATTATTATTGTATCCAGTCCTATAAACATATATTTATAATGATACATTATTTTGAAGTACATTCCATGAGATAAGCAAATAATTTTACCAACAAAATTACATGTTACAGCTTTGTGGAATATCACCATAGAAGAAGCTGAATTCCATCAATCTTCAATAGATCCCTAAAGCTGCATTATTTATTGATGTTACCATGTAAATATAAGTCCTCACCCCATAACAAATTGTTAATTTTAAGTATAGCACCAAATGATTTAAAGATAGTATAACTGCTCAGAGTAATAAGAGTTTTATAATCATAAAGCAGTGGAACTATATTTAAATAAGTTGGTAGATTAACCTAACTAATGTGTAGAAAAGACAATTTATATGTACAAAATATTTTATTTTTTATTTTTATACATATCAAATAAAATGTATCACAAACTGGCTTATATTACATTACAAGTTCATAAGTAAAACATGGATCACCCTTCATCACTTAATCAGAAATTTCTGAGAGTAGGTTAAAAATCAAAATGGCTTATTTTATAGTGTTATGCTACACTTACTTTCGCATAATGTTCCATGTTGAGATTGAGCATGATTTTTTTTCAAAGTTATCCATGAAATGATCAAAAACTGAACATAATAAAACGTGTTGACAAAAAAAGTTCTGATGAAAAAAATAAACCCCAATTTCCACCAAAACTCATGAATCAATACACTTTATACAAGTTTCAAAGATAATTCCTCAGAGCTTCTTTACAAATTTTCCATCCAAAACAAATATAATATATATAAATATATATTTAAAACTAGCCCTTTTCTAGCCTTCTGTGTTAAAATAATCCAATTCTGAAACTATACTGACTTTAACTCAAATTATTCTCCATTTACAAGTATTAATAACAAACAACTTTTGTGTTTGTTAGACTAATCCACATTATCTTGATGTGACATAAAATAATAATAATAATAAAATAATTATAGAAACCCAAATTATAATAGAAAATAGAAAACTTTGATCTAGTAATTAAATACTGTTTATTGCAATTTTGAAAAAAAAAAAAAAAAAGAAGACAAAATTTAGATAACTGTGTTATAGTTTTTACACATTGTCAGATCAATTTTTTTCAATATTAAAATGTTTAATATTATTAACTGAAAAAATCTTTGACACAAAAAATATAATTTATTACAGCTAACATAATATTAAGATCAAAGCATTTAAAAAATAATTTACAAACCACATGATTACAGAACAAATATGATACAAGACCCCTAAGGAATCATTAAGGCATTTTTTTTAACCATTAAGCAAAATACAGTTTTGATTCAGAACCTAAAAAATAACTCTTAACAGTGTCATTTCACAAAGTGCAATCCCCTTCAGAGGGTGAAAGCTTTTTTCATTTCCTTTCGAGAGTCTTGACTTTATTCTCAAGTCGCTTAGAGTATGCATCAAGCTTATAGGCAGCCTTCTCTAGTTTCATAACATTAGCTTCAATTTCATTGATTTGCTCCAGTACAGGGCGAAGTGATTCATCTAAAAAATTGAAAAAAATTATTATTTCAACAGATTCTTTAATTTCTCAAAAATAAAGTAGAGTAGAATTGAACATTTCATTGTTCAACTTTGGTCGGGTGATTTGAGCTAGAAAAAGCCAGATGATATAATTAAAGATCTGTGATGAATTATATTGAATTATTAAATTTACTAAAATCAATAAACATCGATCTTTAATAAAGGATTACAACTTATTTTCCCTATGATAGTAACATAAACTTTCAGGAATGTCTAGCTAATGTGGTAATATGGTAAGTAATAATTATGAGCTAATCATATTTATATCATACTTCACAGATACATTATTAAGTCATAAATTATATATATTTATTTTTGACCAAATTTTATGATGGAAATTATAAGAATAGTAGTCAATTTATCAAATACATATAAAAAAAAAAGTAAATATAGAAATTTTTGTTTACTTTTACTTACCTATATATGAAATGTATAGTACGGGAAAGTATTGCGATTGTGAAAAATTACGAATTCCAGGTTTCAACTGAAATACACGTTTTGGCGTATTTCCAAGTCTAAATAACCAAATCCCGCAAAATGGGCTGGATGTGTGGGTGTGAACAGACTAGCTCAAAAACTATAAACCGTACAAACCTGAAATTGGGAATTTGGTGTATGTAAATGCCGCGATTTGACAGCAAAAATTTCATCAATATTGGTCAAATGGAGAGGGCACTTTATTTCATAACTTTTTTACATTTCTTTTCGAATTCCTCAAAAACAGCTCTAACGATTTTGATCAAACTCGCCATGTTTAATGTTAATCAATTATTATTTAATATGAGATAAGTTTTATCATCATTGAAATGTTCTGATGGGGATTAAATGGGATTAAAAATGGGGATTTCCTATAAAGTACCTTTGTTTTAGTTTATATGGAAAAAATTCACTGTCTCTTGTTATGCCTTAGACTAAGAAATGGCTAAATATGAAAAGAATCGAATAAATATATAGAGGAGAAAAAAAATTCTGACAACCATACTCATAAAACACGTTCAGCACATGCACATTATGCCTTTGATGAGAGACAATTATTGATTATTAAAGATGTTCTGTTCATTTAATGGAAATTATTTGTTTCCATGGTAACTAAATGAAGTTTTCAACTACTACAGAGAGAATTATAAAATCAGATGCGACGGAGTATTATGCTTGCATTGCTGAATCATCACAAGTAATAACTCTTATTTAATAATTAAAAAAAGTATTGTACTTAGAAAGCAAATACAAACAGAAATAAGTGAATGAATGTGGAAAAATATTTGAATTTGAGGAATGGTGTTAACATATTAATCAAAACATGTTAATTTCTAATGTAAGTAAGTTCGCACCAGATGTTTTATAATCAGTTGGTATGAAAACTTTTTCTAGTCACTATAATTCAATAAAAAACACAATTTTACATCAATTAAATTAAAAGACATAATCAGGCATAATAATTATTAAAATAAAGTATTATAATTATATAATACAGAATTATCTCGATAGCTTTAAATTGTTTTAAAAGATTTATTTTTGGACATTAAAACAGTTATACCAACACCAACAAGGCTGGGTACACCAAGTTCAATCATTGTCATCACATATTACAATGTAATATTAAATTAAAAATACTTTAGAGCTTTAATTTAATAACTTACATTTTTCCTGCAAATCAACCATATTTTTCTTAATTTGCTGGGTCATTTGTGTCATATCATTACATTTTGCTACAGTTGCTATGTTCATGGCTTCTAACAGCTTATAATCTGCCTATAAAACAAGAAAAATCAACAATTTACATAATACAAGTTCACATTTTGCTCATTATTCCCAAGTGTGGGAGTAAAGCACAAAATCTAAGGAAACATGTGAGACAAAGACACGGAATTTATCTTATACTTTTCTTAACCCTGCGTTAGTCGCGCCCCTTTCCCTGACTCCAATAGTCGCTATGCATCTGTGAGGTGAAATCCATTATTCACCTCTAAAAATGATTGATACCAAATGATATTTATTTAGATAAAAGGGTATGGGCAGAAACAACAAATTTTACATTAACAGTGAACTTTATAATAAAAAATAACAAAGAAGAAACGCTAAAATAAACAAGAAGAAATAATTAACATATAAATATAAAGGGGCATAGGAACAAATATTTCAGTCATATTTATTAATACAACAGAGTAATAACAAGACATAGACTTAACAGAAAAAAACAAACTTAATTTAAAGAATATAATTATGAATAAATAAACTTCTGATTCTGACTTCTTCTGATTGGCTGGCTCAAACTTCTTCTGATTGGCTGGCTCCAGACTTCTTTTTATTGGTTGGCCATCCTAAAATTCCCATCCCTCTCTACATTTCTTCAGCGGTATCTTTGCCGGGAAAAACCGGGGTTTATGGCCCAAAATTTCTCCAACAATCTTCCCCTGGTATTTCCATGGGTGTTTGCCGGCAGCATTGTCGGTCTTCGGTTTTACTTATTTTGAATTTCTCACAGCAGGTTTATTGCCCAAATAACTTACAAGGCGGTATTTCCAGGACCTTGCCGCCTTCAGGTAAAACTGACCACCTGTAATATGTAATGACACTGATAGTCGCGCAGCACCTCAGAGGTGAATGTTGCCGCCAATGACAGGAAGTGCAATCTTTGGTGATCACGGGGGTACTGACTGGTCGGAATACTAAAGAGGGGAGCATATCTAGGAGGAGACTACATGGTGGCGCCTTATTAGAAATTGGCGCCAAAAAATTAAAAATCATGCACCTGTCAGGTCCACGCGACTAACGGAGGGTTAAGACAGGCAGAAAATAAATTTTTTTTTAGATCAGATAATTGATCTCACGCTTCATAAAATACTAAATTTTTCCTGACAAAAATGAGCTACAATTCAAACTGTTCATAAAGGGCAAGAAATACTGTAAAGCCTCCGATACTGGAAAATTTACATGCTTTACAACAATTAACACCATATGAAACAAATAGTAATAGATGCTATACCCTGCTCAAAATAAGATAGCAGAGGTATAGCAGTCAGAGTGAATTCACATAGGATTATGTTAAACAAACAATTTTTTCCCCTTTCACCTTTTGATTTCATACAAAAAATATTTTCCAATCAGGTGAAATATCAAAAGATGATACAGTTCTTTTGCAACATATAATATGTCAATGTCTGTTAATAATTTTTTAGAAAAATCAAAGATAAGGAAGAAATAATAGTCTGAACTAACAGTTTATCACGTTCAGAGCAAGCAATGGAACTTTCCCAATAGCTCTACATGAATCTTAATTTAAATATTTAATATTTAATATTATGATTGCTTTAGTTTAATACATGCTTTGGAAAAATAGAACAATATAATCGCTACTGACATAGATCTTATTACAATAGGGTTCCGATTAACCGAGTCGATGGGGACCAAGGTTACCTCGGTTAATCGAAATAATCGGTTAATTGGAACCTTACCAATACCAACTGAAAATGTAGGTTATTTTAAAATAAAAACTGCATGTATGCTTAAAAACCTAATAAATATTTAATAATAATAATGCATAATACCAATAATAATAACAGAAATTATGAAAGTATTTTTTTAAAAAGAAATCATTTATTGTAGTTTGTTTAAATGAAGTCATATACATACATATACCCCCCATCCTCAGACTTGGCACCTCGGTTAATCGGAACCCTACTGTATATATGAATTCAACAAAAACAAAAACAAAAAAAAATAATAGAATAAAATAAAAGCTACATAAAAATATTACCTGTGTAAGAGTTAATTCTCCTAACAAATAATCTGAAGTCTTTTGAAACATAGTTGTTGCCAACTTGCTGAGGTTTGGATCATGTGGATCAAGAGGTTCAAAGCTGCTCGTGCTAGTCGATAATGTTGGACCTGGAATAAAATATTTTTAATGAACTATTTCTTCTATCTAATTTAACAAACTTTAAAACTAATAAACACAGTGGCCATAGCCAATATGGCACCATTTACAGTAGCCCCGATCTAAACTGAAAATGATCTTTCAGGGGGTTGAAAGGATCTTCTTGGGGGTTTATTTACCTCTGAAAAGCAAGTGCAGAGAGCAGAAGTCAAAACCTGTGAGCTAATAAAGCTGATAAAGGCCCTTTTTAACTGAAAAAGGGGCGATAGCAGTCCACTCATATTGTACATAACCACCAAAAATAGGCAACACAGGTAGCGTAGGGTAGTACAAATTGTAGCTTAACCCAATTTTTAAGCTTACTGTCACCTAACTTTGAAATTTGCAGATATTCACTTTATTTCCACATTTGGAAACTACTAAACAAAGTACACAAACATTGCCTTAATAATTACATGCATTCTTTTAATTACAAATCTACTTTAAGGAAATAATCAGTTTTAATAAAAGAAAAATAACTTATAAATCGAATCTTACTTTATCTCTTATACAATTGATATGGAGCAAAATCTGTTGTTTCAAAGCAATTCAACAATACTGCTAAGTAATGCACCTCAAAAAAGGAGGGTACTAGGCGGGACCAAAAACTAGCTTCAATCATGTACCAAGCTGTTAATGAAAGAATCGTCTTGGGTCCCTCAGATACAGCACAACCAGTGGTGTTGAAAATTAAAAAGTAAACAAAAAAAAAAGTAAACCAAAATTGAAAGTAAACTGTAGTGTACGCAATAAGAATCATACTTGTTCTTTCCTCAGAACATAAAATTATTTAAGCAGTCAAAAGAGTAATTTTAAAGAAATTTAAATTTTCATTTGCTCTGAACTTTTAGTGTGATATATGAAATTAATGTCCTTGCAGGACATTTTAACTTGTTCATTTCACGTTACATATATAAAAAAAACTTATTAATAAGCTGTCTAAGATTCCTCCAGCAGAGAGGATTCTTAAAAGTTTATTGCCCCAGCATCTTTTTTGTTTAACTTCATAAAATACAGCATCCCCTAAAATGTAAACAAATCCCAATAATTATCAGTAACCTCTTTTTGGAGAGTCAGTGACACCATCTTCAGACACAGCATCCAGATTCTGCTGTGTAGGATCCATTTTCTGGAATAAACGAAAAATGCCACTATCTACTAGAAAAACAATACAAAAAACATGAAAATTTGAAACAGGTTGTCACTCGGTTATCACTAGTTTCAAAGTTGTTATCAGTGAACTGCCAATGTAAGGGGATATGCGCAGATGATCTAAAATGAGACTCATGCGCATCCCCACCCCGCCTTCGGGGCCGGGACCAGATCTAAATTCAAAAATAGACAGAGGGGGCTCCGGAGCGTGTCTAAAATCGGAACGTCCTTAGCAGGGATATCTTGACACTGCATCGTTCTTCTCTTCTCCCATCAACTCCAAGCAGCCCTTAGTAGATCCGAGCGAAATATTTGTTAGCAAACGAACGTAAAATCGAAATTATCCATTATCAGTTATGGCTCAAGTAATTAGTGTCAGGTTGAGTCGGACGGATAACTCACCTTGGGGCATCCGTCTTCAAGGCGGCAAAGATTTTGGACAACCACTTCTTATACAGAAGGTAAGCAATCATTCAATTGACTAGCTAATAGCTATTTGAAATTATCGCTTTGCTCACTTGATTATGGCTAATAATTTATTTTATGATTTATTCCTCAATGTTCCAAACGATGTTAAGTTGGTACGCTTGTAATGTGTCGAAGAAGCTAAGATGTGTAGCATCTATGCTCCCTTTTTAACCATTGTATAAAAACAAATAAGAATGAAAAATGGCAATATCTATAGGTGACTTAGATACTGTCATCGTAATTACGCTGCCCCATAATGGACGCACATTATAATTAGAATGGATTGTTGGTTCCTTATTGTGCTTGAACAATACCTTTAAGCTGAGGGTGAAAGGACAATGAGGAAAGTATCCTTGGACATAATTATCGCAATTGTTTAGCCCAGGTTTGATTGCCTACCTTGCTTATATTTTTCCCATCCTTTTATACTTATTTTTTATATAATTAATTTAGCTGTTACGAGGCATGTACTCACAATGTAGAAGAGAGTGCTTTAGCGTCTATGTAAACAATAGGTTGCCAAAACAAGATTAAATGCAAGTGTTATTTTACTGACCAACGCTCAACTCCTGCGCCACCCGGCTTATTTTAAGCATTTTCTCCAAGGTTTCGTTCAGAATGCTTTTAAGTTACCTCGAGTTTTTATTTAATTTCAAGATCATTAAAACTATATCTAATGCTACCATCATTACTCTTTTTTTGCTTGAAATTTGCTTTCTTTCTTTTTTTAAAAAGAGTCCGTTCTCCTTTGTGTGTGTCATATTGAACTCTAGTTATTAAAAAATGACAGATATTAGCTCTACCAGTGCTGGCATCCATGAAGGAATTTCCTATTTTCTATATAATGTCTTATTTTCATTTTGATACCATATTTGAATTATCATTACTGTTGGTAAATTATCTGTTGCTGGTGTTGGTGAGTATTTATGCTGATACCAGGTATACTAATCCTGCTGTAGCATCTTAAAGTAATCTTTGCAAATCGACTTCATTTGTTGATAATAATAGCTATCCTTTGGTAATCTAATAACTCGTTTCTGTTTTGAATCTTCTGCGAATATTTTAGATAAAATATTTAGATTTCATATATTTTTCTAAAATATTCTTTGTTTTGGTATAAGGTATTTGGTTAACCAGATTATGTTTAACTTCAGTTATATACATTTTAGTTTTTTAATAATAATGTTAACTTTCTTACCTATATACCAACTATTCAATGCCTCTTCATTGGATATTATAAATTTGCCGAATTTAGCTTAAACCAGCCTACACAATAGATCCAGTCTTTTGAAGGATGAAAAACAATGCTAATTATAAACATAAATTAGCGAAAGAGAAAAGGACATAAAATGTAGTAGATATTTCTTTTTCTGTTTATTATTTTAAAAATCGCTTTTGTTAATGGAGCGCGAACGTATATTTTTGATTTATTTTGAAACTCTTTTGTAAATATATATATATATATATATATATATATATATATATATATATAATTCATATTTTAGGTTGACTTATACGTTTCTATGAATTGTAATTAAATTTGATTGTACTTTTCTGTGTTTATCGATAAATACTTTTTCAAAGGTTGGTGACCACGATAGAAAGAAAAATGTTCTTTTGTGACATGATGTGATATGACGCATTCTTCAGTCACAGACCATTCCTAGAATTTCTGGGCTCATTATAATGGAAATTAACAAACTGCTTCTTAAATTTATGTATATGTGTGTATGTTTTTATTTATTTTTTTACTCTAATGATTTGCATGTTTTACTTCTAATCATAAACCACAATAATATCGCATTTTTTAATAAAACAGTTCCTTGATATTTTTTTATGGAATTAAAGCATTTCTAATAATTTTTCAGGCTTATAAAAGTTCTTTATCAGTGTCTCCTTTATTTAAATATTACTCATCTTGTAAATCGATTAGATTTTTTGGCATTCCATCATGATTTCAGTTACATCTTTATGGCTACCCGATTTGCGGTTTGATTAACTGGTTTTTAATAATCCGACTTTTACTCATTCCCTTTCTTATTAAACTTTCTTTGGACAAAAAAACATGTTATATTTCGCAGTGATACATATATGATTTATGTTTTGATAGTCTTAAAGTTGATCATTATTTTAAGGAATAAATATTTTGTTAAGAAGCATGAAGGTCGTCCTTGCGCGGGAGAACGGTCGTTATTCGGCAAGATTGCGGGCCGCGAGTTCAGACCTAACCATTCATAGAGATCCTGATGACCTCATTAGCCTCTTACTACCTGTGCTCGGTCCTTCCAGAATATTTCCATGACTCACCATCCTCCCTTCTTCATAATGAGTCATTTAACTGCTACCATCCCCCGATTACCTGGAAGCGGTCCGCTCTTCTTCTGACGCCACGGAGGAATCCGGCCTCTATGGTTGACGCACTCCCATTGATAAAGGCATTCAGGTTCCGAGAATATTCCTTTCATATTTTAACTGAAGGCTTTATTCACTAATACTGTATTTACTTTTCTAATTGAAAACTTTATATGAATAGCGGAAACATGTGAAGAGATACCCAATAACAAAAAATGATTTTTCAGAAACAATTTGTTTGATGCTTTCCGATTTTGATGCAATGTTTCATATAATTTATACCGATTTAATTTTCTTACTTGTTGTTTTTCCGATTTTAAATAATATTCTTTATTTTTTACGGAATTCTTTTTTGTAGATTTTAAGTTTTAAGCTTTTTTTGAATCTAAGCGTTTTAAAGTCATGCGAAATATATTAGTTTAATTTAGAGACAGTTAGATATTTTTTTCATTTTGAAAACATCCTAATGGAACCTATTTCTAGAAAGTTCTTAAGTATATATATATATATATATATATATATATATATATATATAACAGTTCGTTGATCTATGAACCTAGCCAAGCTTTTCTCATTTGCGGTTAAAATAGCTCTAATTTTTACTGCCGGTCTTAAAATTCTGCGTAGACGTCGGTTTTGCAGTCGACTGCCTCATTAGTCAAAGACTATTAATAAATACATCCATTAATTAGAACTGTTACTTTTCGCCTCTGGAATAGATTTGAGCGATTGAACCAAGGCCATTCTAATGAAATGGCTTTATATTGTTGATTGTATTCCCTCCCCTCATCGAAGAAAGTTAAAATTTCATATGTGACATGTGTGTCATTAAGTCAACATTCTGTGTCATTAATGTCAACATGTGAATGAATTAAGCCTTTATTATAAGTATAAAAAAATACAAACAAAATAACGGTTTACAAAATCTAATATATACATACTCATTCATATATATCTAATAATAAATCTAATATATACATAGTATCAATAATAAGTGATATAGCTCTTCTTCTTGTTGAAAAAATAAATATTAATTAATGTGATGTAATACATTAATTAAATTTTTATATGAGCTAACTTGACCACCTCTAAATTCAGAAATTGTGGATATTTAATGAACATTTTTCGATTTTGAAAATATGTGGGAAAGCTCCATAGATTTATTTCTTATCTACCGCTTTTTTTTTTTTTTTTTAATCTTAAATCCTAAGACCTGATCTTCACTGTCGGCTACGTAGATCGCGGCATTTTGATGAAAGGGAGGGAGTTAGGAAACTATCCCCTGCTAATATTGCTTAGATAGTTAATACCGTTGTGTGAACTTCCTTGTGGAACTGAAACCATTAACACACAATCGTTATTCACGCTTTTAAACTTTCTCCACTCGGAATAGTTTTTGTGATAATTGCTAAGATAAAATTGAAAGTTTTGTTTACTCCCGATGATGGTTTCCAATCTTATCGTGTAGTTTTTAAAATGTTTTAAGAAGTTAGTTAACTAATCTTTGTCTAATAAATATAAGAATTCCCACATAACTTTAGCAGTTGGATAAAAAAAAAATTAAAATTGTGATCTATTTATTTGGTATCCGAATTCTCTCCTGTTTGAACTTTTGAATTACTTAAATATTGGTACTTCATTTTAATATTTTTCTTTTTCATTCTTATAAAACACTGCAACCGTTAAATCCCAATAACGTAGCTAGTATTTTTTTCTAAATTTTATTTACTTTTCATTATAATCTTTTTTATTTATCCGTTCAAATAAATTTTCAAATCTTGCAAGTTTTTAAAATTTTGTCACTCAAACATTTGACACGAAAAACCAAGTCTTTGTCTATAAGATATTCATATCATATTTAATCTTTAAAATTCTAAACAGCTTTTACATATTGGTTTTAATTTTCGAAACTAAAAATTAAAAAAAAAATTCACAGTTGGAAATTGATCATATTTTTTTCTTAAACGAATTATCAACATGAAGAGGATGACATTACCCTAAATAAAATCTTTAATATTGCATTTTAAATGTAGGGGTCAATTTTTGTGATGAAAGATGAATTAAAAAGACAAAAGTTAAAATATAAGAGGATTTTTATTTAACTTATGAACGAATAATATTTATTTACACATTAATATATATAATACAATTAAAAATTGAAAAATATTAATGACAATGGCAAAAGCCGTCTGTCAGTAATTTATAACAACTATGTGAGAAGGTAAATATACTATTTACTATACTATACTATATATACTCAACTTTGAAGTCTGATGATGAACATTGAATTTACGAAAATAGCTGTACTATGAGAGATATTAATTATATGTTGGTGAAGTATAAAGTATTTCCATTGTTATCACTTTATTCCTCTTTAAGCACTGCTAACCGGCAGTTTATCGTTAGTACCTAAACGTTAGCAGTGAAATTTTGTTTATTTAACGCCACTTAATGCTACTATGACTTTTCGGATGATGTAGAAGTCTTAAATTTTGTCTATCCAGTTCTAATCGATAACGGTGGTAATTGCCACAAAATTAAAAATGCTTATTTTATTATTCTTTAAAAAATGAAAATATCATTACATCTGGTTGAATGCACTTAATGTCAAATTTTGATTTAATTATGTTTAACAGTTTAGATTTTATAGTTTTTATTGCTTCAGAAAACATGCATGTGGTGCTTACATCCTATTCTATTAACCTCGGTTAGGAAAGCGATCTTTCAAGAGTAAAAAATTCTAAGTCCATCCTGCCGGGCACAAACCCGCTACCTTTGGCTTAGTACGTTGCTATTATGGTAACCACTACACTAGAGGTGACACCTTGCAATGACAATCCTTATATATATAAAAAGCTCGTGTCCCGATGTTTGTCTCTCTATTTCTCAGAAACTACTCAACCGATTTTAATGAAATTTGGCTCAATGTATATAGTTTTGGCCAACTTAACGGACCGGATAGTTTTTAACTTGATTAGTGATCAAAATAATTCTTATATAGCGAATTATTGCAAATACAGTAGGTCGTGTTTCGATTTATTAACATGGCGTCATATGTCGTTTCATAATGTTTTTATTTATAAGCATGCTATTGTAATGCAGGTTATCAATATTATAATTTTGTATTGTATTATGTGAATGCAGTTATTTGTTCCTATATTATTAATTATTAGTAATACAAATCTTTGTATTTATTGTTAATTTTTATTAAAGAATAAATAAAACAAGAAAAGGTTTCAATAAATTCTCAAAAGTGTAGGTACTTTTTCTTCATTTTCCTTTATTATTTGTATTTAAATTTAATTACTAGCTAAGCGCTGAAACGCTTTGCTGTGGCCCACCCTGATATCAACTTTTAGTAAAGTAAATACATTTAAATTAGGCTATTATTTGAAATAATACTCTATAAATGTTGTAACAGCACCTACTGTCATAGGTTTAACCTAATAGAAACCTGCCTTGGGGAGTCAGTGTTGCCAAAAATTAGTGAAAATTAGTAAGCTAGCTACAATGCGGGTAACCAGTCGTAAAAACTTCCTCACAAAAAGAATTTGTTTTGATTAGGTGTTGTGGGATACTTTGTGATTTACTAAAGAACTGCATAATTAAGACTTTAATATTATATTTTCAGTTGATTTATTTAACAGAAGTTTCTTTATTTTCATTATTCGTTTTGTTATTATTATTTAAATACAGTGTTTTTTTATTTTACCAAACCTTTTTATCCCGAGATCTAAAATGTAAAATTTAAAAAATGTCAGTGAAGATTTGTAATTCCTCCTTTATCAACAATAATTTAAAGTTGAGAAAATTTAATCCCAATCGAATAGAGGCTGTTACTTCCTGTTCAGCAGAGTTGTAATTATCTTTAAATGTAAAATTTAAGAAATGTTAGCGAAGATTTTAATCCTTTCTTTAATTTAAAGTAGGCTATTATTGGGAATGATATTTCGTTGTTAATTTCACCAGAATACAATTTTTTACTTATCTTTAAATGATTGTTGATTAAGAAAGGATTACAAATCGCAGCATTTTTTAAATTTTACATTTAATGATTATTACACCTCTACTGAACAAGAATAATTGTTATTTGGGTAACCTCAAGTTTCATATTTATCCGCCATAAATATGAGAGTACTACTGCAAAATAATCCATCGGCAGATATATTTTTTAAACAATTGCTCTATATTGGAAACGGTGAAATAGAGCTGCATCGAAATTCAAAATTTATCAAATTACCAGAAAATTTCTGAACTGTTGTAGAGACGAAAAATGAACTGTCTACGAAATATAAAGTGTCTTTCCTGATACTTTGAACAATTATTTGGACTATAATTGGCTGGGTAGTCGTGCTATTTTGGCACAAAAAACTGTTGATTTCGATGAAATAAACTTCCAAAATCAATTTACAATGTTCTAGATGTAAACGAAGCCGTAAATTTACCATCTGAATTTTTTAATTCCCTGGATATACACTCAAACAATCTCCAGTTGAAGATTGGCTCACCGATCATTCTTCTTCGTAACTTAAATCCACCTCAATTGTGCAACGGTACACGTTTGGTCATTAAAAGGATCACAGGAAATGTTATTGAAGGAAAAATGTTGCCTGGAAGGTTTACAGGAGATATCGCCCTATTGCCACCTATTCCCCTGGAACCGACAGAATTTTCAATAAAATTTAAAAGGCTTCAATATCCTATTCGTTTGGCTTTTGCCATGACCATAAACAAATCCCAAGGGCAAACAATGTCCACTTGGACTTTGAAAATCCGTGTTTTTCCCTTGGGCAATGGCATAACTCACGTGGGAAATGGGTATCGCCTGCTCACGTGTGTGGAAACCATCAAATCTTTGGTTTGTGTTAAAAAAAAAAACAGGTTAACCAAAAACATTTTGAACAAATTAGTACTTGAATGAATAAAAATTCTTAATTGTATTATGTAAAAACCTCTTTAAGAAGAGATTTATTATCACTCAAATATATTGCTAAATTAAAAGCTTCAACACACCACAACTTTAACTTTCTTATATTCTTTACCAAATACTTTTAAATGGTGTAATGCTCTATTCTCAATCACGTTGGATTTTGATTAGCTGAAAGGTTTTCATCTTTATCAATGAATATTGGTATCACTGTATTTGTTTAAAAATATTAGGATATAACTACTGAGCCACAGCAACGCGTGACCGGGTCTGCTAGTATTTAATAATAATTCATATTATAATATTACTTCATATATTAACTCCCGGACCCCGGCTTGTTCTTCATTCTCATGCTCTTGAACTACTCGTAGAACAATGAACCTATGCTAAAAGATTCCAATCCAATCCTATTTTTGTGCCAAACTTCTTTTTAAAAAATAAAGAGAAAGAAATAGTCCCACTCAAAAGCGATGAACGCAAATAGAGGCGCCAGTCCGTATTTGCCAAGATGAAGGGTCTGATCAAGTTGGCGTCAGCTGCTATGCCCGAGTCTGCTGTTAATGATTATATTTTGTTTTTTCTATCTCTTAGGCTGTTTGACAGTTAATATGCAAAAGTTAACAGTAGAGAAATCGGTTGGGGTGTGATCAAAAAACAATATACTATAATTTTCAAACTAAGTTTATATATATTTATAGTCTTTATCAGGGCTAAATAAAAAAAAAAAAAGATAAAGAATAAAATAAATATAATATTAGTTCTTAACAGTATACAAAAGAGAGATGGAAACACTGCGAAAATGGAGAGATAAATCAATTATGAATGTGTAAGTATTGAAACAATATAAAAATATATAATAATTAAATTTATATCTTATTTTATTTATATTTATATTTCAATATTACCTTGAGATATAAAGGAAATACTTTTCTTTATAATCATTCAATCGTTATTATGACTTACCTTAAAGAAACTATTTTCATTTGCATCTCAATATTCCATTAGATATTTTTATATAATTTTATTACTTCCACTTTAACATTTTTAACATTTTTATATTATCTTCATCTGTCTTTTATATTTTGTTATGTAACATTTTCTCCTATTTTTAGTTATTTTATTTTTGAATATGGTCCTACAACTTAGGCCTAAATGTCGGAAAAATTATATCCTACATATTGTTGCTTCTTTTTTTACCGCATCCCAACCAACTACTCTACTACTTTATAGTAATTTATTTTATTTTATTTTTTGAGAACATATTTGTACTGACATTACCATTTAAATTAGTTTGGTATATTTAATTACACAAGTATATATATTTTAATGAATATATTTAGTACTATTCTATCCATTTACCAATTCTCTTGTTAGATACCTATCCTTTATATATTAGGCTGTTTTTCTTAAACTATTCGTAGTTTCCAATATTATCACATATTCAAACATTCATATTCATATTCAGTTCAATTATCACATATGGGAAACAATCTACATCTTGTTAAATCACCCGAAATGAAATATATTTATTACAAATTACTGATAAAAGTAAAAAATGGCAAACAAGCAAAAAAAGGCATTTATAAATAAAATATTAGACGGTTACAATCTAACTGGGTAACTTTGTACACCGACCTTGAATGTGTTTCAAAACCATCTACCAACCAGACAATTGGAAGTTTTGATGTGAATTTTTGTTTTGATTATTGTAATCTCTATGTAACTAAAAATACATAGATATTACAATAATCAAAACAAAAATTCACATCAAAACTTCCTATTGTTTGGTTGGTTGATGGTTTTGAATCACATTCAAGGCCGGTTTACAAAGTTACCCCGAACTGTACTAAGTTACCCAGTTAGATTGTACATGATTCTTTTATTAAAACTATAAACTACCATTTGTTTAAACATACAATAGGTACATTACTGAACATATTAAATGTTAAATCAATAAGTAATTTTCTTAGCCTTACAGAAAAGATGTCCTTCAGCAAAGTAAGACAAATAAAAATGAGTAAGTATCCCTCGGCAACCGCGCTCATCCTTGGAGGTTGTTTGCGATGTGCGATTTTCTACTTTGGCGTTTTATCAGAATGCATAGGCTAATTTCATAACTCAATAAAGCAGGTTCTGTGCCCCGCTCCAGTAAATAAAACCCTATTTACCTCATTTCGATCCATCGACTCGCCCATCGTCACAAGTTTGAAAAATTCCAAATTTTTCAGTTCTTCAATTTAAGCATTAGCAAGAATTTAAGAATCGAAACTTGCATTAAGAACAAAAAGTATTTTAAATGATAGTGTTATTGAAATAATACAAAGCCAGTGAGATGCGAACTTAAGCCACATTCTGAAATCCGAATCGGTCGCAGAGTTCCACGAAGAACGAAACCGTAAGTGGGCCTCACGTTTTCATCCGTCATTTGCATTCTTCTTAAACTAAAAGACTGCTTTTGTGTGAATCGCCGGATCAAGTTACTCCAGTTTCCACCATATAACTGTAACGGCTCGTTACCGATCTCAGACCGCTTTCCTCGTTTCACGATTGTGGCACCATCGACCTTCCTTTTTATGATTACGAAGCCGATGGCGGAGATTAAAGGGTTCCGCAGAAGGACGCCACGACAATAGGACAGTTTCCTTGTCCCATTGTCATCTTATACGTCGCATCTTATTTTTTCTTATGCTTTTATCATTATTTTATAAGATATATATCTCATTGAAAAGGAATCTAAGTTTACGGATGGCACTTTACAATTATAATTATCACGTGTAAGAAATATGTATTGTTTCCTCGGAAAGAAATGTTCCGCGTTATATCATCTTCATTATCATAATGACATTGAATCATTTAATGTTTTTGCTTATATTACGATTGTCTCTTAATTAAGAAAAGCTCTAAAACATCAAACATTGAAAGTTATTTTTATGAATTATTCCTTGAACTGATTGGTTTTATAATTACACGTTTAGGAAAATTATCCAGGGTCCAGTTTAAGTAGCTTTACATTCTGTTTTCTCAAATAAAGTTGCATTGGAATAATGCAATTCATTATTATCGTCATTTTTCATATTGTCGTTATTTTAAAGTTATTATTGTAATGAATAACTACTTATATGTTAAGAATACTGAGAAGACGAGATTTCCTGATGAATTTTATTTCATCCATATGGCAATTATTTACATATAATGTTTTGAATTCCTTATATATATGCATGTGTGCAAGGACATTGGAGATGTGGCCAGAATAGGTCATTTTTCATTTTCTTACTGACTATTGGTGTGTGGCTGTCGATGAACATATTAGTTTAAAGTTAACAATTTAAAAAGCGTTTTATTAATTTATCTATATTGATCTGAATCCAACATCTTTGCCTCTTGCGTAGAACATACTTCAGAAATAAAAGTTACGTATTTTTAAGGAAGCAATATAATGCTGTCAAATTAAGAAGAAAAAAGGGCAAGTTTTTACATTGGCGGGAAGAGGAGTGAAAAAGGTATTTGATTAAATTCGAGTTTTTAACCTTCCTTTTTTTTAAGATTTCTTTTCCGGATTATTAATCGACCTTAGAGATAATTCAGTTTTCGATCATCGTATTAGAAAAAGTAGTCAAGTGGGTTTCAATGTACGTGTTAGTAGATATAGTTGAATAACTAATAGCATATTACACGCGAGTCCTGAATTATCCCGGACTAACTGTTTCATGGTGAGCGAGTACGCAACCGGTCTAATTTTACCGTCAGGACCTTATGGACAACAGTAGCCGAGCCATAAGGCACGGCAGAGTGCAGACGTGCTGACCAAGTGGATTGCAGCTGAGGTACCGCCGGGCACCGTTGACTCACTGACTCCAGAGTAGACGCAGCAAGGACAACCGGTGTCCCTTCCGCTTCTCCCTTGTTCTTCTTCTTCTTCTTGGTGTCCGCCTTCCAATCTTTGGAATGTCGATTCTCTTGTTTACTTTAGCACCTTCCCAATATGATCATTGCATAATGTTCTTTTTCTCTGTGTGCTTGTAAAACAAACGAGTAATCGACCAGAAAAGTGCAATTCATCTTTGTCAGCGACTGGTGTGCAAGTTTTTGCTTTCTTCCGGGGTATTCAGCATCATGTTGTATATATCATGGTTTACTGCTACGGTAATGAACGACTCGATAATCTGTTATGCTTGATTAGGCCTCGCATTTTAGTTTTATTATAACCATGTGGATCTGCATGATGTTTAGCTTATTCCATGTGGAAATTTGTTGACTCGGTCGTAACGGTGCATCTCATTTCCATAATAGAACATATACACAACAGTGCGTTATTGTTTCTGTTGCGCCGTATACAACAGAGCGGAAAAGAATACAGTGAGTTTAAACTTACTAGAACTGTTCGTTTTTTCAATTAAAAAATCCCAAATTTATATAATTCGAGTAACTGAACTGTAATTTGATGATTAAATATCCACCGAAATATCCCCTTTTATATTTTATTCCTTTATTAATTTATTATGCTCTCAATTGCATATTGTGTCATTGTTTAAAATATCAAAATCTTTACAAAATACTTCTTGTATCTTGGAGCATAAAAATAATTTAATTAATTGTTAAATAATAATTCAATCGTGTTTTTCTTTATATCCGCAATGACTAATAAACATTATACATTTTCAAATTAATCCATTAAACTTTCAGTCACCTAAACGTTTTCTGAGGAAGTGATTACTTGGGAATCCCATTGGAAAGTGAACCACTACATACAATTAGTCAATGTTGACAAGAATCTCGATGTTTCCACATAACATTCTGACTCAACAAAGGGTCTTCGGTCATATTTAAAATGAATAATATTTTAATTTAATATTTTTTGTTTATTTACACAACCATTTTCCTTTTATATAATTCAAATTCTCATGTCGGCATTGTTTGCCCAATCTGCACACAGGACAACACGAGTCTATAAAAAATAGACATCCCAGTCTAAGCGATAATTCCAATAAAATTGAAGTTTTATAAGCATTTTCAAAATCAATATAATAAGAAACTTAAACGTGATACAAAATAACTAGAGCTGATGTCATGAGGATGGGTAAACAGCCTGAAATGTCGACTTGAATAAAATAAAAATATATTGAATTAAAGAATTACTTACCGAAAAAATGATGGAACTGAATGATATTTATTATATATATATACAGGGTGACATGCTACTCGTGCGACAAACTTCACCAGTAGATTCTCCACCACAAAATGAATAAAAAAGTTCATATTGACCATGGTCCGATTCTCAACCATTTCGGAATAATTTCGCTTTTTATCGATTTTGAAAGAATTCACGACCTGGCATCGGAAAACCGTGATATCTTTAAATCTGAAAATTTCTCCGAAAAGCTGATAGCACCGTTGAAATCTACATTAATTGTTCAATAATAAAATGGTCATTTCAAAATTTTTGGGCCAATTTTTTGTGTTTTATTTCAGCCAGTGTTCGGAAAGTGTTTAACGTAATCCAGAGTTTCTAATTTTAGTTTCAGAAGGCAGCAAATTTGAGGAAAAATACCTCATTTAATAACGCTTCTAACGCACTCTTCATTTTTTAATTTGGTGTTTCTAAGACCAAGATATGGATGAAAAAAGAGAAAAAATTATGGTTCAAGGATTGTTAATGTTTGAGAATTTACATTTTAAGTTTGAAAAAAACAAATACAACTCACCAATATCTTTAAAATAAAATTATTTTCAATCATTTTATTTATGTTCATATTGGAAGCCGTTCTCTGCAATACACAAACGTGCCCGTTTTCTCATACTCCCAACTGTCACACCAAAAGTGAGAACACGTCGAAGTTCTTCAGCAGCGGATCCTTGCTCTCAAATTGTCTATGTTTGTCACTTCAGTGATCAAGATAGACCAGTTCCTTGAGATATCCGCAGACGAAATATTCCATGGGGTTGAGATCATGAGATCTTGGTGGCCAAGACCACAATATTGATGACAAAAAGAGAAAAACTGTATTCCCTAAGGCGTTTTTCAATCAGTGTTTGGGCGGAAGTTATTGGAGATGTATTCATCGGTCTCTACTTAGATTTTCGATTAACTGGCCCAATGTATTTAAATTTTATCGAAAACACGCTGCCCACCTTGCTGGAGGACCTTCTTTTACAATTGAGGGGAAACATAATTTTTCAGCACGATGGTGCGTCTCCTCACTCGTCTAAAATAGTTCAGGCGTATTTGACAGAACATTCGAAACGTAGATCGGCCGTGATAGGACAGTTCTATGGCCACCAAGATCTCTTGATCTCAACCCCATGGAATATATCCGCAGAATCTCAAGGAACTGGTCTATTGCACTAATGGTGGAGAATCTACTGGTGAAGTTTGTCGCACGAGTAGCATGTCACCCTGTATATATATATACCGTAAAATGAGGTGACATTGTGACTAATGGGGTGACTTTGTGACAAGCCTATTTTTCTACAATTTTTGAATTTCCCTCCTTAAAAAAAATGTTCCTTCCTTTTTCATATATGTTTGATTGTTTTCATTTTGTTGAAACCTTGAAATAAAGCACCATGGTAAATGGAATGAAAGAAGTTATATATGGCCAGTAGGTTGTAGCACATAACTGACCAACTGACAAGTACACTGTATTGCCTAACCTGATTCTTTTGAAGGAGGGATATTCAAAAACTGTAGAAAAATAGGCTTGTCACAAAGTCACCCCATTAGGCACAATGTCACCTCATTTTACGGTATATATATATATTATAATGATATACTAACCTTTACCCCGAAATACTGGAAGAAATTGTTCTTAATTTTTCGAGCGACGAATTCTCAAGAAGGATGTTGTAGAGGTTAAGTACCTGGAAATTACACCTACCCATAGGGAATTCGCTATTTAATGTAGACCAGAATAAAAGAAAAAAAATATTAACCGTATTAGAGAAATGATTTGGAAGTCTAAGGGATAATACCGCTCTTTTAGGGTGGCGGGATGGCCGAGTGGGCAAACGCGTTAAAAAATACGTGTTGCCCATGGCAACATATGATTGAGAACCGAAAGATAGCAAGTTCAAAACCCGGAGCCAGGGGAAAATTTAATAATACTCGGCCTCAATCCCCCACCCTCTCCCCTGGCCCCGGAAACCCCGTATAGCCTAAAAGGCGAGGAAGGGAAGGACCAATAAAAAATTAAAAAAAACCTCGCAAATCTGAGAATAACTGGATTTTAATTTCAAAATAGGTCCATTTTTCTTATCATCAAATGTTCAATGATGAACTTGACCTTTAATAATTATTTTATTTGTTCCTCCGCTTTCTTCAAATAGTTCGATACAGAAAAACAAATCAATAAAATATTTAAATACAGTAGATACCTAACGAAGATATTGTTCTTTTTTTATATCAAATATTAATTTAAATGATGAAACTATTTTTCCGAAGAACCCCACTATCTTCTTCAGCAGGATCTGCTGGACTCTATAGCGTCGGGATAGTGTCTTGGACCTCTTCATCAGAATCAATTGTGATTCATCCGCTGCTGACCGGAAGTTGTGAGAACCCTAGGAGAGACCATTACCATCCCAAGAAGGACCTTAAAATAAAACGGGTGAAGGGAACTCCTGAGAAAAAAGACGATGTTCCGATAAAAAAGGTGTCCTAGGCACGACAGGAATCCGGTCGGTGGACCATACGACACACACCTACGTCATCGCCCCCACAGGCCCCACACAACCTTATTATACATTCAGCCCGCATTTAGTTCCTTTATTTAGTATAATATACTTTTTATTTATTTAAGCTCTTTCAACACCTACCATAAGGCACTCCAACTTCCAATTTCCAAAAATTATGAAATACCTACCAACAATGTTCTAACCCTCTTCATTAGAGTGTACTTGTACCAAAGTGCTTGTACTTTGGATCTACGAACAAATTTAGTTCTTAAAGTTATTTCGTCATTAGACTAATAAAATTGTTATTTTCTAAATTTTTAAATCAATGGTCCAGATATAAAAAGGGGCTTTTGCCTCTGGACATTTTTTTTTTTTGGCGGTAGAATCTAAAAAAAAAAATAAAAAGAGGAAAAATAGTCCTAATATTATACTCAGTGAATTATTTTTTAAAAAAATTCAAATTCAAATAAAATACTTGAAGGTACTTGCCTATAACCTACCTGTGCGGATAGTCTTTTTTTTTTTTTTTTTTTTTGTTAGAGCCATTTTTCTGTGTAGGTAGAAGTAATGGCTATGCAATATAAGGCCTTGAAACCAAATTATTAATGATTTAAAATTCGTTCAACATAATACTGCTTACTTTTACACATTTTTATGTGTGGTATCAATAAAAGCAGCACCAATTTGACAATCATATTTCATTTATTTATGTAAGAGTTTCGGGCTTTTCGACCACCAGGGTCATTTTCGTTCTATATTACAATATTTAGTTATAACAAGTATAAGCTAATAATATAATCAAAATTGAAATTGACATCAATATAGTTAACATTAACAGATTAATATTAACCGATTCAAATTGTATACTATACTGTTCCATAATAAACTATTAAATCATATTTAATGGACTACAAAAAAAAACTGATATTTGATCGGATGTAGTTGTTTAAAACTATTAATAATAATTTTTCTGAATTTTGTTGTCTTTTTAATGTTTGGTGGAGCTAAAAAATGAGCAGTTAAGTCCATTACCTTATTGATTAACCCATAAGCTAATGCTGGTTAAGCATTGCCAGCTATGTGAGTCAGAGCCTGTGCTCTTTTGCCGTCTAGAGCTAATATTATTAGTTTATACACAATGCCACGGCCGGGAATCGACCCCTGGTCTCTGCATAGCCATTGCTGAGCTCTGGACCATTGTGACAATAGTGGGGCCTATCCCAGCCATGTCAGTCTTCTCTCTTCAACGACACTACTCGCCAACCGTTTTATTATTGAAACGAACATGAATTGAAACGACCCACCAGCAAATTCATTCTTAAAATTTTCGAAAACCATCTAGACACAATAAAAGAACGACATTTATTAAGTTTCGGAAATGAATCAATGGCACAAGAACAAAAAGAACAATCCATTTTTTTAAACGTTTGAACTAAATGTTTTTGATACATGTTTCAACAATAAAGGTTTTTTTAGGTAGGTGAAGAACATAAATTGTGATGCTTTATTATATGATAATTTAGTTTTAAACAATTCTGTTCTTTTTTCGCTTTTACTCCCCTAATTTCGTAATATATATATATATATATATATATATATATATATATATACATATCCCGAGGAAGCTAAAGATCTCCAAAGTCTGTGAGCAAAAAAAAAAAGTTATATATATATATATATATATATATATATATATATATATATATATATATATATTAATTTATATTTCATTCTCATTCTTTTCTTATGAAATATGTTATACAATTATTTTATATACTCTCGAATCAGGTTTTAAAAAAGATTTTTTTTGTTTGTTTTTTTGTTATGTTTTGTGCTATTAATTTTAAATTATAAAAAAATTATTATTTTTCATAAGATCAAAATTAAATCACATCTCACTGTGATGTGTTGCCTCTCCTTCATCGTCATAGTAATTATCAATAAAATACCATAAACTATGCGTAACTTGACTTACTTGCTGCAACATTAATATGCACACACCCAATTTTCAACCCTCCACCCTATAATTTGGGCGGACTTAGGCGGACGAAATTAGGATCTAAGTTTCATGAAGGTATAAATTTCTTTCCATATTTTGTCTATTTTCCATGTCAACCCGCAGTTAAGCCCGCTCCTTCCTTAACTTTTATAGAGGTTAAAATTAACCGCAGATGAAGATTCATACAGTTTCATTATTTTATATATTATTTTATCAGGTAATTACTGCCTTTTTTAAACCTTTTGAAATAGCAATTACATTCCCTGAATCATTAATACAGGCTCTCCCTTCTATGCTTAGCATTTCATAGGTTTGACTGTTTTTTTGTTTCTTTTCTTTTTCTGCTTCTGTATAATAACAATTTTGATCCTCAGATTTATGAAATAATTTTACTATAACTTAAAATGTTTAAAGTAAATATTTTCTTCAGCAGGCTGTGATTCCTTGTTCTTTAATTTCAATGATTTCAAACGTTCAACTGTTAACAGATTTTGTCCCCCCTCTGATCTGACTTAGAATGAAGAATCTAAAATTGATTACAATTTATCACTGACAGCCCATGAATCTAACCTTAGTGACGCTTGAGTTGCATTCCAAAGAAGTCAGATCCTTTGAAGAAGCAACAATATAAATTTAAGAAACATTACAACTTATAAATCTACCGAAGCTCCCTATTTCATATCATCAACATAATTGTAAGCCGGGGAATAAATAACGAAATTGTAGCGTCACGGGACTTTCTAAATTCCTACTTAAAGTTAATGCTAGTTCATGTTCTTAATATTGTCATTATAAGTGATTGTAAGTACAATAAGGAATGTATGTATTAATAATTTAAAGTTAACTTTAAATAATAATAATAATTAAACATTAATAATTTTCTTGATTAAGATGCAAATAAGTTACAACGGACTTGAATGTCCACTGTAGTTTTATGTGCCTTCGGATTATATAACTATTCAATTTTTTTCAAAGTAATGATATCAAACCTGAAATTTATTTATAAAAAGTTGTGAACCAATTGATTCTTCACTTTGAAATTTAGCACGACTTTAGTCACGTTATGCAAAAATAACCCAAATATCTTTTAAGTTTTATCTAAACTCGAATATAATACAAATATATTTAGAATATGGTCGTGTGGTACATCGAAAATGTGACACCTGTTGTAGCTTTTTATCTCTAAGAGCATCCAGGATATATTTCAAGAGATATTGCTTTTGAGATAAACCCCAGAAAATATTTTAAAAACGTTTTCGCATTTTTTTTTTTTTTTATTACTTTCAAACCTTATATCTCAAATGGTTTACTTTTATTTTCATTGATGATAAACCAAAAATTAGAAAAATCCTAAACCTTTAAGTTTAATATTGTTTTTAAACTCGTTGATTGGATATGGAATAACCCTAAAATATTTAAATACTTTTATGATTTATGAATATTAAAGCGAATATTGTAAGTATCGTCCACTGATGTAAGTGTTCCAAAAAAAATTTATGGTTTCTTTGGTTAGGTGGGTTATGTTTCCTTCAATGAATTTTCAGCTAAATTTGTTTTTTTACTTTCACTTGCCGACTGTCCCCCATTTTTTGCCTAAGTATCTCCAAACAGCCCACAAAAAAGTGGTCTGCCAAAGATTTGCAACACCCTTAAAAATATGCACTCACGATTCGCCTAATCATGTAAATATTGATAACTTACTTCTGGGCCTATTGAGGACGGCGGTCCCATTTAACGCCTGAAACCTGGAGTCCAATTGGAACCTGTTTTATGTTTAATATTATTGTGTTTATTGAATTTCTTATAAGGAAAAATAAGTTAAAGTTACGATGATTGATGACTACCCAACGATACACGCTATTCCCACAAATTTTAAAAAGTAGATCATCTTTATTTTTAAAGCATGAATTTCACACTTAGTATGTTTATCTCATTAAGATATCTTCCTCTGAAAAGATTAACCCAGGGCTGACCGTGATCTCTGTCCGGAATCGCCATAGCGAGAATCGTCGCCATTGGACGCAAGCCCATAAATTACCTATTACTCCTTATCGTACACCATAAACCACTAGCAATCGTTCTAATGTAGCAGATAGGAGGGTCAGTCAAAGTTCATCTTTCATTACTTTTACGTTATTGCAGTTCTTGCGTTTTTACTCCAACAAAACGCTCTTACACAACATACAAACGCAATCGGATACATATCTTTGACACCAGAGAAAATTAAATTTGAATACATATTTTCACCTGGCTCCAATGCAAAAGTTTACTTTACCATATTACTCAGTCTAGTTTTATGCAATAACAAATACACATTATCTAATCGCTTAATTGAATTGTTCATTTTTCCGAGAAAGGAGTGATTGAAAGTGCACGTTAATCAATCATAACAACTCGCTTATTCTTCATACATCATCATGAAGTAATTTATATTTTTAGCTATACACGTCTCATTCTTAAATATTTTTATATGAATTTATTCTAGTAATTTTAAGATGCCTTCATTCGGCAAAACGTTTACTGGCTTTCCGAGGTTTCACCGAATTCCGAACTGCAGTCTTTTATGTTAATTTTTAAAAGAATAACTAGCTTACGTAAATCGAATCATCTGCCAAGAAAAGGCGAAATCGAAATCTTACAGTGATAATCCTACAGTAATATTAAACTATGGCATTCCTGTGCGAACTCTCTCATTAGATGTTTATATTTTTTCTTCCCAATACATTATAAGTATAATAAGTATTTAGAACAAAAAATGTATTTATATAAAATAAGTAATATAATAAAGGTGGTCAATTCATCAGATACAATTGGGGCTTTTGGTGGAAGGTGTTTGAATTAAAAAAAAAAAATTAGCTACAATCATTAATTTTCAATGGTCCCTATTACTAAAAAGAAGTCCTTAATACACATTTAATAACTATTTGCTTATTTTCTTAATGAACTAAAGAAAATTTAAAATAAGATATAAATTTAAATTCTAAAGAAGATTTAAAATATAAACTTTTATTAAATATCACTAAAAATTAAAGGAAATTAAATTCTTGGATTTTTTCGTTTGAATCGTGTGATAAAGAACTTCACAGTTGCTTAGATAACATTATTGCTTTGGAATGATTGTAAAATTTTACTTTTGAAAAGTAATCATCTTAAATTTTCTAACAAAAAACTATTGAATATGTTCAACCTTTTTCATTTTCTGTTCTGCAACTACTGGAAATCGATTTCATGAAATTTTAAAATAAATTGATTTCTATTAAATAAGTTTAATATACATGATGCGAATAAATAGTATATTTAAAACATGATAACTTGAAAAAAACATGATAACTTTTACATGAGAAAATACTTTTTCTCTGTCTCTCTATTTTTAGCTAATCATGAAATAAAAAAATAAAATATTAAAACCGCTTTTAATTATCATTTATGTATTTTTTATTATTATCTGTGTTGAATTATAAATGGAATATAGAGCTCAAATAAGTTTTTCCTCCAACTATTCTGTATATGTTATACATATTCATACTCTTTGTATATTCATATTAATATTAACAATATTTAAATAGTGAATATCCTGTAATTTCGATTTTATTTAAATATCTAAACATTTTTATCAACATCTTCCCACGAGATATGCTGATAAAGGAGATTTTTTTTGCTGCATGGAATAATTGCAAGGTATTCGCTAATGAATTCCACGGATCTTGCATTTTCGAAGCCATTCATTTTCCAGCTTCGTCGTCATTCGTATTTTACAACAACGATAGTAATAGCTGTTAGATAATACCCTTCTATTCGCCTCTAAATTCTCGTATTTACTTCTTGAAAAGTATAGGTTTATTTTCTTCATACTATATCATTAAAATTTACTCGATTTTGAATCGATAGTACTTTCAACGAGTAAAAATTTATCATACAAGCTTATCAGGTTTTCCTTGATTTTTCTTTTTAAATTTCTCTGTTTTTGACTCGTTTGTTCATTATGTTCTGGATAAAACGCAGTTCATTAGTCAATATTGCTTTTCAATTCCAACCAATATCAGATTTTGATACTACTAAATTTAAAAATTGACTTTCTTATTTAGAATAGTTTGTTTACATCAGAGATCTACGTAGGGTTAGTTATGATCTACCTCCTCAGCCCCTCGTGTGTTAGGTAAACAAATATGTTCTTTTAATAATAAGCTTAAAGAACGTTAATTCTTATAAATGTTAATGTAATAAAACAAAATATGTACATCGTATATATTTGATTTTCTTTTTAATTTTATTAAATATTTCTCATGTTTAGTTACCGATTTTTGAAGTGTTTACATATTTACGTACAAATTTGGCCCATCTTTATCATTAAAATCCGGTCTTCTCTGATTACTAATTACATATGAATTTACATAATTATTTTGAGAACTGTAATATCATTCAGCCGCAAAATGTGAATTTTTCACCTGAAATGTCAAGTTGAGCCTTAAATGACATTATGAAATTTAAAAAAAAAAAAAATTTTTGTGAGGATATTCTCTAGGATGAAAAACTAGCAATTTAAGACCATAATTAGCATCATCCAAACATCCCTTTTTGAAATGTACTATATGTGTGAATGTTAATTGTATATAAATATATTTATTTATAATAAAAGATATAGGTACATCATGTGCACATGAATAGTTTATCTGTATCCCAGCTAGTGGTTATACGTTATCAATAAAATTATTTGTTTAAACACTTTTTAACACGGAATTATGAGATTGAATCGATTAATTATCATATTGTTCCAAAAGGGGCAATGGCTATTTTTAATTTTGATCTTCAATTGCTAGTTTTTCATCCTTAATAACCTGTATCCCATCCTATATAAATTCTATATTCTCACACAAAAATCTTGGTTGTTTTAAATTTTTGTAAGTCATTTAAAACTCACTGTGATGTGTTGGCACATCTGTATAGTAGTAGTAATTGTCTGGTTTGTCTGCGTAACTTAACCTACTTACTGCAACTTAATTTTCATTATTTCCCTCGTTTAAACACCCCCCTAAAAGATGGTCGCCCCCCTTGATTTGGGCGGTCTCTGCAGATATCGAATCTTACTACTAATACGAAATTACGACTAAAGTTTCATGAAGGACAAATATAAATAAAAATTTCATCACGTATAATGAGCTCTCATATAGAGGATAAAATTAAAAACAGATAAAGAATCATACAATTTCATTTCATATTATACTTTTTAACCTACTTCTTAAACCTTTTGAAAGAGCAATTACATTCCATGGGCTGAAAGTATTCTGAATTAGAGCACAGATGTAATTTTAGAATTTCTTTGTGTACAATTTATTACATTTGCGAAATGATGATTAATTGCAAATTTTATGTTTTATTATTATCGTTGTTTTGCCTTTCTTTCATCCCTATGAAGTAACCGTTCGTGAAAGAAGGTCCAGTTAATGAGCTCTGTAAACTGAAACTCCTATTTGTGTTCAAGGATTGCATCACTGCTGGCTTTTGGGACTTGGCAAGCTTCCCAGCACGGTTTTGTACGCTATGTATTCCTCCGCCCTTTAATAATTTCGCCAATCGCTCAAGAATATAAGAAAAAGTAAAAAAAAAGATTACACCAAAAATATATGCTGGGTGTATTGATATAATTATATAAACTAAATATTCTTTATTACCTATTTAAAATAATTTTTTTTAAATTTTAATCTTACCTTTAAGATCATTAAGTTGTCGTAAAGTTAAACTTTCAATACTTACATAGGTAAGCTTCCATAACTATCTTCCTGCCAGTTTATTGTTCCTATTGAAATTCCAATATCATTCCAGTTGGAAAACCGTTAAGTCACTTTTCTTTTTTTCTAGTTGTAAGTATAAAGAGGCAAAATATAAAAGTTTACCTCTAATTTTTTTGGAATAAAAAAATTAAATATTCTATTGCTAATTTTTGTTAATTGTTCTCATTTTTTTGCAATAAAAAAATGAAGTATAGTATTGTTAATTTATTCTCGCCGCATTCCAACATCCTCGAAGAATTCATCATTACTTTCTGAATAAATTGGCATCTACTACTCACTCTAAAAAGAAAAGTGAAAAAAATGTCTTCTCCCTTACCCTTCATATTCTTTGTATGAATATTAGCAATATTTTATAAAATTATATATTTAGATCGCTCAACCTTTAGAGATGGGAAAGGTGCCTGGTTTCTTCAACGCCTGAATCGTTTTTAAATAACCTTTTTTTTATAAATGAAATTCCTGAAATTTGGCATATTCAGACTTATTCTTGATGGTAGTATATTTGTTTCGAAAAAAAAAAAAAGAAGACAAATCCAAGTCATTTGACGAAGCAAATGTTCATTTTCGAAATGAAAAATCTAGAATATTCAATTCATATTAATAATTAGCTATCGAATATATTATTGGTATTAAATACAGACCTATTAGTTTATTGTCACGAATTTAAAATTTATATTTACAGTTACTGTCCGATTTGAAAAATTCTTTTTCGTTTAGCAAACCGTTTATTGGTAAGGATTTTAGAATTGGTTTATACATGAATTTATACATTTTCGAAACACAAAAAAACAAAGTGCCTCCGAATGATGGAGAAACATCTACAAAAATAATAATATAAAATAAAAAAGGAATCGAGAAACCTTTTTTAAAAATAAAAGATATTACAAAATATTAAAAAAAAAAAAAAAAACAGACTTAATGAAAATTTAATCGCCGATAATTAAAATACCGACTTCAAATTACAATTTTCTTTTTGGGCTTCTTTATCGTACAGGCACCGAAATAATTAAAACATTAATCATTAAATTTTTATTCATATAACATGACATTGATCATAATTTCCATTAAAACTACCACAGTTTCGTTTGTCGTATTATTACGGTTCTTAAGAGCGGACGAAAATAGTTTCAGGAGGCACTGCCAAAGATTCAAGGATATGTTGAAGAGATTTACAATTGTTACAGTTTTATGTACTTGTATTTTCAGTAAGCAGAGTTGTTATTGGATGTCAAGAATTAACTTTATATATGTTTATATGAATTTTATTTTTATTTTTTTAAGGTCGTCAGGATAAATATTTATTGATACAGGGAGAAACATTGTATATGTATAATTTGAATTGAATTAAGGATAATTAGATTAATGTTTTTTTTTTTCAATATTACTACCAAAGTTATTATTTCTTTACTTCACTACCATTTCTTGTTATTTATTAAATGCATTTTATAAAATAAATCATTAACCTTGGGTGGCAATTAAAAATAACTGTCATATTTTTAAATTGCTAGTCAATCCCTATATTTGAAAATTCCAATAATTTGACGGGGGGTGGGGCGTACATACACCTTACGTAAATTGTGAATGTAGCGCTATAATTTAAATAATCTTTAACTTACTACATCCATGAAGACTTCCATCGACTTCAAACATATGTTGAGCTGCTGAACGGCTTTCCACTGATGTCCATTGTTTGTACACAATCAATCTTCCAAGCTATTCTTAATCTTCTTTGTAGGCGGAGTTTACACAGTGTCTGCATATCATCTTTCATCCACAAGAACTTCTATTAACAATGTGATAGAAAAATATTCTGAAAATAATCCATCTTTTAAACCAGGGATCAGGAAAATGTCTTTTATAGCAATTCATGTTTTTATACTTTAACCTTGAAAAAAATATATTTATTATACATATATGCTGTTTCATTATACAAAAGGAAACGCGTTTTTAATACTTATAAATTGAAAAAAGAAAATGTGTTAATCCGAGATAAGGGATACCGATAACGGATAAGTATGGATGGCATTTCATGAAGTTAATCCGACAACATGCTCATTATTTTTTCGAAATGATTATCGAATTCGAACACAGATTATATAACAAATTATTTATATGAATACACTTGATTATTTATTGAAAGAATCAGAAAAAAAAAAAGAGTATTTAGTATAAAATACCATAAGTAACAATGAACAAATATCTTATTGAATTTTCATCCTCAATTAATTTACTATTGTTAATTTGCAACATTTAATCCAAGTATTACAAAATATTCTTTTATCTGTTACATACAGCACATTAGATCCCTCACCATCATTACTGTACATTATAGCTGTGTTTTATTGTCTTACGATAGTAAGCATTATCTTACTGAGCTCCATATGGTAACTATATCTGAGGTGGGGTGATGTTATAAATGTTTAAAAGAAACGGATACAGGAGGCATTTGCCGGGCTGGTGCCAGTGGGAGCCAGGGCTCAAGTAGGTCGTTCCCTATCTTCTTCCGATTATAAAACGTTTTTAGAACTTGAAGCGACCCTCTCCAAACGGCTTTTATAGCTCCAGTGATTATACATGCGACATATGTCTTCCTCCCTATAAAATATTAATAGAGTCCAGAAATATATTACAGTATTAGGAAAACAAACATAAAATTGGAACCGAACTATCTGTGGAATAACATATCCACAAGTTATTGAATGGCTTTATCTTCTCAACATTTTTATTCATTACCTGTTTTTCCTATAAAACAAGACCCATTTCAGTTAGATAAAATCGACCACTTCATTTCTTAGTAAAAATGAAAAGCTTTATAAGAAGTTTCTCGATTAACGATCCTAATTTATTGGGAGGAGATGACACCGTCTATGGTCTTAGTAGCATCAAGTGACGTTAGATAAATAAAAAAATTTAAGCACCCGAACACAATAAAATCAAATACCCAAAATTTTAAAATCAAAATTCCATTTTTGAAGTGTGACTACATATACGTCCAGGGCAGTGATATAATTTTGGTATTATTATTAAAAGATGCTATGGTATTGATTGGAAATAATTTCACTATAAATCATTACCTGTATTCTTAATCAGAAAAATAACACCAACCCGGGTTGTGGAGATGAAAAATATGGATCATCTATTTGATACTGATTTTTATAAGATTATAAGAAGGTGTATTTTTATAAGATTACTTGGACATAATGTTGAACTTTGTTTTGTTGATATTATTAAAATTACAGAAGAAAATAAAAAGTTGAAAGTTTGAAACGAACGTTGGGAAGGAGGGCAATACTCAATATAGAGTGAATATAGACGGCGGATTCGTCATACTCCATCTGGACCAAATCAGTAAGGTTACTAAAAAAGTTTGAAAAAATTTATTTTCATGAATGAAACCAACAGAGGGCAACGGAATCCAAAGAGAAGGAAGAACAAGTGGAAGAACCATATGTTATTGTTCTCCAAAGAGAGGATCCAGAAATGATGATGGACCCTGGATTACTGCAACACCACCACGAAGTTCAAACTGGGAAAAGGGGCGTCAACCAAAAATATAATATTTATATGGACATAAATATTTTATAAGACTTTTCGGTTCTAGCGGAGCCTTAAAAGTGCATCATGCCCAGAAGTCATTTAGGTTGTCCCAGTCTAAGACCACAAGACTGCTGCACGTTCTTACTTGTCCCACCACAGAGTAAGGTCAAGTGGAATAAGTGTGTCTTATGGAGTACCTAAAAATCGAGCTATCAGTAGTAATGTGTTGAAAGTAAACCTCATACTCTATTATTTTTAGCAGTGTAGTTCATTTGCTGCTGATTCTAAAATTTGCTATCAGGGAGAAGGAAATATAGTTCCAAGTCCGATTTACATAGGTGAAGTGCAAAAACCTCTTCCAAAAATCATTACATAGAATAAGTTATTTATTGGGATATCCTTGAATGATTGAAAAAGTATTGAGTGAGAAGATGAAGTTTAGTGATATTTAATTTGTTCCACTTTACACAAAACCTAAATCAACTTTGACTGTAAGCGTGAGTTTACATCTTGCAGTAGATTGCACTTGCCCCAAAAACGCACATTCTCTCCACGCTCAAGGATATACCTGCATCCCCAATATATATACATACCCAACAGCTTCACTTTCTTTGTATTTTTCTCATGAGGGCCTTCAATGTTGGATTGAAACGCATCGACATGTAACAGTCAGATGCCACCAAATATTTCATGTTATTTTAGGCTTTATGTTATGAATTGAAATAAAAATAACGTCAATGGAACAGTAATTTGGCATGACGAAAGGCTAATGGCATTCGCGGCATGGGGAAGGATAGTACCTTCCTATCTTCTCCACTTACCATCGGGAACACCTTGGCTTCAGTTTCATCTTATCGATAGAAGGAATTCCGACTTCATCTTTTTTTTAGTATCCTCTTTGTTGATCTGACTTTTGTAATTGTTGAAATATTAATTAATTTTTATCCTATTTATTTTATTGTTATACCAATAAATATATGAATCGATAACATATACGTGTAGATGTCTGAACCATTTTATATGGACTTTGCTGATTAATAGCGATGTGGAATGCGCAAGGGTCATTGCAATGTCTTCTAAGAACGAAAGGCGATATCTTCATTCTCTTAATGAACCCTGCAGCATTCTCTTATAAAGAAATAGAAGCTTTACAATTTTAAATATATATTTAAATGTAAGTGAAATCCTTCACTAATAATCTCTACCATCAATTTATTCAAAAGAAATTTAATTGTAAATTAAATTTCTTTTTAATAAATGGATAAATTAAAGTAAATTTTTTACTTTCACTTACCTATATATGAAATATATAGTAAGTGGAAGTATTGCGATCGTGAAAATTTTCGACTTCCGGTTTTCAACAGAAATACACGTTTTGGGGTCCCCTGAGTCAAAATAACCAAGTCCCGCGAAATGGTCTGTGCGTGTGTGTCTGTGTGTCTGTGTGTGCGTGTGTGTGAACAGACTAGCTCAAAAACTATAAACCGTGCGAACCTGAAATTGGGTATTTAGAGTATGTATAAGCCCGCGATGTGACAGCAAAAATTTCATCAAATTTGCTCAAAGGGAGGGGGTACTTTATTTAATAACTTTTTAAGTTTTTTTCGATTTTCTCAAAAACGGCTCTAACGATTTAGATTAAACTGAGTATTTGATCTATTTATATTCCTGAAACATGACTGTAAAAATTTCATCAAAATTGATCAACCGGAGGGGGGACTTTACTTAATAAATTTTGTATCATTTTCACATGTTTTTTTTATTTACTCAAAAACGGTTTTAACGATTTTGATCAAACTTGGTATTTGATGTATTTATATGCCCGAGATATGACTGTAAAAATTTCATCAAAATTGATCTACGGGAGGGGGGACTTTACTTAATATTTTTTGTATCATTTTCACGGGTTTTTTTTATTTACTCAAAAATGGCTTACAAAAATAAGATATGAATGTAGAAAAATGTGTGACTTTGGGGAATGATATTTAGCAAAACACGTCAATTTCTAATCTAAGTAAGTTGGTAAGTGAAAGTTGTGTGTTGCGCAACAAAGAGTCAAGTTTAACCAATTTCGTTAGTATGTTCGAAGTTTAACCAAATTCGTGTAGTATGTAGTATGCTGAAACACCTCTAGCCATCCAAAATCGTTAACGTATATTACAATTAAAAATGAAAGTCCAAATACCTCTATAATACCATATACATATTTATATAACTATGATACTTAAATTTTATCCCGATTTAAACAACTGGTATCCCCATGTTGGAATAGATCTGGTGAGAATTCCAAAGAACTGTGAGAAAACTATGAAATTGAGAACAAATTTAGCAAGAAGAAGACATGAATTCTATGAATTATATGAATTCTATGAAGAAAATGTTCTAATTAACTTCAGAGACGTTTCCTCAGAAATTTTGAAATATAGTGATGAAACAGAGAGGGGGTTATTTAGGTTAAAAAAAAAACTTAATTACTTTATGTTAATGAAGAAAAAAAAATGAACCTCCCTTGATGTATTTTATTTAAAGTTCGTAGATTCTAGAAATCAATCAGTGGTTAAAAACAAAAACAAAATTATGCGATCTATTTAACGTTTTATAGCCTATATTTTTTATAATCATCAATATATTCAGCAAGTATATAAAGTTTTTATTTCATTAATTTAGTTTTCTAAAAGATATGAAAAAGTTTATCTAAACAAGAAATTAATTATATACATATAAATAAGATCTTATTTAAGTATTATTTTTTACTTTCACTTACCTATATATGAAATATATAGTAAGTGGAAGTATTGCGATCGTGAAAATTTTCGACTTCCGGTTTTCAACGGAAATACCCGTTTTGGGGTCCCCTGAGTTTATTTAATAAATGTTTACGTTTTTTTCGATTTTCTCAAAAACGGCTCTAACGATTTTGATTAAACTAAGTATTTGATGTATTAATATGCGCGAGATATGACTGTAAAAATTTCATCAATATTGATCAACCGGAGGGGGGACTTTACTTAATAAATTTTGTATCTTTTTCATGTGTTTTTTTTATTTACTCAAAAACGGCTTTGACGATTTTGATCAAACTGGGTATTTGACATATGTATGTACATGTGTATATGCCAAAGATGTGACAGCAAACATTTCATCAAAATTGGTCAAACGGAGGGGGGACTTTATTTCATAACTTTTTTTTTTTCCAATTTTTACCTTTTTTTTCGATTATCTCAAAAACGGCTTTAATGATCTTGATCAAATTTGTCATGTTTAATGAAAATTAGGTGTTCAATAATATCAGGTAAGTTTTATCAGTATTCAAATTTTCGGAGGGGGCTTAAATGGGGAAGGGGCCTTTTTTGTTTTCCTATAAAGTACCTTTGTTTTAGTTTATATTGAGAAATTAACTGTCTCTCATCACGCCTAAAAATAGGAAATGGCTAAATATGATATATGAAAAAAATAAAGTAAACAAATACAGGAGAAAAAAAGAAAAATATTCCGTCAACTCATACTCGTAAAACACCTTGAGCTCACGCATGCACCGTGCACCTTTAATGATAAACCAATGCGTTATAATAAAAGATGTTCTGTTCATTTAATGAGAATTATTTGTTTAATGGGAACTAAATGAAATATTCAACAAGTACATAGAGAATTATAAAAGCAGACGACTTGGAGTATTATGCTTGCATTGCCGAATTATCACAAGTAAAAACTTTTATTTGATAATAAAAGAAATCAGTGTTTTTTTTTTTTTTTGAGCAAATGAAAACAAAAATAAGAAATGAATATGGAAAAATGTATAACTCTGAGAAGTGGCAATTAACAAAACACATTAATTTCTAATCTAAGTTGGTAAGTGAAAGTTGTGTGTTGCGCGCAAGCACCAGAGTTTTTGTTTTTAAATACTTATAAGTTATTGAAATATATAACTGTGTGAAATGATCTTGTATGAAAGTAAATTGAATCTTGGCAAACTATTTTTGTAATTTTTTATATGGATTGAATTATTTTCGAAAAAAATGCAGAGGAGAAAACATTTTTATCTTGTAAAGAAAAAGAAAGAAAGTGGGATTTTGTACCGCTATATGTGTTGTTTGTGGTTTTATTATTTTAACAATTGTAATTTTTGTAAATATGTATATTGTTAAGAATGTTAAAAGTATGTCGACTGTTTATCTGATGGGTAGTTAGGAGGGAACGTGCCCAAGATGATACTTCTGTTAGTGACTCAATCATCCTTGCATTCGTGATTAGTCATTCCACCTCGGTTTCAATATAAATATTTTTCCTACAATCTTCAATTTATTTTTTTTAACAGTTTAGTTATGAATCGTTTCACTTCAAGGCTGCTTATCAAGAAAAAATTATGTGTACCATATTTTTCGGCATATGTAATTTTAGTTTTAATAATTTAAATTTAAATTATTTAATTAGAAGTTCGCACCTGAGCCTGACTGACCAGGTGTCCATTTTCTTCGAATTTGAATTGATGGTCGATATTTATTAAATCGAGAATGCCGGATCCATTAAAACTATTAAAATAATCGATATATTAATGGTTAACAAGATTTTGAAAACCGAACAGTCCCAAGTCCAATGTTAAATGAGGCCCAATACAATAGTAACTCCCCTTGCCTTTGAAACCAATTTAAAAATTGATGATGAATTTTCATGCCACATTTTTAGTTCTAAGTGAGAAAAGTAGGGGCACAGCCATGAAATTTAAAGAGTTTATTTTATTAACTTGTTTAAAAAAGTAAAATAAAAACCTTTCTGGAACCCTAGTCTCAGAAGACTACTTTCTCTATTTTTAAAAGCTTCTTTCTGTTAAATATTTTTTCATAATACTTACTTATTTAAACCCAACAAATTCCTGAGGAAAGTTTATATAGAAAATACAAATCTCGAAGCTATTTGTTTGATCCTGTTTTGAGGCAGAGCTTGTTTATACTAGCTGAGGCCATAATGCGCTCCTGTTTTTCCTCCGAAGATGCAGGAGGTGCGGCTATTTTTAGTGGAAGGTGGTTCCATGACATCCTTCACCTAGTCTCGTTATTTTTATACCCATTCAGGTTCCTATTGGAAGAAAGAATAAAGAAAAAAAATGATGAATGTTATTCAACGCTTCAAGAAATTTTGAGGAAATCAGTTTTATATGTTAAAAAAAAAAAATGTATGATTTTGGTTTAAAATCTCCTCAGTCGAATGTATATACTCTTCTTTTGTAAAATACCTATTTAAGAGTTTTTTTAAAATTTCCTTTATTTCTTAGTTTTTGCTTCCGATATTTCTTAGAGACCAGAATGTCAAACTAAAATACCATTTTTCCTTTTTTTTTCCTGCTTCCGATATTTCTTAGAGACCAGAATGTCAAACTAAAATACCATTTTTCCTACGAAAAGTTGGTATGGAGAAAAGAATGTCTTAAATATAATATAAAATTAAAGTAAGGTAAAACCCACGAAAAATGATTAAATTAATATAAAAATTATTTTTTATTTGTTTATATAATTTGTTTTTGTTCTTGCTATATTGTTTTCCCTTAATACTCATCTTACATATTACATATTTAATAAGAACATTTTCTAAAGAGTATCAGAAATTAATGAAACATGTCATTTTCGCCGATGACAAATCAGAACAGGAAAAGTCAAAAGCAAAAATTTAGAGAATTTTTAATAATTTGAACTAAATGCTTGAAATGTACCTTTTCTGATTTCAAAGACGTTCTGTATAGCTAACTTTAGGCCAATCCCGTCAGTTCTAATAGACTTGCTTGTTATTAGATATATCGTCGGGAGTACCGTAAATCAGCGTAACTATAAAAACTCAACATTTCAGGAGAGCCAAAAATTGTTTCTTGCTTTTGGTGTAATTTGGTGCCCGCCTTAGTGATTTTTAGGTATAATTTTATATGTTTTTTTTTTTGGTAACTAATATATTGGTAATAACCGTAATAATGTCAGGGTTTTGTATCGCATGGAAGATGGCATTGGAAGATTATCAAGGTCCCGATTATAAAAAAAATGATATTCGCAAAAATAATTTTTGTTTTGAACAAAGATTGAATTGTAAAAATATGTGACAAATATTTAAATACTCGTTTTTTTTTTCAATTTCATATGATGAAGCAGAGGTTATTTTTACTTTCACTTACCTATATATGAAATATATAGTAAGTGGAAGTATTGCGATCGTGAAAATTTTCGACTTCCGGTTTTCAACGGAAATACACGTTTTGGGGTCCCCTGAGTCGAAATGACCAAGTCCCGCGAAATGGTCTGTGTGTGTGTGTGTCTGTGTGTCTGTGTGTCTGTGTGTCTGTGTGTGTGTGTGTGAACAGACTAGCTCAAAAACTATAAACCGCGCGATCCTGAAATTGGGTATTTAGTGTAGGTATATGCCCGCGATGTGACAGCATAAATTTCATCAAAATTACTTAAAGGGAGGGGGTACTTTACTTAATAACTTTTGAGGTTTTTTTCGATTTTCTCAAAAACGGCTCTAACGATTTTGATTAAACTGAGTATTTCATCTATTTATATGCCCGAGATATGACTGTAAAAATTTCATCAAAATTGATTAACCGGAGGGGGGACTTTACTTAATAAATTTTGTATCATTTTCACGTGTTTTTTTTATTTACTCAAAAACGGTTTTAACGATTTTGATCAAACTTGGTATTTGATGTATTTATATGCACGAGATACGACTGTAAAAATTTCATCAAAATTGATCTACGGGAGGGTGGACTTTACTTAATAAATTTTGTATCATTTTCACATGTTGTTTTTATTTACTCAAAAACGGTTTTAACGATTTTGATCAAACTTGGTATTTGATGTATTTATATGCCAAAGATGTGATAACCAGCATTTCATCACAATTGATCAACCGGAGGGGGGACTTTACTTAATAAATTTTGTATCATTTTTACATGTTGTTTTTATTTACTCAAAAACTGTTTTAACGATTTTGATCAAACTTAGTATTTGATGTATTTATATGCCAAAGATGTGATAACCAGCATTTCATCACAATTGATCAACCGGAGGGGGGACTTTACTTAATAAATTTTGTATCATTTTCACATGTTGTTTTTATTTACTCAAAAACGGTTTTAACGATTTTGATCAAACTTGGTATTTAATGTATTTATATGCCCGAGATACGATTGTAAAAATTTCATCAAAATTTATCGACGGGAGGGGGGAATTTACTTAATAAATTTTGTATCATTTTCACGGGTTTTTTTAATTTACTCAAAAACGGCTTTAACGATTAACAAAAATAAGATATGAATGTAGAAAAATGTGTGACTTTGGGAAATGATATTTTGCAAAACACGTCAATTTCTAATCTAAGTATGTTGGTAAGTGAAAGTTGTGTGTTGCGCGCACGCACCAGATTTTTATATTATCATTTATGTTTCTATAATTTACTTTATTGTAGATAGATAACGCATGTATGAAAGAATACAAAGCATGGATCGATAATACTTAAATAAAGAACCTTTGGACACGGACACATTGCTATATGAAAATTATATTTGGTTGAATTAAAATAAATTCTTTAACAATACCTTTGCCTTTGTGTATAACAAAAATAGAGCTGAACAGGATTTTTTTTTTTTACATTCAAATAAAATAACAGAAAATCAGTGGGTAGAAAATAATATTATTATGTGTAGGGAATAATGGAATAAAGGTTACGAACAAATAATTGATAAAGTGTCGAGTTTCACAATCGTCAATTTCCCATAGTTTACCATGACCGATCTAATGGCACCATTTTCACAGTCGTAAAGGTTCGCTTTGGTCCAGAGAATTACCTGCTCTTAGTTCTGATCGTTGGCAAGTCGAGTCGAAAGCTAAACCTTTAACTGTGTTCCTCATGATTATTATGTCATCAATGATGAAGTACTCCGATTCGTAACCGATTTCTTATTTATGGTCTTCCTTAAGAGATTTGCCGGAAAAAATTTCCAGACCATTTTAGGCTATAAGTAACTTAACGTAACTAAGAGTTCAGAAAGATAAATGTAGCTGCTCTATAGTACGAGTACTTTTACATGATCCAATTGAGACCAAAAAGTTCCACGTCGGCGCTCGTGTCTCTGAATATTGTTTTGAAAATAACGTGCTAACTTTTCATATTTCATATTCATAACCCCCTCTCTATATTATATCTAAAGAGAGATAACCAAAATGGATGATATAATGTATATCCATCTATATAGACTAGATAGGTCCATAAAGAGATAGATAGATAGACCTTTCGAAGAAATGCAGCTTAAAAAATAGTGCAACATTATTATTGTATTACGGTTCTAAAACTAGAGTACTTTATAATCATGAAACAATTTATTGGAGCCATTAGTATCTTCTATTGACTGCAAGAAGTTTATAAAGAGTTTATGAGTTTACAAGACTATTTCAAACCAGACGGTAAAACAAATTCAACATATGGCACTGCTGCTCTAGAATGCTATGCAATGTTGTATATTAATATGCTGAGTGCCCGCAGTATTTTAAAAATTCTGGTCTGAGATACTAATTTTATTAAATAATAATAAACTGAAAAGTTTCCGAAAATTTGGCCCCTAAACTTATATTTATAAAGGCTATTATATCTTAGTTTAACGATCGACATATTGAAGAGTCTCAATATGCAGATCGTCGTGTTTGTTTGTTGAAAGGCGGTGTGGGAAATAGTGGGAGAAAAATAATATTTGGGAACTTTTGGCAGAGTTATTCATAAAATCAAAGTTAACTTCAAAGGTTTATTTTTATAGGCTGTTTATTTGGTTTTTCGGCCGTGTATGGTTGAACGGGGGGCATTGAGGACTAGTAATCATAAACTTTACTGCCTATACTAACGAGAGTATAAAGGCATTACGTCACCAACTACTGACTCTAGTTTTAGTATGTTGAAGGCCCGATTTCCGGGTTATGTAAGCCTATTTACTTTATCTTAATTACATTTGCTGGTTGCTTACATTGGTGCTTCTACCTTCTCCAGATTTAGTCATTAGGTTTGGCAATGCAAGGATATATAAATGTCCCTCGGGCGAGATGCAAATTTATTCGGATCTACTATGGAATCGTGCTTGGCCATCGAAGGGCAAGGTTTTGCAGGAGCTGGTGAAGGAGACGGAGACGAAGCCGCGAGCGAACGGAGATAGCCTTCGAGGATGGCGCTATCAGCTGCCGGAGCCATTGTCTTGTCTTGTAATGACTTCTTTGTCCCAGCCAAGAGCCAGCTATGGTCGCCCTCCTTGGCATCTCGTCGCTTTTATATCTACTGTTTGCAGTCAGCATACTTTCTTAGTCCACAGTTTAGATATCACACAATCGTATTAACTTGATTTCCAATTCTTAAGATTTCTACCAACATATGAATAGCGGGAACGTCTTTGAACATCTTTAATAATGCCAATATTTTTATTTTGATATCAGTATCTGTAATCCGATGTGTAATTTCTTTACATTATTTTAAACCTTATAAGTAAAATGGAAAATATCTATAATTTATTTTTGGAAAACGAATCTGCATAACTTAATTTGTTTCCTTTGCTATAAAGCTATTTTCAATAAATTGTATACCCTTGTATATTTTATGTATATTCTATGGATATATACTTATTTATGTATACCATTGTATATATATTATATATTTTTTTTTTGGAAAGTTGAATTTGAAAAATAGATTGTACTTCCAGTCGCGTTTAAAAATTTTTGAAGATTCATAATTTTTTTAAGGAAATCGGAAAATTTGAATTCTGGGTTAATTTGGTTTGGGGTGGTACAAATGTAGTTGATGACATCATCTAGGCGTATCACATGAATATAGATTGTTATGAAACTGTTTACAGGGGCTAAACTATGTTTACCGATGTCCTTGCGCCTATCTGCAGTATTACCGGGTATGCTGGTATCTTCTTTGCTTTCGTTATCTCAATCGATGTAAACATGAGCATCGACGGATATTAAATCGTTGATATCGGTTAGCGCATATCACACATGTGCAGCTGTGTGTGTCATTCCTTTGGATCGATCCATTGCCGTGACATCAGCCTATTCCTCAATCAGGAGTCCTGTGCAACCGATACCAGGGTTCCTCAGTGCCACGAGGAGTGCCATTAGCAAACAATGCGGTCGTTATCCTTGCCGGGTGGGACGGCGTCAAGTGTTTGCTCCCGGTATGGCTCCTCGTCTGGAGGATGGTGATTGGCTCACTTCAATGAAGGAGTAGGTACCCACTCCACGGGACTTGAGGACTATTTAAAACTTTTTCTGTCATTTACATAAAAAAAATCATTCAAAAACCGGAAACGTCCATTTTAAGAAATCATGAAAGATACCGATGAAGAGGGAAAATATCAAACATTAGTAAAAAATCTAGCTTATCTTTGAATTATTGGTATCGTGACAAAACTTCAAGTCAAAATTAAATGATCAAAGCCTATCTATTTTTTAACTAAAGAAATAAAACATTGGATAAAAGCAGTTTTTCGGTACTTATAATTTTAAAGATTTTTTTTTAAACTTCCAGGCGAGAGATGCACTGGTGTGCATGGAATAATTGGGCTAAATATAATATACTTATATATTAAATTATGTTTACTACTCCGAAATTAGGGTTATGAGATTTTTTTGGAGTTCTCCGGCTATGTATAAAAATTCTGTATAATAAATTTTTATTTTAAGCTCAACTGTGGTGCATTACCTTAGAGACATCATTTATGTCTAAACTATTAAACTCAACTTAAACGATGAAGCCCACTTACATATTAAATTTTTTTTTTTATCTATATTAGGATCATCAGTACAATTAATTTATGTTTTAGTCCGTAGGGCTTTATTGTAAACTTTCTTTCCGTATTAAAAATATTATCTATTAAATCGTGAAGACTGTTTTTAAACTTATAATTAAAAAAAAAAATAGAATCTTGGAATAAGCTTCACCCTCCGACACCATGAAGGATCTTGCTGTGTGAGTTGAAATAATCTCGAAACTTAAGGAGCAAGCCAGCAGTCTGTTAAGCGTAGTAGCAATTCTCAGCTCAGCACTTTTATCGAACTGGTGTCGATAGGAGTTGGAACGTAACGTTTCTATTCATGATTTAAATCCAATAATTTAATTATTATTTATTTATGCTTTATGAAACTAATATAAATAAAAATCTATATATCAATATTATAGAAAAAGTGATGTTACCGATGAAACGCACGTCCATCTCGTTTCACTTGTATCTAAGGATACATTAAAAATATATTTTTTATAAAATAAAAGCCAGGAATTGCACCAAGTTCGGTTCGAAATGCCCCCTGTATTTTTGATCCCGCCAGTGACGTCATGCTTCTCCAGATTCCAGAAGGTTCCGTCCTACTTTAAAATTACATAAAATGTATCTTTTTGCTGAATAAACGATAAATGGTTATAGCTATCAAAATGATATCGATTAATTATTCCATTTTGATATTCAATAACATTCCATTATTTTTTTACTAGCAAGTACATGGCATTATTAATAATTATTTTATATAAATAATAAGAAATTATATCATTTCATACATTTTTAAATAAACATCACATCTTAAATTTCATTTTCAATAGAAAGAAAAAAAAAATCAGAGAGAAGTTGAGAACGATATAGTGAAAGAAGGAGATGTGCGTGCTACTTAAAACGTTTATTGACTGGAAAAAAAATATGGGAATTTGTAAACTTTAACGAATAAAATTTAATGTAATCACTAATTTCTTAATTATAGATTTAAAAAATCTGGTGCGTGCGCGCAACACACAACTTTCACTTACCAACTTACTTAGATTAGAAATTGACGTGTTTTGCTAATAATCATTTCCCAAAGTCACACATTTTTCTACATTCATATCTTATTTTTGTTAATCGTTAAAGCCGTTTTTGAGTAAATAAAAAAACCTGTGAAAATGATACAAAATTTATTAAGTAAAGTCCCCCCTCCCGTAGATCAATTTTGATGAAATTTTTACAGTCATATCTCGGGCATATTAATACATCAAATACCAAGTTTGATCAAAATCGTTAAAACCGTTTTTGAGTAAATAAAAAAAACATGTGAAAATGGTACAAAATTTATTAAGTAAAGTCCCCCCTCCCGTAGATCAATTTTGATGAAATTTTTACAGTCACATCTCGAACATATAAATACATCAAATACCAAGTTTGATCAAAATCGTTAAAACCATTTTTGAGTAAATAAAAAAAAACACGTGAAAATGATACAAAATTTATTAAGTGAAGTCCCCCCTCCGGTTAATCAATTTTGATGAAATTTTTACAGTCATATTTCGGGCATATAAGTCGATCAAATACTCAGTTTAATCAAAATCGTTAGAGCCGTTTTTGAGAAAATCGAAAAAAACGTAAAAAGTTATTAAATAAAGTACCCCCTCCCTTTGAGCAATTTTGATGAAATTTTTGCTGTCACATCGCGGGCATATACCTACACTAAATACCCAATTTCAGGTTCCCACGGTTTATAGTTTTTGAGCTAGTCTGTTCACATACACACACACACACACACACACACACACAGACCATTTCGCGGGACTTGGTTATTTCGACTCAGGGGGTCCCAAAACGTGTATTTCCGTTGAAAACCGGAAGTCGAAAATTTTCACGATCGCAATACTTCCACTTACTATATATTTCATATATAGGTAAGTGAAAGTAAAAAGGAAATATTAACCAGCCTTACCCCAGAAGTACAATACATAGCTGTCGTTTTCTAAAAAATATATAAGCGCTCAAAATTTGAAAATTAAATTCAATTCATTTTATGTTATTTATTTTTTACGATATATCGTCGGAAAACTCGATCGTTTAGTCTAAAACTCGATTTTTATTTTTATAATTCCGGATGCCAAGTACTCAAGGACCTAAGAACTCAAAAAAAAGGACGAATCAACCGCTTCCAGCGGTCTTCGCCTCAACCTCCACCTCCGCCTCCACCCTCGAATTCCGAACATTATCCAACTCTCCAACCACCCAAGCACAGACAGAAGAGTCAAACGCAGAGGGTTGTTCCGGATCATCAGATGGGACCATCTTCACCGCTGACGGTACAGCGAACCATCTGCGAATCATCTCAAAATCAAACATGTTCGGGCATGAGACGGGAATCCCCCCAGCAGCCACCTTCAGCTGATAATTACCCTACAGCCCCTCCTCAATTGTTTCAATTACTTAATGGTCTGAACTCCCTCTTGCAACCCCTTTTTACTCTTCTCCAACAGCTCGCACAAATGACCCAAGCCATGTATCCTCCAAATGGCCCCTAATCAGCTGACTGCGGGCTCTTTGTCCATCCTTCTGTGGAACGCCAACGGACTGACACAACACAAAACAGAACTTGACTTATATCTTCATCAAAAACGAATCGACGTGGCCCTGATAACAGAAACTCACCTGACACCACGAACTAAATTTGGTATTTCTGGATACGTAATACACAGGACGGATCACCCCGACAACACTGCCCATGGAGGTACAGCTATACTCATAAGATCACCATTATCACACAACCATTTACATTTACCTAGTACACCTGACATCCAATCTACAGGCATTACTTTGTACATGAAACACTACACAATGACACTAGCCTCGGTGTATTGTCCGCCAAGATATTTGCTGACATCTTCGATGTTTTGCAATTTCTTCCAAAGCCTAGGGCGGTGCTTTATAGCAGGAGGTGATTTCAATGCTAAGCACCAATATTGGGGATCACGATTAAGCAACCCAAGAGGTAGGAACCTGAGGGCTGCTATCCATGAGCTTTCATTAGACACGATAAATCCTGACACACCGACATACTGGCCAACATCATTACGTTTTTCGGAATTATGCCTTGTGTAGTAGATTGATTTTATTTCATAAATTTTATCATTAAAGGTAGCCTTCGATATGTCAATGAAAAACATTGGTAGGGGTCGTTTATTAAAGTGGGATATAACATTGACTATATTGGTAACCTCATAGCCATGTTTTTCAAACTCATTTTTTATTTCAGATACGGGAGTGGTGTGATGTAAGTTTTTTACAACTATTCGCATATTTTTATCTGCAGGTAGCTGGTAAGTATGGAATTCAGCTCCGTTAAGTCTAAGACTGCTAACCAGTTTTCTGTAGACGTCTGAGGTCTGTGGATAGACCGTAACCCCCTTGACTGTGCTTTTCAGAGAAAAAGAATTTTGTGGGCATCGGCCTTCTAGATAGTTAACTAAAGCCTGGTAATTTTGTACTTCATTAATATGTATAGGTGGAATTGTTTCAGGGGGGACTGATGGACTTAATGTGGGTGGTTCGGGCTCTCTTACATTATTAAGAACCTCAAAGGAGTTACTTACTGGTATAGCAGGGGTTTCACCTTCCGAGTCCGTTCGTTTTTGTTTTCTTGGGTCTCTTGATTCACCAGGCGAGTTCCTCTTTCTTCCTGTGACCCTAGCCCAGGCGTCCCCTGTATCTTCTGCTTCTATCACGTCCATATTATTGACCCCACTAATCTCAACAGTCGAAGTTGAGGTGGGGTTCATAGTTTCCTGTGGTTCTACTTCAGCAACTTTAGTACCACTTTAGCACCAAAATTCTTCTGATGGAAGCCACAAATAACCAATATTGCTGCTAAAAACTCAATAAATGTTTAGAAAAATTTTTTTATACGTTTATAGGTTTTTTAGCACCATATGATGATCAAAAATCCCCGGACCTTTTGGATTTTTTTATTACAAATGGACTGCGGACTGTTCCTCACACCATACATACGAGTTCTGATCTTTGCTCTGATCATTCCGCTGTACAACTCATTATCCTGGATGAGGCGGTTAACCTGGAAAGAAGACCAAAACTGCTTAATGGCACAATAGATTGGGATGCATACAGGGAGCTATTACATAAGTCGCTTTCCATCCCAGTTTCTATAAAACATGAAAGTGAATTAGAAGAGGCTGTAGACATGTTCACATCAAAAATTCAAGAAGCGGCATGGTCTTCCTCAATGCCCAAGCATAATCATTCCAGATCTGCGCACTTACCGCAATATCCTCAGTTTATAAGGGACTTGATCAGGGCAAAGAGAAGGGCGCGTAAGGTATGGCAGACTGACAGACGTCCCTCAGACAGACAAACATACAACCGACTTAATAATCAACTCAAAAGAGAAATTCAAAAATTCAACAGGACAAACTATGACGCTTACATTAGTAGCCTTTCGACGGACGATGGAAGCTTGTGGAAGCATACCAAAAAACTGCTAAAACATCGAGAGGTATCCGCACCACTTCGAAAAGAAGATGGTTCCTGGGCCGTGTCGGATAAAGAAAAATCTGAGCTCTTCGCCAACCACCTTTCTTCTATATTTACACCATTTACTGATTTCATAAATACAGAACATGATACCATTGTACAGAACACCTTAGACATTCCACTACAGCTGACACTCCCACCACCTCCGTTCACTCCTTCACAAGTCGCTCTACAAATCAAACAATTACCAAAAAGGAAAGCCCCTGGTTATGACTTAATTACAGCTGAGGCACTCCAACAAATGCCGAGAAAAGCTCTTGTATTTCTAACAACAATTTACAACTGTATACTGAGAACGTCCAAATTCCCAATACAATGGAAGTACTCCCTCATAAAAATGATCCACAAACCAGGTAAAGACATATACAACCCGTCATCCTACAGACCAATCAGCCTCCTCCCAATATGCTCCAAATTATTTGAAAAATTAATACACAAAAGATTAGTTGACATACTTACAGACCAAAAAAGTGTTACCTGACCACCAATTCGGCTTCCGCACTTACCATTCGACGACGCATCAACTACACAGAGTTACTGACTACATTGCAGGAGCTCTAGAACAAAAACTGTATGCAACTGGAGTATTTTTGGACGTTGCTCAAGCGTTTGACAAAGTCTGGCACCAGGGTCTTCTCTTTAAACTAAAGACCATATTACCTTTCACTTATTATCTGATTCTTCAATCTTTCCTTTTCGATAGATTTTTCTCCGTCCGGCAGGGTTCGGAAATTTCTTCAATTTATCCAGTCTTGGCGGGTGTACCCCAAGGCTCAATACTAGCACCTCTACTCTACATCATTTACACGCACGACATACCTATTAACAACGAGACATTGACTGCAACTTACGCTGATGATACTGCAATTATCACGAAACATCAGGACCCAACACAGGCTTCATTGACATTACAACATCACTTATACAAATTACACGACTGGTTTCAATTATGGAAAATTAAACTCAATCATGACAAATCAAAACACATCACATTCACTCTTAGAAAACAAACCTGCCCCCCTGTTCATATAGACAACCACCAAATTCCACAGACGGACTCAGTACACTATCTCGGACTCCTTTTCGACAGAAGGATGACATGGGGCCCACACGTCAAAATGAAAAAAAGGACTCTTGACAAAAGACTCAAACTTCTCTACCCGCTACTTTCTAAATCGTCAAAACTGAAACTGAAACAAAAATTAAATACTTACACTTACTTACTAAAGCCCATATGGACATATTCCTCACAGATATTCGGCATTGCTAAAAAGACTCACTTACAAAAACTTCAAACTTTTCAATCAAAATTGTTACGACTCATCACAAAATCACCCTGGTACGTGACTAACAAAACTTTACATACAGACCTCCATATACCAACAGTCGACCAGCACATAACGACGCTATACAAAAGATTTTTTAATAATTTAAACGGACACCCAAATAGTCTAATCAGTAATATGGCTGAAGTACGGATGGATACGAGAAGACTAAAAAGGCGCTGGATGAGAGATCTGCTCTCTTAGACAGCCAAGGTAATTGAATCAAGCCAGGAAGGGGGTGCTGTTGGGTGCTTTCCCTCCTCATGCCTGACATGTCATCATTTCCCAATACCGTCATCTCATTCGCTGATTGTCAGCACCTTGCTGACAGGTGCGAATCAATTATTGAAGTCAAAAAAAAAAAAAAAAAAAAATAATTCCGAAAAACAATAATTATAGCAAAAACTTCAAACGAATCCCCGGCAAATACGGAATCCTATGAGTAAGTGAATCCAACTTCATTATTGGTATGCCACTAACGGCAGTACCCACTTTCAGATAGGCACAAACAAAATAATATTTTCTTTGCGTAAATACATTTTATGTTTTCCCTTTCCGATTTCACTTTAGTAATTTTCAATAAATAATGACTATTTGTAGTCAAAGAAATGAGGCTGGTAAGTGAATGGTTTGTGGTCGCGTACCCTACCTGATTTTTCAGTAATTCATCAGGTATTCATACATTTTTTATTTATTTCCCGATTTTTTTATTTTTGTCTTGGTTTACTACAAACCATTAGATGAATTGTTTCAGTAAACTATTTTTATCTCTCTTCTGTAGTGATGAGTTCTCATTTTTTTCATTGCTGATGATTCCTCTTTAGTTCCGCTATTTTGAGGCTTTGTTTGATAATCTTACTGTTTAAGTTAATTCCTTTTTGCTCTAGTTTACAGTGAAACGGTGCCAGTCTACTTATCAAAACTCCATTTTAAGTAAGAACGTGCGATAGTACAGCTTGATGGCTGACGCCACCGCTATTGATAGCTTTTATCCATTTCGTTCCAATCCGTTGATGAAATAATTGCTTATAAACAGCCTACAATTCTTGTTAATTGGATATCCCTAAGACCTGTGGAAACAAATTGGCGTTAATAATGCACCATACACGGTCATCTAAATAAGTCGCAGGGACAAACATTGAAACGTATGGAATCAAATCTAGAGAAATCTATTTACTCCTAGGAACCCTTATGTTATATTTTCAAGTCAGCAGAAAACAACTGTGCACCTATAACACAGAGAGAAAGAACTGAAAATATAATGCAAACTGAATTACTGTTATATTATTCACATTGTCTAAAGCATGGCTTCTTTGGTAAATAACTTTTTTATTAAAGAAAGTTTATCCAACAAAATTTGACGAATCATTATTATAGTTAATTTTATTTTATGGTCCTTTCGTATTACTCATAAGTTTTGAATTGTAATTAGTTAATCAGATTTACTTAATATTCTGTTCATCATGTGAATTTAAATTGTAACTGGGACGCACAATTATTTATTTTATTATAAATATTTTTGTTTGTAGAATAGTATTTTTTGTTACTATTGTAAAATCCAATTTTCATAGGAACAACAATCTTTTGTCTCGGTAATTTTTCTTCCTACTGACTCTACCGATAGTGAAATAATAGCTGGAAATACCGGAGTCAAGTGGGTGAGGAAATAAATGCATGAGTGAGATGAGTAGTAACAGGTAAGGCCCCAGACGCTGATGAGAAGATAACGTTGAATCTAATCTTTTACGGCTTTAGTTTTTGACAGGGCTTTCTAGAGTAATATATAAGTACTACATTAGTTTTCATCGATCTATCTTTTGTCAGAGATATAGGCATCATAGAGACGGTTTGTACCTAAGTATGTTTTTACCTCCATTCCTTTGTATCCTTGTGGAGAGGTCGTAAATGTGAATAATATTACATTTTTCACATGAACAGAAGCAACTTTAAAATTATAAAAAAATTATGAAGAAGAAAACAAATTAAAAAATATGAGTAAAATGCCGAAAAATATAATATAGCATAGCATACAATAGGCAGTCCATAATCCACTAATACAAATAAAATGAAATATTTGAAGTTGAAATCGGATTAGTTATTTAGCCAAACTCGAACATGAAAGATCGGTAATTTTTACTATTTTGGTGAAAAATCATGTTCCAACGCCTAAAACTCGACAATATGTACTCTAAACGAAAAATGTTACATATACAAGTTTTAGGACATTAAATTTAGCATAAAATAAGCCCATCTAAATAGTTAGTTCTGTGAATATTTTATCATATCCCCTTAGGTTTCACAAAAAGAAGGAATCAAGCGCTACGAATACTTTCACGTTTTCATTTGTATCCCTACTTAGTAATAAGTTAATTTAAAAATAAATGGGCTTGTTCTATGCTAAATTTAATGTCCTAAAACTTGTATATGTAACATTTTTCATTTAGAGTACATATTGTCGTGTTATAGGCGTTGGAATATGAGTTTTCACCAAAATGATAAAAATTACCGATCTTTCATGTTCGAATTTGGCTAAATAACTAAGCCGATTTCAACTTCAAATATTTCATTTTATTTGTATTAGTATACCCTTTTTTAGAAAAAAAGAGAAAGTAAACTTTTTGATGTATAGTTATATGCCAGAAACCGAAAAAGGCCACAACTTCGTGGATTATAGATCATTAGATGCATGAATACTTACATGTTTTCCTCTCCAGTCGTGGTTTAATTTTAAATTCATCATAATATGTATATATATATATATATATATATATATATATATATATATATATATATATACATATGTACATATATATATATACATATATATACATATTATTCATTAATTCTTGTGAGCTATTAATTTGTGTTATGTATATACTTCCTAAATTGTATTACGAATTATTTCTACATATCAACGAACAAACAGAACTTTTTATTTATCATTTTTATTTTGATTGTTTTCAAATCTGTAAATAATCAATACTTTGCACAAATGCATTTATTTCAAATTTCACCAATGATCAGAAGCCAGTGTCTGTAACCCAACTACTACTATGAGAACATTATTATTTAATTTCAAGATAATCAGTTTATGTCAATATAAGTGAGGTTTAGATAATGTGCAATCTGCAACTAATTCATTATTATTTAGCAGATTTATATCCTTTATTAAAAAAAACGGTTATATTAATTATTTCTGTAAATTAAAAACTTGCAGTTACATAGGCTAGATTATACATTCAGAATAATATCCTAAACCCGCTGTAAATATATGATGTATGAGAACTGAACGATGTGGCAGAGGACTGGATGCGCCCGAGTCACCGGCGCTTTTTCGCCTTGTAGGTCCGTTTTCTATGAAACTAGTTGATATATTTTGAAATTTGACCATTGATTTCTAAAGAAAAATAATTGCTCCAGATGGGTTATTTCAGGGTGTTTTTCGTTAACGACGGCCGTTTAATCACAAATTGACTTGAAATTTTAACTTTTACGCGAGTGACTTGAAAAAAGTGACTTTAAATGTATTTTATGTTGTCAAGACTAATTATTTTAGAACGTTTGTTTATTTATTCTGAATCTAGCTTTAATAAAATACCAGATATGGCGAAATTAAGCATAATTGTGAATATCAGTAATCAAAAAACTAACTAAAATCAAAATCGTCATTCCGCCATGTTTGAACGCCATTTTCGGTTAGTGCGGCCACTTTTTTTTCTGGGAACATTCGCTTTTTCTTAATCTTTTATCACAAGGAACACAACGATATGCAATTTATAGGGATGTGGGGGGGGGTGCACGGTAGGGGGGTCTAGCCCACGTACTATTACATTTTCCTTGTTATATTTATTAACAGATAACAAACATATGAATAATATAATTATGACAGTTTCCTTGCTTAAAAGTTAATATATTTTCTTTAGTATTGGTAAATGGAACAAATAAATAAAATTCTCTTTGTTTGTTTATTTATTTATCGTCAATTAATGCAACTAAGGCTAATCAGACGATGCAGTGGGTGCTCTGAATGTTACCCATTCAGGTATAATTGGTATAGGAATCATTAACGAGTACCTGACATCGCAGAGGACCTCCACTAAACGTCCCATCCGAAGGATGGTATAACTAAGGATTTTTTAACAGTTTAAAAAATCCTAAGGCCTCCTGGCCGGATGCTAATCTCCGAACTTAGGCATTGTTACCTGTTCTGAAATTTTGTACTATTCTTCACGACTGGCGAAATATTAAAAATAAAGTTTAAAGTATTCGAAGTATTGTTCTTCTGTCAATTGATTGAACTTCTCAGGCAAAAACCTCTAGTTTCGGCCATGACTGTATGAGCACTTTTATCCTGAGAAAAGTTGTATTCTTTATCTATAATGAAAACAAAAAAAAAGAACTTCCTTTTTCCGCTTTTGCAATTTATAATCCATAAATTAAAATAATATACGTTTATGAATAAATCCAGGAAGCTTCAATCGGTTATCTATTCTCTAAGCTTGCTTCCTTCATATTTATCAGAGTATCGTCCAACTAGAGAGATAATAATAATTTATATATGCAGTCAATTGATAATGCTATATTTCTGACTTGTGTAGTTAAGGATGTGTTTGGTTTATGTGCATAAATAAAAAAAATATTTTTTTTAAAAATGAAAAAAAATTTGCCTCACTTGATAAATGAAGAATTGCCTTCAACTTAATATTTTAGAGGTGAAAGGAAAAGGAATGTATAAGCATAATTACATATTGCATGTCGGCATGAAGATGGTTACAACATAAAATATATCAATTTTGGGTTATGCATACCGTTGGAAGCAGAATCACAAATTTACAATATCGGAATATATTCACAATAATATTAATAGTTCCGTTCTCGGTGGGCCAAGTTACCATATTCTTTTATAAAGGGGATGATCGTATGGGCTAACTCCCTTAATGGTTATCTACATGTGATCAAAGATTATTTTCTCTAGTCCCTGTTTTGAGGTAGGTAAATAGTAAAATTGAGAAAGCAGTTGGAGGTTCTCTTGTGATTATCCAAAAAAAAAAAACAGGTTTTTAAATTTTAATTTTTAATTTTAAAGGTAACTAACTATCTTCTTACTGAAGAGCCATATTATCGTTTTAACAAAGCAATTGAATTGATTCATCTGTAAAAAATTATTTCTGTTTATTCAAATTTCTGTTAAATACCATTCCTTTCTTATTCTTAAGATTTTTTTTTGTTATAATTTCTAAAAATTATTTATATGAAAAATAAGGTAGACAAGACGTTTTTACAACAAAACAGTTTTTCAACTTTGGAACGACTGATTTTTGAAACGCCCATACAATGTTTGTTCCGAAAGATGGCTTGTATTTTTACTGAATTTGTTCGGTACTACGATCTCCATTTTTTAGAATCCTAAATTTTAAAATCAGACGGAATAATCAATACCAACATGTATTTAAAAATCTCTATGTGTTGGTCAATTATTGAAAACAAAAATTCAGTCGGACACGCATCAATTCCAATTACGATTCACCAAATTGATAGGTACAGGTTTATGATTTCCGGTTACGAAGAAAATAAAACTAATTTTTGCTTTGGAAATCGAAATAGTAATCGATAATTAGTACTTTTGGGGATATGTACTTGTAGGACTTGGGCCACATGAAGCTCCCATTTCATTCATTTATTTATACTCCGAATCCCTGACTACACATACAGGCATTTAATTTAGTCGGCCGTGGAGCTCACAGATGGTCTTAGATAGCCTTAAAGTCAATAGAAAGCCACAGAGCAGTGAGGTCTAAAATATCCTTGCTGCTCTGGCACTGAGGTCGTGGCATGTGGTTTTCGAACCTCCTTGTACTCAGCAGTTCCTACCCGCTATGTAAACTAAAACCAGCTCTGCAACTTGATGATGATACAGCACTATCAATTCCAAGCAACCCTTTTCGATGAAACTTCAGGAAGGAAAGTCATGCCGTTAGTTCAGTGCTTTGAGAGTTAACTTTTAATGAAAATCTTAACAAGCTATCTAAATAGAATTTCGCAGATATCGTTTGTTATAATAATAGTAGCTAGGGTCTATTTTTTTAAATTCTGTGGGAAATTGAACTCTTCTCTGCCTCTGCAGTCTAATCAGTTTATAGGCCATGGTTTACTAACATCAAAACCTTTTAAGGCTCCCTGATAATTTTTGTTTAGGTTTTTTTCGATTTCCTCAAGAACGGCTCTAAAGATTTTGATCAAACTAGGTATTTGATGTATGTATAAGCCAGCAATGTGACAGCCGAAATTTCATCAAAATTGATCAAACGGAGAGGGCACTGTATTTAATAAATTTTGTCTCGTTTTCACGTGTTTTTTTTTATTTACTCAAAAACGACTGTAACGATTTTGATCAAACTGGGTATTTTTGTTTTTACTTCATAAGCGCCATGTGGTAGTTTAGAAATCAACTGACTCTTCATTCTCTACCAAGATACAAGGTACGAGGTCTGTCGAACATATTTTTGTTTTTTATAGAAAATTGGCGCACTCAAGCTAAGTTTATATCAGAGCCCATATTATTACTGGTCAGTTAGTATATAAATATATCAAAAATGACTGAGGTGCATTGTTTTTCTATAAAAAAACTAAAACTGAAGAGCTGATAGCCGTGACAAATGACGGCTGAATATATTAACGTCAAGGGATTGCATCGGATCGGAGCGGCTGCCCACACGCGGCCTCGAGATCTAAGCATTGTTTGATAAGGGAGTCCTTCGGTAGATAATGTCCCATGTCTTCTTCTAAATATCCAATGGGTAATACTTATATATAAATCTTCTATAATAGAATAATCTTTAGTTCCATCCTTGAAGGAGGAGGGAAGACGTTAGAAAGTTTTATATATTAGAAAGTGAGCTAATGCCTCAGGTTCAAAGTGATAAAGTAATCTATGATGCAGAAAAAAATCGTTTGCTTGTGAATTATAAGTCTGGTCGGTGGTTTGATAGAATAAAGACATCATAAACTTTATAAACTGTTGCGTACCTCATTCTTTATATTTTCTATCATTCTTTTTCAACATAGTGACGATTCATACAATTTTTTTTTTATTTCACATGTAATGTAGTACGAATTTTGACCAAGATTTTTTATCCACGTCTGTAACTTGTTCTGTGGGCATTCGCTTTCTCTGGACCCCAGAATTAAATCACTTTTTAATTAATTAAGAAAGTAGCGGTTAAGTGTGGGCTCCGTTCAAGTCATACTTTGATATAAGGCCGTTATTTATTTTATTTATTTTTTTTTTTTTTATCGATAATAATATTTATGTTTGGCGTACTCCAAAACGTAAATGGCAGCATGGTACAAGAATTATATTACAGTAAACTCCCAATTATCCGCTCGTGATTTTCGGATTTTCCGAGCCTCACGGATGAATTTTTTTCTCGCTCATTTTAAATGCTCGAAATTCAGACCCCTTGTATTACCTCTGGTATATGAACGTGTAAATCCAGGATATTAAAGGAAAATTCCTCGAAGAATCGTCGGGCACTATCCATGAATACATAATTCAAACGAAAACTTATTTTAACTTAAACGTTATGCCAGAAAAATAACGCTCTAAGCAGAATCTATTAATACGTCCTTTGTTTTAGAAAGTTTTTCTCGGGAATTTTTCATTTAATTTATATTATTTTTATTTTAACGAATTATAAATAAATCTTCTTTAGAAAGAAATCACTATAATAAGCAAGACGATTAAAACTAAAAAATAATATCTTTAATCAAAAAATAATATTATAGTACTAACGGTTCTTTTCTTTCCCTTAGTGATTAAGAGTGCTTTATAGGATTTTTTTAAGTGAAGGATTCTCTTCCGTATATTCAAATTTTATTTGATTTCCCAACGTTTCGGGCTATAGGCCCCTCCTCCGGGGTTTTCTATAAGTTACTTCTTTTTCATTTCAAATTGCCAATTGTCATCGTACATTTTTTAATCGGTATATACAATACTTTTGTCCTCTTTCCCATTTTACATTTATTGGCATTTATGAAAGAAACATTTCCATTACTATTAGTTACACCAGTTTAAAATGTGACAATGGAATAAATTTTTCTTTCATATATGCGAAAAAATGTAAAATGGGAAAGAGGACAAAAGTATTGCATATACCGATTAAAAAATGTATGATGACAATTGCCGATTTGAAATGAAAAAGAAGTAACATATAGAAAACCCCGGAGGAGGGGCCTACAGCCCGAAACGTTGGGAAATCAAATACAATTTGAATATACGGAAGAGAATCCTTCACTTAAAAAAATCCTATAAATATTATAGTAAAAATTATTATAGTGCAGTAAAAGTTTGTTTTAGTTGTTGCATAGAATTCACAACATTTAACATAAAACTACTCAAGTTTTTTTTTTCTCGAAGAATTTGATCCCTTTTTTTAAAAAATTATATCCTCCCCCCCCCCCCCCGTAAAAATCCTGTACGAATACTAACTTCAATAAGTATCTGTATCACTCAGAAATCATCTTCGATGATTTTGGAATTCTATTGCTGAGTTTCATACATTATATAAGTTTACATAGGATCAGTTGCATATATAACATCAGTTTGAATGCTTCGCTTTATAATATGATGTAAGATATAGTGAATTGAATAAAGTTCATTAGCATTGTGAATGGTTGGTTTGAAGAGATGTAAAATGCACATTGATTTTTCTAATATGAAATGAATGCATTAAAGAAGGGAAGTTATTCGTTGCATGGTCATGCATTCGTTGGAGGTATTTCCTCGATGAAAAAGATAATGAAATAAAAATAACTTGCAAAGGATATTTGGCTAGATAAAATATTTAATCCAGGGGGCTCTTGAAAGTTCCTTGCATTTATCCCTTCCTGTTTTTGTCATGAGCCCCTTCTATACGATCGTGTTACAAAATGCCAAGAATAAACTCCGGAGGGATCAGAATTTCAAATTTATCGCCTTCACCCAAATAACTGCAAGAATAGGCTTCAGCGGTATTTTAAAATATTTTCCCTATAAAAATATCCTCCTCGACCCAGATTAGAAGAAAATAACACATTTATGAGTAGTTTTATATAATTAGACGTTTTATTAATTAATGATATCTTTGGCAGACACATCTCAACCTACATGTTTTCATAATAAAGGGACTTCGATTTATATCAATAAAACAATAAAAAGAAGTATAAAACAATTAATCATTCTTGTTTGGGCAAAAGGGCTTAAGTTGTAAAAAAAAAATATTTTGTCTCCTCTTCTTAAAATTCATTATTGACTATAATTTATTCGTTATTCATAATTTTTTACAGTCTCTGTTGGAAGAATATAGTTTCATTTATTATTCTGGAATAAAGAAATACAATCAGAAATAATTTATAATGATTTTTGGTAAATCGTAAATGATTTTGGGTAAAACGATTTACTTGGGTAAAATGTTGTTCAAGTTTCACATTCCTTGTCTTAACCCCTTTTGACCAAAAACCAGTGAAGTAACATTCCTCATAATAGTTTGGATTGAGTATCAAAACTAATTTCGAAAAAGCAAGTTTTTGTTCTATTGTATACATGCACATAAAAATAATATAAAAACCTACAATATCTTGTTTCTTGGTTTTTATTATTAAATAATTTGTATTATTCTGTAAAATTTTTATGTACTGTGGATAAATTTTGTTCCCAAATTAACTCTATTAATCAAAATTGTTACTGTATTTTACATACAACAATTATTAATGATGACTACCAAGTTTCATATCCCTATATTTAATCATTTTATCAACATGAAATTCAGGAATTAAATAATATACGAATTCACATATACACTAAAGAGTAGTTTTTTTTTTTTTTTGCTTTAAGAATTGCCCGTACAAAGCCTCTTTTGCCAAATTACTATGAAGTTAGTAATAAGTAAACCAATATGAAAAGTTATTTGCACACATCCCCATACAGACATACACACCTATCTCAATACACTTATACTTATATTCCCTTGCAAACCTATGTAAATATAAATGTTTATAGAAAATTAAGAAAAAATATAATAAAATAAAAGGAAAATATGAGATTTTAAGTAAGTAATACGAGAAGACAAAATTTTAAAATAATCGCTTCTTATTCATAAAAAAAAACAAAAACATTATTTTACTATTTTAATTAGTTTTAAAAATTTTTAAAATAAAACTAATAATATCATTTCAGATAAGTTTAAATTTATTCAAAATCAGCATTAAGTTTAATTTTTTATTGACTTTAAATCAATGTGTTCCAGTATCATGTTTTGGCATCATTAAGGATTCTACTTTTTTCAGTATGTTATGAAATTTACGTTTTTATTTATATTATTTTCATTTTCGACAAAAGTTATGATACATGGTAATGGCCTCGCAAAGAATATTTTTTGAAAACAATATCAAAAATATATCGCCAACGAGATTTTCAATAATTCAAACTAATTAACAAAGACTAATTGTTTTAAGAAAAATGGACGTAATAGCGTGAAAAAAGGAGTTTCCCTAACGAATAAAAAAAAAAAAATAACTCACCTTTTGCCAAGAATGTCCCTTACGTTCGTTGCCAGGAATTCGAGACAATCTGGGATTTATTTTTTACCTTACTACCCTGACCTACATTAACATCTGAAACGTAACGTAATAAACTGTAAAAAAAAAAAAAAATAATTAAATAAAACTTTTTTAGAAGTAATTATTATCAATAACAGGGACATGCGGTTCACATCATAATTTGAATGGTCTAAGCAAATATTTGAGCTCTCTTTGCATTTTATGATCAGAATTATTATTTGCCTATAATGAAATAGTTTATTTTTCATAAAGAAAATAGCTAATCAGCATAAATGACAAACCTACAATACAGTAAATGAAAATGGTAATTAAAATCATTGAAAAAATATAATACATTTTAAGACGCAATCGATTAAAAAACGATTTAAAAGAAATGAGAATGGATAATAAAAACAACCCTAACAAATATAAAGTTGTTATATAAGCCAAAAAATAAAAACATTTAAAGAATGTATTGATGCATATGCATGTGTCCACTTTTAAAAAGAATCTCTGGTTAAAATGAATATTAACTAATAAATAAATAAATTACAGTGACAAACGCAAAGTTTATTGGGACTTTTTAATGTTGTATGAATTTAAGGTTAGTTCCTACGGCCACTTACTCCCGTTCTACACAGCGATGTGATAAACGTTAAGTACAAATCCGATGAACTAAACGCATTGTGATGTAACTTACAGCGGGCTAATTTTTTCTATTCCCTCAACTAAAAGTCAGGAACTTAACCGATGACTCGTGTAATACATTAATAAAACGATGTATAAACGATGGTGTAGTTTAGCCGATTCCAATACGGGAGAAAGTTCTTCCCTCGAAGAAAGATCGTGCCCTTAGATTACATTATATCCTCCCTTTACGTCTTCATGGCCTATTAGCCTCATTCAGAGGTTCAATTAAACTTCTGGCGACTTGCTCAGACATTTAGACCTCAGTATCACGAATTAGATACCTATGACGCTAACGCTGTTAACTGCTCCGATAATAATGTCTCTCTTCAGATCAGAAATCTTACATTAATTTCTCATTAATTACATACATCATAAAAATCGTAAGTTGGTCTTTCATTAAGCTTCACATGGTTGATGATTTCAGGAAATTAGCAAGTAAATCAGAGGTTAAATATTCATCAGTATATATATATATTTTTTTTTTCTCTCAAGATAAGAAAATATTCGAGATATGCTGTTCAGAACAAAATTTTAAATGAGTATCCTTGAATGCCAATACTTCTGTGGTGAAACTGCGAGAATGTAGGCGATAAGCTCAAATATGCACCAGGATATACCCGTAATTATTTAGATAAGAAAGTCTTTGCAATAAACGTCACTTTAATGGTTTGAAAACATTATTTATTTTCTGGTTCGTCATTCTTTTTTTTCTTTTTTCAAAAAGAGAAGTTTTCCCGACGGACTTCAAACGTCAAATTCTCTAAAAAATGAAATTAAGTATGAAGTATTTCTACATATAAAATAAACGTTGATGTTTCGTTCATATTTTTTTGCAAGTGCACAGTATGAATAAGACATCTGTCCATGAATCGGTAAAAATAATTCTACCATTACTTAAAAAAAAAAAATTCGATGTTTGTTTTATTTCACGCGTTTGAATAAATTATTATTTTTATCTTCTTCAGGATTGATGATTTATTACATATGTTGAAATATATAAAATAGGCCTTTTTTCACCAAAAACACGTCATAAAGTTTATTTAACTCACCAACGTTTAGGCTCTACTTAGTTAAATAAGCTTTTTAATTGTTGTTTTTTTATTTTGTTTTTTTGTGAAAAAAAGGCTCATTTTATTTATTTCATTATTATTTATATATATATATATATATATATATATATATTTTTTTTTTTTTTTTTCATTTTCCTTTGTTAATTTAACACTTCCTTTTGTAGAGGAAGATTTTAAACATGTTTTTCTGCTCCAGCAACACCTTCAAGAGTATAGTGTATTTCAATCATAATCTTATCAATTATAATAATTTAGTGATTAATATTATATCAAGGCGAATAGCGTAGTAGATATGCATCGAATGTATTGGGGAACAAGGGATTCTGTGTCTGAAGTGACGATTGGTGCGATGTAGAAGCCTCATTCATGGATTCGAATTTGGGACACTACAGGAAGGCCTTCAAATAGTCGAAGAAGTAGTCGAGATCTGATCATAACATCAAGCAGAGCACAAGACTTTGACCTTGCATTTCCACATCCGATGCAATTTCCTCTTTCAACAAACAATTCAATTTATCTAAGTACTATTGTGATCAAATGAAACTTTTCCATCAAGTGAATAGATCTGATTTTATTGATTTTTAAAAATATAAATATATGAGTTTCGATCGAATCAGTTATTAATAAGAAAATTACTTATAGTTAGAGTAATTTTTTTGTTTCAATTTCAAAGGTTTCCGGACGCCGGCTGTTCAAGTAGCTTTTCCTTATTTATTACTATGGATTCCCTTTTATCTTTAAAATATTTTAATTCGGTTTATAAAATGGGCCATATTAAGTCGTAAAATAATTGTTAGATTTTTACAAAATAAGTGAATTTCGCCATGAAATCGCTAAAATAATAAAAGTCGCTTCAATTAACGTTAACGATTCAATTAAGAAATATATCGATTAACCTCTATTTTAGATACCACGTAAACATTAATAGCTTAGATCAATAGGACAGCTCATGTTAAACAGAATGTGGATATAATTTTTTTGTAATTATAAGATTTTTGTAAGATAAATTAATAAAGATTTTTTTTAATATAAATTAATATATTCTATATATCCGTTGTAAAATAATAAATGATTTGTACCAATGCACCCCACAAAGAGTCAATACTTTGTAATCAAGCACTGTTTCTAAGACGAGGGGCATGCAAGAGGGTTATATCGAGATTACACTCAACTCCCAAATTTCCCTCCTTAATAAATTATTTATTTAACAGTAACCACTTTATGGTGGGCGCACCAAAGCGATCAATTTTTATTCCCAAGCCATTTTAGGCATTAATTTGAATATCTCATTTCGCTACCCCATTTCCTCCGGGTTCCAGATGTCCTGATGAACCACATTTCCACCTGAAATATTTTCCAAGAGCGGCCGCCCTTGGAGCAGGTAAACACCGAACGACGGCCAAGATATTCTTATCCTTCTATTTTCGGGTCCATTTTTCTCAGCATTGCTCCAGTCCAAGATCACCTGGCTGTGATGGTGTTATTTTTATCTGCTCTGGACTATCCATCTCCGAACTCGTTTCTCATCCTTCTCGTTCACTCTCGGCCTTAGATAAGAATTTAGCATCCACTCGATCAGCTTGATTGCAGTAATTGACTGGCCTGATTTACTAATAAATCAATGCTTTCAATAGATATTAGTCATTGGAACTGTGTCAAAGATTGGACGGATGTCTTTAAGTTATTTGTAGCCTGAACGGTAAACAATATCTACTCGTGCCAATTTTTATACTAAAGATTTAACCTGTCACGTATTGTTATTTCTTTTAAAAAATAGTTAATGTTGGCGGTCTGAACATATTAGTTGAATCTTCGGATGCAATGTCTATGGAAGACTATCCATATTGGTGGCACAAAATTCTAAGATCTGCAGCACAAATCATTCATTCCAAATCATATTCTGGTAGATTCGCTTTTAATATCCAAAAATTTTATGTACTTGTATAATGTATACATTTTATAGACTTGTAATAATGTAATTTTGTATATATAAATATATACAAAAATAAAATATCCAAAAATAGGGAACTTCTCCATGTGTTGGGGAGATCCGAAGTGCTGTAGGAAATTGAGAGGGGCACATACTCAACACGTACCTATCGGCCCGAGATTCTTCCATAATTAAAAATCCATTGTTAACTTGATCGTTTAATTACTTAAAATTGTTCATTCATCTATTTATTAACACTAAATTGGGACCAAAGTAAAATTTGCAACCTGCAACTTTTTTATATATAAGCACTTCTGTTTATGAAATTTTTGAATTTCGTATGATTAGATTAGATTACATTACAATTTTCGAGGGCGATCAACATCTAGACCTGAATTTCGTATGTATTATATCTTTGCTAAGATATAGACGTGCCAACAATTTTCCGCAACACTGTCGACTTAAAGGTTGATTTTTTTTTTTTACCCCATACGTCCACATTGGTTCCAATAGAAGTTAATAGAAAGTTAGTTTGTTAGTTAAAGATAATTGAAAACATCTGACAAATAACCTAGATAATATTCCGCATCTTCTATTTAATTCTTTTCGTTTTAACTTAATGAGGTCAGCCTCTTTTCAGTATAAAATTTAGAAAAAAGACATAGTAACTATGTCTCTAATGTAATCTAAAGAAACTCTAACTGTTAGAGTTTCTTTAGATTCAGGAATTTGTATATTGAAATTTATTTGAGGTGCAAGATATTCACCGCATTTGATGTAGACCATGATAGGTTATGTAATCTTATGCGGACTTAAATACTTATGTAATTCTACTTTTTTATATCTTAAAAAAATTGCTGCAGAAAAATATTGTATAAAGGAAAAATTTTATTTTAGTCTGTTTTAGTATATACCTAACTTTTATCAAGTAGTATAAGTAGAAGACCACCTAGGAAAAATCTATAAAATATAACTCTACAAAAACCCTGGAGGCCAGCCAGGTCTCTTATAATTTCTTTTAAAATACTTATAACATATAGTGTTTGTTAATATTTTTAAAAAATATCTGATAAGTTGGACCAATATAGACATCCTACCATTTTTGTTGGGTACATAATCATCTGTATTACAACAAGGTCCAGAAAATTTTTTTGGAAATTTAATTTACCGAACGAGCCGTTTTTAAAACATACGCTGGCGTTTAGATAAGAAAAATATTTGTTAAAATCCTCAATTCTCTTCAAATATCTTCTGGATGAGATAATGATGAAACTTTCGTATATTTCTGCCTGATAATATTCATATCAATAAAATATGTTGGAAGATGGAATGAAAAAAATGAGATGGAACCAGGTAGATTTACTTCTTTCATCCCCTAAGAACTAAACTGTACTACCAGTACAATTTTGATTGTCTTCATGAATAAAAGTTAAACAGCGAGTGGCAATTTTCCCTTATGTTTTCTTAAATTTTTTATTTTTTTATTTTGTAGATGAATTTAAGAGCTTACTTTCTTTGGTTAGTGAGGAAGAGATACTTTTCAGGAAACTATTAGGTCGCCATAAGTCGCAACCTTCGTTAGAACTTTATCTGGCTCGAACTCCTGACAGCGGTTTGTAAAAGTTGATTTGTTCCCTCACGAAATCATTCCCTCAGCATTGACATTGAGTCATGTACCAGTCTAGTTCTTGCATTTCTTTCCTCTTGTCATATCCGTGGCGAATGTTTCTCTCGAAGTCCTTTGTTTTTTCATTACATAACTCCAACAAGTTAATGTAATTATTTACATGTTAGACCCAGCAGTCAAGGTTCGCAAGTTTCGCTCTACTTTCCCCTTAAGAAATATGCCTATCGGATATCTATGGGTATGTAGAAATTAAAATAAAAAGAATTAATTTTTATCTAACGGAAAGTAATTTTGTTTTTAGATATGTAAATATTCTAAGTACATACTTAATAAAACAAGATATTCATCCCATTAGCTATACACAATGATAGGCTTATAAGGACTTAAATACTTAAGTAATTTAACTTTTTTAGATATTATAAAAGTTGCTGCAGAAGAATATTGTAACAAGGAAAAATCTTTTTTAGTCTGTTTTACCTAAATTTTATAAATAAAAGAAATAAGTAAATAAACACAAATCTTTACAAAGAAGTCTTTGCCTTTTCTTCTTTTCTTTTCGTTTAATTTGTGATCGTAGAAGAGAGTAGTAAAAAGCAATATAATTTTCAGATGAATTATAATTTTGTTTTATGTCGTGATATTGTAACATCATCTTTTTTTATACGAGATAACATTGGCCTTTTATTATTTCACGTTTTATTTCATCTCGAAAACTGTTTTCTAAATCAGTATTTGGCAAAAGCACAAAGCTGTGTGGTGTCCTTGGAACAAAATTGTTAAACATACAGCACTGACTCACTATCATCTTTAAAATAACCTCTGCATTTCGTAACAATCATTAATTATAGTTTTTTTTATTCTTTTCTCCATTGTCTGAATAATAGTTTAGCATTATTTCTTCAATCGTATTACATCCAAAAATAATAATCTAAATTTGTTTAAAACTACTTTAACTAATTATCTAATAAATATAATTTCTTATTAAAAGTCCCTTTGCTAGGAAGCCATTTGATTCATAGAAATTTTAAAAGTTTTATCGCAAAATAGAGAAAGTTTATTTTTTATGTGGAGTACGAATAGTATTTTTAAAGCATGACCACGCTTTCACGTGACGTTCCAAAAATGTACTCGTATGTATTCAGTCCTGCAGGCGCAACAGTTATACCATCCTGCATTGCGGACTGTAAGAAACTCATGTTACGGCTTAAATAATGTTATTTTAAAGTGGGCAAGTATTCATGAAATCATTCTGATATATTAACCAACCTTAAGCTAAACACTTCAGCAAGTCTGAATTATTACATAGCGGATAGTTTGGGGAACTATTATAGGTTTTTTTTTATTTTTAATTCTTATTTGTTGTCCTTAAAAGTTTACGAGTTTTTAAAATATCTATTCGTCTAAAATTGGTCATATATATATATATATATATATATATATATATATATATATATATATATATAAATTTAATAGATTTACTATATACAATATGTGTTTCTTAATGTATTTTTTTCTTCTTTCCAGGTAAGATGGAAACAATTTTAATGAAGTCCTTGATTGATTAAAACCTATGTGAGTACATGAATAAGGTTGATTGTATTTATTATGCAAATATATTTAATTTACTAATCATTTTGTTATAGAGTTAGATCTATAGGTACTTCCTTTAGCCATGTATTGTATTATTACATAAATTGATGATTGAGTATTTAGAAGCCTTAAAATAATATTATTAGATCATAAACTGTGATATCAATCGTTTTAGATTTTATAACGAATTCCTAACATGTTGAATATGAATCTTTATTTTTATCCATTGTTTCAGCAGCATAATATACAAGTATATGGGTCATTCTCACCAAAGTGGGCTCTTTTTACGGCGTTGTTATTTTAAATTTTATGGTTACAAATAAACTTTTTTTCGGTGTACAGTAAACCCTCATTATTACGAACTTGGATATAACGAACACCTCGATATAGCGAACCATAATACTATTTAACAAAATTACCATTATATTTGTGCTGAACCCCTCGTTATAGCGAATTTCCTCGGTTAGTGCGAACTACGAACTAAATTTGATGCCTGAGAATTATTATATTCTGTTATAACGAACTGCAAGAATTTTTAATAAATTTTTTTTTTACTGTATTACGTAGAATGAGCGCAGGAAGATGAAGTAGCACCAGTTTCTAGAATTGAGGTGTTTTTTTACTCTTAACTAATCAGATTTACTTTTGCTCTCTCTCCGATTCCATTGATTTTTTACTCAAAACTAGCTCAGTTTTGTTTCGAACTCTGTATTATTCGAATCAGTGTTCTTTAGTCGTGTATACTTTTTTTTTTAATACACAATGAGTTTGTTGGTAAACGTGTGTCACAAACGTAAATCCTTATCAATCGAGGAAAAATTGAAAATTCTCCAGGTTATATGGAATCGGGAATTCTAAGTAAGAAAACCATCGCAGAAAAATATGGAATTCCAAAATCAACATTGTCAACCATTATAAAAAACAAAGATAAAATAGATTCAACCGCAGTCCAAGGATTAACTTCAGCATCAAATAAACGACTGCGCTCTGCGGCTCATGAATATTTGGAAAAAAATTGATAAATTGCTTTAAACAAATGAGAGCTCAAATACCAATCTCAGACCCTCTTATTAAAGCTAAGGCTAAAGAACTCTCAAGTGAACTTGGCTGGTAAATTAAAGAATCTCATTGTTTAATTAATATGTAGTTTAACTAAAAATAAATTACATACATGCGTTTTAATTTAACTAGTTCTAATGAATGAATTTCCTTCTAAATGTGATCAAATTAGTGCGGCCATTGGCTAAAAAAAAATATAAAAAAAAAAGAATCCTCGGTTATAACGAATCTCGTTATAGCGAACTATGAATATCAAACCCCATACCAGTTCGCTATATCGAGGGTTTACTGTAGTACTATTCCTTTGGCTGTAAGAAGCAAGGAGTCGAAGTAGCAGAACAACAATTCACGTTAAACGTGATATAAAGATGACTAAAAAAAAAATATGGAATGAATTGCCAGACCTTCGGGATTAAAAGGGTTGTAACACTGCAAGATTGCATTGATGTCGTCTTTGATTACTTTTCGTTGAAATAATGCCTCTATAATAAAAGACATATGTGCATACATTTTTCATGGTAAATCGCTTTTTTGAAAAAAAAATCTGGATATTTTTCCGTAGGCTTTCATATTGTCGTTCAAGTGTTATGTTTTCTTTGCGCAACAAAGCATTATCACCGTACACTTTCGCTTTGTTTTTATTTACCAGTTTCCTTCCACATATGCATTGAGTAGTGGGTGGGTCTATATTCTCACTGCGGTTAAACGAGGAGATTATGTATTATCAAATCACCTCCCTTTTAAAATGTTTCTTTCTTAACAAATATACATTAGAATTCGTTCTCAATCGCTTCCGTTTCAAGTGAATTTCACGGGGAGTCATTTCACAAACCAATCTTACTTTCTTTTTTTGTCGCTTCATTTTATATTTTTGGTTCTCTTTTTCAGAATAATTGGATCATTTTCTTGTTTTGAAATCGGAATCTTTCAAATACCTCCTCTCTTGACTTGTATTTTATTGGGGGATTTTTTTTTTTTTTAACTATCTGAAAGAGTGATAAATTTATTTTAAAAAATTTCTTTTTTTCTTTCATTTTTTTTTTTTTTTAATTTCTCATAGTTAAGGACTGATGATGCTTTAAAAAAGTTGAGCAGCAAAAGAAAGCTTCAATCCACGTCGCCATCTTCATTATCCTGCAGTATCTGATTTACAGTAAGACAGGGGAATGAATTTTTAAGGTTTATTTGATAACCGTTGAAAGGGAAACAAAGATATCATAATGATACTTGAAAAACGAAATCTGTGCTACAAAATCATTTATATTTGAAAAATTGGAAAAGAAAAAACTTACCTGACCAAAACTATAGAGGACTGAAGACTATTAAACGAGATGAAAGTCAGGGAATGAAGACTATTAAACATAACCTCTCAAGTTTGAGAACTTATTTGCTTCTGGAGAGCTTAAATTTGTACTGAGATTAGGTTAACAGTTGGGGTTGCTTGGGAAAAGACCCCTTCCTGCTGCCTATATACTTTTTACTGATTTCCCGCCAGAAAAGTGAGGTGAAAATCTAATTTTAAAAATTGACAGGGGAATGAATGAAAACCTGTGGGACATCATAAAAAGTACTTTTTTTTCAATTCTAATCCTTTACCATCAAGGATTGGACTGCTTTTATGAAATTTTACTGTATTTTGAACATATTGGACAGAAAAAAATGTAAAAATTGACCGAGTAGACGAACATAGAACTCTTAATTTGAGCAGAATCAGACCCTGGGACATGACAGGGGAATGAATTTTGACCTTTTTTTGGTGTTTTTAAGGTACGTGTGTTATATAATTAAAATAAAGCCGTACGGGGTCTAGCTTAACAACTCGCCTGGATTTAGAAAAATGATGTCTTAGATCCTAAGCTTTTCTAAATCGCTATAAACGGCTTGGGACACAAAAGTGCCCTCTTACGTGAGAATGACCCATATAACATAATCAGTGGTCAGAGATTCCGTTGTAATATAAATCTAATGTTGCATTCTATTGTAGTCTTTGTAATTAGTGATGACGACATTTCGCTGGCACCAACTCAGCCGGCGAGATGAATGCAAATTAAACTTTGCCAGCAGCCATTTTCAGTTAAGTTCTTTTTTCGCCACGTATTTTAAATACTGTTTTCCCTAGTCCCTGTTCGAGAGTACATGGTAAAATTGAAAATGCAGTCGAAACTTCAAAAGCAACTATCCTAAAAAACTGTTTGTTGAGTTGTAACGGTTTGTTGTGAGTTCTAAATGGTGGTTAATCTGATATAATGATGTCAGAATTAGTGAGCTTTTGATCATGCCGTTTGTTATGCGTCTCTGTATATCTGGTGCGCCTGCCATGGTCCTGAGGTTTTTATAAAAGTGGTCACCAATCAATCAAACTGACCATCAACGTTTTTGTAAAATATTGATTTTCTACCAAAATCTTAGATTATGTTTACCTATATCTTAACTGAAATTTACTTTTGAACTTTCACTAATCTGTAATGTTATTGAAACGCTGTTTAAAGCAATGTTTAGTATGGCAAACTTCCTAGAAAAGTCAGATATTCTTCCTGACTCGAACTGCTAATTTACCTGTCGAATAACTATATTCGACTATAACTAATAATAACTAACCGAAGGCTATAGGAACTTTTTTTAAAAAGGTTTTTTTGAAAGATGGGTTTACTTGAGTTATCTAAGCTTTATTTTTTAAAGTGGTTTTCAGAGAAATTGAAAATAACTATAAAAAATAGCCGAAAACTGCAGGTTCCGGAAGAAAGTTTTAGTAATTTTAAAAATACTATATTTATGTCTATATATGGTACTGTATGTCCATAGATGACTTTATGGTTTCTCATTTCCTTGTTGATTTTATCATGTTAGGAATATTTGTTTCCATGTCGGAAACAACGGAGCTCTTTCAGGATATTTCTGCCGACAGAACTTCCTATAGATGAGGCACTGCAGTCAGCTGTTACTGTTCGCGGAGAAAGATGGCAGCTGCCAAGTTAAGTACCCTGCGCACCAAAGCATTTCTGCTAACAGATGGTCTCCTTCCTTGTTTTACGACTCCTTTTGGATCTGCATGTCCGAGCCAGCCAGCTGTTCTTAGTTATAGTCTGGAACAGACAAACATTTCGAATTCGGCATTCGAATTCTATTCGTTTGTGCACTATGACATACCAAGCAGAACTAATATATTCTGCATAAGTTATCACAAAATACAAACAGCACAATCCTGTATTCTTGTAAATGCACGTTGGTTTATTTTATTCGAAGCATACGAATCGAAATAAACACCAATCGTACAAATACACACTCATATATTACACACTATATTAGAAATTTAATTTTATTCTATCAGATGTCAAGGAAAATAATATTTCATACACATCATTTATTTCGACTAATCATTTACAAACGATTTCAAATAATGTTACTTTAAGAAATTGAAGATCAATTCTAAATAGCAACGCTATTCATCAAAGCTAATTCTCTAAAAGACCACAATTTTCGTGGCGCCACAGTAGCGTGTTAGCGTATAAGTCATGATTGATTCTGATTGGGGTTAATTATCGAGGCGTTTAGATTCAAAACAAATCTATTCCTGTTATCAACATGTCCCTATAAATCAATGCCTTAAAATGATGAAAGAATGCAAAAGATTTTACCGAGTTCGACAATTGAAAGAGATTTTTCATCCATTGTTTTTCATCCATAAATCGAGTATTTATTCAGACAATGGACTAAAATATTTACATAACTATACTTCCATTACAATTTTAATTGTGTTTAACTTTTCATGCTGTGAAAAGTAATATTTATAAAAAAAAAAGGTTAGGCACATATTCGGATCGTACCGATTTGTTTTTTGATAATTTTATGACAAAGACTTTCAAAGCAAACTAATATGGATTACTTGCAACGAATAATTCATATCCTTTCAATGTTTTTTTTAATCCTACATTATTATTAAGAAAGCTATTCTTTTAAATTTAAGCTATCAAGACCTTATATGCCATTTCGTTTTTAATATTTGTAATCATCATAAAAAAGTATCGGCATGGTTAAAGAATTATTTTCTCGGCGAAATTACTCTGACCTTGTGCCAGAATAAGTTTTTGCCATAATTTTTAAAATCATTTTTTTTTCTTAATAGCATTGAATAGTTGAAAAAAAAGACAAGTAATGTGAAAATAAATGAGCATTTACCTTCGATTAATAACAAAACTGATTTCTTTACTTTCGCTTTGGTAAAGAAACCTTTCCGGATATTAGTCAATAGCATGAAAAAGGCATTCATCTATATCTTGAATTTGTCATAAAATACAGCGGCGTATTATTTTATCTATGCCTCGAGCTAATTATTTAATCGCAATGTGGACTCTATTTTCGATCTTTGACAATCTTCCATTTTTTTTATCACTTGGTGAACATTACAATTTATAAGGTGTAGTAAGTTGATAACTGTGTTAGGTTAAATTTAATTGTAAATTACTTACTAAACGAAACACTCTGTCCTGTAAAAAGATTTTTTTTTTTATTTTGAGTTATTCTTTTATTAGTATGCGACATAGGTCATATTCCGGTTCTCATCACGTTACTTCTCAAGTAATTCAAGTGTAATCAAGAACCTATGTTTCAAGGATTTCAGTGCCTCTTAAATATAAATATTGAAAATTGTTAGGGAAAGGCAGCATCCCTGCATCAAACCCTTAGAGATTGGAAGGGAACATTCTCCGTGAATGTTGTTCCATTTTTCGCTCTTGATTCAAAAGCTTTATGAAAAAATCACAATTAAAATGCTATTGAATTCCCATTGGTTTATTTTAAGTTACGTTTTGAAGTCTTGTAACATCAATTCAAAAAGGAAAAAGGCCTTTTTTATATATATTTAGGGATTATAAAAATGAAATCGCTACAATCCTCTCCATGTTAATTATAACTTTCCGGCAAAGGGAAAGCCTTTGGACTTAGCTTTAATAATTCCAAACGTCTTAGCATTTTTTCCTTAAATTCATGTACATCTGTTCGATGAGAGAGGCAAAATCTTGTTCAGGTAGCTTGTTCTCGTTAGTAAAATGATGCCATAAAAATTAGAATTAAATTTATCCAAGTGATTTCGGTGAAAACCACTAATATAGGGAAAATTAGTTTTTTAAATTTTATTTTTGGAATCTGCATATCTTAAAATAATCTGCTTAACCTAAAACAATATGATACCTTTAAAGCTTTAACATAGAGAATACATCTATAGATTTATACTAAGGTTGTTGTGGGAATTGAACTGACAAAACACGGTAAATTTTCGTTAACTGGTTTAATGCGCACGGTCTGAATTTCATTATGAATCATTGTCATGCATTTCCATTTTGTCTCATCCTTCTTATATTCCATTTTCATTTTGTTAAATACAATATCCTTTTTACTTTCAAACATAACAAAATTATTCTACTTTATATTTTGGTTGTCATTTTTATACCAACATTATCAGTACCCATAACATGTGACGTATGTATATTATAAAATAAAAATGCCATATAACTCCAATGCAATCTTTTTTAGGTCTTCGTTGCAGTTGTAATGGAGACAACAGGACGACTTTCCTAATGCAGAGCTGCAATGCTGATAAAATATCTAAAAAGTAATGATAATTTTATGCAGATAGCCCAGACAGTGAAGAAATCTTCAAACACTTCCTCTTTTTATTTTAGTTTCGTCAGACGCAAAACATCTGCGCTCGGTCGGAAATGTCATGTCCTCGATAGGGCGAATTCTCGCCTTCCTTTTGTTGATTTTATCGCTCCTTTGATTCGTCATTCCGTTCCTAATACTTAATCATACATATATAAAATAAATAAATAATCAATTGATGGTACTTCGATTTGTTGAGTGCAGATTTATCATTACATTATCATATGTGAAGATATAAAAAAATGATGAATTTCTTTTTACAAATGTATAAGATTTTAGCATTTATTTTTGATGCTCTGTTAAAGGCAACACAAACTGGTCGAATATCATTTCTTAGCATCCTGCTATGTTCTCTCTTATTTATTTCACACTTTTATATTTTCATCAATGCTCACCTTGCAATCATTTGTTCTCAACAAATCGTACCAAAAGTACCATCAACTCATTAATTATTCAAAAGAAAGATATACTTTTTTTTCATTGTCAGTCATAAATACAAAATGGGGTCTCCTGTGTTGTAATGGTTAGCATAATATCCTTCTATGCCCAGGGTTGCGGGTTTTCAGCCTGCCAGGATGCCTTACTATTTTTCAAAAGATAGAAAAATCCTTGATTATACCTTCGGAGGGAACGTAAAATGACAGTCCCAAGCCAGAACGATGTCAGGTGCTCGCTAAAGATCCCTATCCTAATTATACCTGCATTTAGGACTCCCACTGTAGCATCGGTGGTTGATTAACCATATCAACAACAAGTGACGATAAATAAATATAAAATTTTAAAAAATACAAATAGTTATTTATTTTAAAACATTTTTATTTATCGATGCCCCCTCCTTAATTTTCGTCAATACAGGTTTGTGCAACATAGCAGAGCATATATTGTCCTCGATTCCTCTATTTTATGCCCTCCTCTCAAAGCGCGGTCCTCCGACTCCTCTTTTCGGCGGCCACCGGTAATGGCCCTCTTCTCAAAAAATTGAAATGGCAACATCCGTTTTCCATCCGTATACAAAAGATCTATACTACTTGCAGTATAGATCTATAGTTTCCCCCAGCAGTTTGGCCCTCAATGTCTAAAAGTTGGTACTGATGATGTGCTCTTGGATGCGGTCTCGATGGCGTGATCCGGGTTCGTAATATTATCTCTTCAAAAATTAAATATTTAAAATCATTGAAAAAATATAATATGTGTTTGTCCACAAAAAAATAATTAAGTTAGTCAACTCACACATACTCATATATGTGTATATATATTATATATATATTGATTTCCTATATTGGTAAATGTAAAGTAAACTTTAAAAATAAGGCATTTATTTAAATAAGAAAAGATCATTTGATGTTAAAGTAAATCGGATCGGCATTTTTTTTAAATCCACTCCTTTAAAGCTAAATACAACCATTAAAATTCTCATTTTTTTTTTTAATATAAAAGAAGAAAATATTGCTGATGGTTCAAAGCTGTTCACTATAAGAGCTAAGAGATTAAAATAAAAATCGCCACTGAACTATATTTATTCCTTGAGATGGCTCAGACAGTTCCAACTTGACAGGAGGAAAATCGACAGGGAAATAAAATGTCTTCTTAATGAGTCGTTCAGTAATGCTTCGTTTGAAAAGTTAGATGTTGGCAGCTTGGTCTCGACTCAAACGCCCACTCGTCACTCATTTTATTATTTTCGAAAACTCGAATGTATTCGAGGTTTTATATATTGTTTATATAATTTCTTATTTCTAATTTCATCTCTCGTGTTTCTTTACAAAATTTAGCAATTTATTTATGATGGGTATAAACGAAACAGAATGTGATATGCGAAATCGAATGCAAAAACTGTGATGAGAGATAACATTCGAGAGAACTCCAAAAAATTAAAAACTAGAATATCACAAAATAAGATAACTCCGAAAATGTAACATAATACTAACGCAATAGCCGTATAAGTACATAATATCAAAAATATTGATATGTGGTACTTTATTTTGATAACACGAAAATTCTTAGTATAGAACAACATAGATAAAATTAAAGAAGCTACATTTTCGCAGAAAACCGAGAAAACACTTTTAATTTTTAAAACAGACATCAAACATCTAAATAACCATTACGCTATCATTATAAATAGTTGAATTAATAATTAATAAATAATCATAAAAAATAGTTTAACCACTCTATTCAAGTTCCTTAAATGCACAGAATTCTACAAATTGATTTAAAGCACCATTAAACGCCAATGACCTTTTAGGGCAGAGGCGACAACATAAATAAATTCAATAAAAATATAGAAATAAGTAAATAATGCATAAACCAAACATATAAAATATACATCTTTATATATATATATATATATATATATATATATATATATATAAATCTCAAACTAATCAGGAGGTAAAATCAGAAACTAATCAACCGATTTTGATGAAATTTGGCTCTGTGCGTGTAGTTTTGTCCAACTTAAAAGATAGGATAGTTTTTATCTCGATTGTTGGCCTCAATATTTCTTTTATTGCAAATTAAATGCTTATTACATTACGATTGAATGTGATTATTTGTAAGTTCTATAAATTTCCAACAGATGGCGGTGTAAGTTGATTTAATAATATAACACTTCATTTTTTTTTTTTCGATATTTATGGTGAGAAGCTTCCAGTTGCCAAATCTATTTTTTCCAGTTTGGACTTGAAAAATCCGTGTTTTTCTCGCTATTTCGCCTTTTCAAGTGTGGGGAAAACATCTAATCTATTTGTTTTTGCAAAAGATAGGTTAACAAAAATTCTTTATTAGTTCCTTTTCCATTTTAAAATGAAATCTTTCTGAACTAAAAAGGTTCAGTATTCACATAAAAAATAAATATACATTTAAAATACTTATAAAATATCAATGTAGTTAACAAAATTTTTGGAAATGTAAGAACGCATATTAAACTTCCTCACCTTTCTAAATTATTTATTAAACAATTTTAAATTTGGCCTCAACTATTTTAAATCTCACTGGTTTTTAGATTAGCTGTTTTTATCTTTGTCAGTGAATTTTGATTTGAGTTTATCATAAAGAATATGATATAATTAATTCAACGCATTATAGCTATTCAACCAACACAGCACTGCGTGGCCGGGACTGCTCGTATTAAAATAAGGGAGAGAGCGATGATAGGACTAAATAAGAATCAGTACAAAGCTCATTTCTGATCATAGTAGATGGGGCAGTGAAGTCTACAACCATCGAAATGTTTTTTATTTATTTTATTTTATCAGAAATGTTCAATCTACTTTTCATTTTTGTTTTTATTTATTATTTTGAGTTTTTCCCCCCCTCGTTCAACATGTGTACGTAGAGGATAATGGCGGTGGCAGTAAGTATGGGAGGAATAGGGACTTGAATCCTCCCCGAAGAGCGGATAGCTGGTAGCCGGAGGATTACCATGCTGTATAAGGGAGCCCTAACAAAGGGATATGTAAATTATCCCTACGGGTTCGCTTCACGCACATTCCCAACCGGAGGAACAAGAATGTACCTTGTTCATGAATGGGAGGAGGAGTATGAGAGTAGTCTCTGTGTTGGTCTTTACAGTCCCCAACGCATTCAAGTACCGCATGTGCATCGATAAACCAATTCACTTTCTATACTCTTGATTTGCCTTAGTATCTTATACTGCTTAATTATTCAATACTTAATGAAGGCAGGTCATTAGTATGCTTGTCATTAAATCTTACTCGGAGCCATTATTTCTCAAAGGTGAAGGTAAGAGGATTGGCAAACATTTCTGGAAATGTTTCCGGTATAGCCAATTTATTTGCCTTTATCAACAGTTGTTGTATTTTCAATTCTGACTGGTATGTTTTATTAAGCACTGGTATGTATCCTTCTTACTAAAGATAAGGAAACAGGAAGCAATGGTGATGATCAGGGATATGATTTTTATGTAATAAAAATTTCAAAATATGTATATAAATATGAATATGTGTAATATTATTATGGAAATTTGGACGAAAAAAAAAGAAGAAATTAAAATATGGACCGAAAATTAAAATATTAAAAGGTTCAGTATTCACATAAAAAATAAATATACTTATAAATATTAAATTTAAACAATACTTATAAATAGTTAACAAAATTTTTGGAAATGTAAGAACACATTAAACTTCCTCACCTTTGCCATCAAAAACGTTACAAATAAGATGCATTCTAAGATTATCTTTGAAAAATCTACGATTCGGTCGAAGTAAAGCTTTTTTATTTGCTGAACAATCTTTCCACCTCGACTGACGTGTCAGTAGACTTATTTTTTATGTGTTTCGCCGTTTTCAATTGCTGTAAAACCAAAAATCGTTTATCCATTCAGATTTTAGCACCACAAACGTTACAGGACACTTTTACTGTCGCATTTAAATATTTCTTCTACAAATTCCACGAGGTGCTTAGCGGCTAAGTTTTTCTGTTTTCTTTCCTTTTTTACATTTCACACATTAGCTATGAACTCATCACTAAAGTTAGAAAGCCCCCGAGGCAATATAAGCATTGTCAAGGATGAGGCATCTATATAACAAAAGAAGGGGATCAAAATTTCTGAGAACTGTCGATATTACTTTGTGCCTTTTCATTTTCCAAGATTTTTTTTAATACCTACTATTCTCTGCATTATACTTTATTAATTCTAGGTATGTAAGTAAACATATAGAGGATAAAAAAAGAAAAATATTCCGTCAACTCATAAAACACGTTGAGCCCACGCATGCGGAGTACGCCATTAATGACAGACCATAGTTTATAATTAAAGCAGTTCTGTTCATTTAATGGATATTATTTGTTTCATGGTAACTAAATGAAGTTTTCAACAACTACATAGAGAATTATAAAATCAGAAGACTTGGAGTATTATGCTTGCATGCCGAATTATAATAAGTAAAAACTTTTATTTAATATAACAAATAAAATTGGTGTTTTTTATGGAGCAAATAAAAACAAAAACAAGAAATGAATGTGGAAAAATGTATGAATTTGAAAAGTGGCAATTAACAAAAACCATGAATTTCTAATCTAAGTAAGTTGGTAAGTGAAAGTTCTGTGTTGCGCGCACGCACCAGATTTTTTCCCTTGGGATGAAATTAGGTAAGGACTCAGTATTTTTTTTTTTTTTGAAATGGGGAACTAATAATAACTGGGAGTAATGTATAGTAACATTGCTCTAAAATTAAAACTAATCCTTCTGTTCCTCCACATTTCCTGACATAATTTTCTGTTTCTTTTCTGTTTTCTCCTATTTTTAAAAGGGGAGCTATTCCCAAATCTTATCGCTGCATTATGCTTGCTAGTTTTTATTAACAAAATTATCTTCATTTACACTTTTTTAGCGATTTTAATAGAGACAATTGTTTCTTCTTTTCCCTTCCTAGTATATCCAATTGTAAAATTCTACGATTCATCACTATCGTGGTATCTATGCGTTCTTTCACGGAGATAGCAGAAGATAGTAGCTCAAGATAATAAAAATAAAGAACTCAAAATCGATTTATTTGTTTAAGTAGAACAGTCTTGTATTGGACGAACGATGTGTTCCCTCCAATTGGGAAGAATGATTAAAAGATCTCTATTCCTTAATGACAGTTTTTATTACATGTTTTTTTTTTTTTAATCCATAACTTTAGTGTTAATTTCATTATATCGAATAATAAAACAGAACAACGTTCTAGTAACTACCTATTCGTATTTTAGAAGAGGTGCACTGCGCCTTCCGACTTTTTCTTGGAGTGATGTTCCTCATTTCCATAATAGATGATTAGGAAAGGACTACAACTATCATGTTAAACAGGTAAGAGAGTTGTAACGGTAAACGGAGATGGATGCCGTGAATTTTCAACTGTGAGCTACTTTCGGCGACATTGGAAATCATTGTATTTTTTCTGTCACAGCTAGTATTATGGGTCATTGAATTGGAATATTTTCGAACATTTCATGATCATTTATTGACAAACAGTTTCTTATATATGTCATTTCAATCGAGTAATATACTTGTTAGTTAAAGAGTGTGAGTGAATCCATTCATGTCACTACCCTCTCCCTTTTACTACTGTTATATCCCTATGTTAAAATCTCTTTGTATTCTTAATTGACATTAACAGATGTTATTGTGATTTATAATATGTTTTACCCTTGTTTAAAAAACGAAATCAATTTCTGTTATCTTAATATAGTTATTATGATATTTGTAACCATTGTTTTTCATTTCAATTATCAAGTTGAGACATAACAGATTGGCGACGAGGACAAACTACGTAAGTTTACCTTTTTTTTTCAAATAGTTCAATATCATCAAATTGATTCAAAATGAATAATGATCAATTTAGAGAGTTGCTTACTATTTTGGCTTCGAACCATCAATCATTAATTCAAGCAGTATCACAGCCCAAACAGGCACTTTCTAATTCATGCACTGGTATTTCAAGTTTTGAAGAATTTGATTCAAGTAAGGAAACATTTTCACAATACAGACTCCGATTTCAAAATTACTTGGAAATCAAAAATGTGGAAATTAATACCGAGTTCAGTACTCGGCTGTTTTTAAATAGCATTGGACCTAAGACATACTCATTGTTAACTTCGTTATCCGCACCACTTGCTCCAACTGATCTCAACTATGACAAGATAGTTTCATTACTAACTGAGCATCTGTGCCCTAAGAAAAACCCATTAGTTGAACGCCACAAATTTCTGTCGTATTTCCAATCAGAGACTGATAACATATCACAATATGTTACCTCCCTCAAATCGTTTATCTCTGACTGTAATTTGTACTGTGAGTGTAAGAAATCTATTTCTGATATTTTCTTATGCTCCCAATTCATTAGGGGCATTCGAAATTCGTACATACGAGAACAACTTCTTATGAGCCCGGAGATGCCTTTTGATGAAATTCTTAAGAAAGCCCTCGCATTAGAAGCTTCAAGAACAGATAGCTGTCATATTTCAAGTCAACAGGAGAATTCATCTCTTGTTAGCAAAGTCCATACAAGAAGGCAATCACTTCAAAATAATAGAAAACGCTCATCTAAGATGCTATACCGAAGGGACTACGAAGAACTTGGGATTGATAAATTATGCCTTCGCTGTGGTAAAGATAATCACCTTGCAGCTGATTGCCGCGTTAACAGGGATAAGTTGCGTTGTCAAGCGTGTTTAAAGCAAGGCCATGTCCAGAAAGTATGCATCAAAACACTCCTCCGGAAACGACAGGGAATAAAACAGATTTCGCGAAGTTCTGATTCCGAATCTAATTTCACAGAGGAAGAAGAGATAGAAGTATATCAGCATTTCAATAAAATAGTAAATGTGCATAAAAAAGATAATACCCATGAAACAGCAAAATATTTCATCCAAGTATTAATAGAAGGAAAGCCTCAAACCTTTGAGGTAGATTCTGGAGCAGGGCTCACACTCCTTCCGATATCCGACTTCAAAAAACTCCAAATTCAGGTAGACATGCAGCCCACAAAGATCCGATTCCGATCGTATACAGCAGGTGTGTTCAAGCCACTAGGAGTAGTCAACGTTACTGTTTGTTGTAACGGTATTGTGTCCAATGAGTCCATCTTCATTGTTCCAGAAAATTTTACGCCCCTATTGGGAAGAACGTGGATCAGGAGGTTCGGTATCGAATTAAAGCATCTCGATTTTCCTTCCCATAGAAATATCAACTTAATCAAAGAGGTCAGTCCTCAAGATGCCGTCAAAGAAATCGACCAACAGTATGCTGATCTCTTCAAACCGAAGGTTGGTTGTGTGCCAGATTGTGTCATATCTCTTAGCTTGAGGAAAAAAGCAAAACCTGTATTTATCAAAGAGAGGGAAGTGCCTTTCGCCTTACGCGATAAGGTAGAAAAAGAACTTGATGCCCTTGAAAGAGACGGGATCATTGTGAAGGTGGACCACAGTGACTGGGGTTCACCACTAGTTGTCATTCCTAAACCCGATGGTAATGTTCGATTGTGCGTAGATTACAAAACATCCGTCAACCCTCAGCTTCAAACCTCCCATTACCCTATTCCAAAGATCGAAGAGACCCTCCACCAGCTGCGAAATGCTGCATACTTTTGCATCATCGATCTTTACAAGGCATACCTACACGTAAAAGTCGATGAAGATACGAGTATAATACAAACCATATCGACCCATAGAGGCACGTATAGAGTCAATCGACTTAACTTTGGTATCAAGAATGCACCTAGTGAGTTCCATAAGATCTTGAATAAGGTCCTATCTGGGTTAAATGGCGTTACAACTTATTTCGACGACATTGCAATCTATGGAAAGACATTTCATGAGTGCAATACTAATCTGCATCGTTTACTCGATCGATTAAAAGAAAATAATATTCACGTGAACCGTCGGAAGTGCCAGTTTTTCAAGGAAGAAGTATCTTTTTTAGGTCATGTCATTAGTCACAACACCATCAAGAAATGTCCCAAGAAAATTGAAGCTATATGCAAACTAAAGCCTCCAATTAATCAACAAGAAGTCCGAAGATTTTTAGGTATGGTAACGCATTATTCAAAATTCATCCCGCATCTTTCCTCAATAACGTACCCTCTACGCTGCTTATTGAAAGAAAATCGACGCTTCCAATGGACACAAGACTGTCAATCAGCGTTCATACAGCTGAAACGTGAAATCTCAAGTGACAAAGTTCTAACACCATTTGATCCGGGATTGCCTGTGAGACTGACTTGCGACGCTAGTCCTACAGGTGTTGCTGGAGTATTGGCACATGTAATTGATGGAGTCGAGAGGCCGATTGCCTTTGCATCCAGAGCGTTAACGGATGCTGAGCGTAACTATAGCCAACTAGATCGAGAAGCTGTTGCGATCGTTTTTTCTGTTGACAGATTTTTCACTTATCTTTACGGAAGACACTTCACTCTCATAACAGACAATCGACCACTTTCTAGAATCTTACATCAAGATGCGAAGATTCCGGCTATGACAAGCGCCAGGCTGCTTCGCTATGCAGCGTTCCTCCAAAGCTTTAACTACACACTTGAACACAAGAAAAGTGAGAATATTAATCATGTTGATTATCTCTCCAGATCTCCAATAGAACCAGATTCTAAAAGTGCTGATATGTTAATTGAACTAGAACTCCGAGATCTTAATGACCAAGTAATTAACCATATCTCGACCACATCTGTTACATTCGAATCTTTAGCAGCAGCTACCAATGAGGACCCAGATCTAAAAAAAATCAAGGAAGAACTACGGTCAGGTCAACTCAATGACCCAGATTATCAAATTCAAGACAACGTCATCTTTAAAGGAAGCCGAGTCGTGATCCCCCTTCGACTACGGGAGGATGTTCTACACGAATTACATCGGACTCACCCAGGCATTGTCAAGATGAAGCAGCTCGCTCGAAAATTCTGTTATTGGAAGAATATGGATAAAGACATCGAGCGCCTGGTCAGATCTTGCCAAAACTGTGCCATTGTTCGTAACAATCCTCCAAAAGCTCCTATACATCATTGGGAAGAGCCTGAAGTAAATTTTGATAGAGTGCACGTTGATTACGCAGGACCCATCAATAACTACCATATCCTACTACTCATCGATGCCAAGTCGAAATGGCCAGAAGTGCGCCTTTCGAAAGACCCGCCGTCATCCCAAACCACGATCAAGCTTCTAAAAGACATTTTCAGCTTCCATGGATTCCCGAGAATACTTGTATCTGATAATGCGACGGTTTTCACTAGCGCATTGTTCAAGGATTTTTGTCGGAGTTGTGGGATAATTCAAAAATTTATAGCTCCTGGTCACCCCGCTACAAATGGACTTGCAGAGCGGCATGTTCAAATTCTAAAAAAGAAACTAAAATCTAATACTTCCAGCAACAATGCGCTTCATGAAAATTTACAAGAGATTGTTTTTAGATACCGCGCCACCCCTTTAGAAACCGGACATTCTCCATCACAGGTATACTTAGGGAGACAAATAAGAATTCAATTAGATGCTCTTTTTCCACCCAAGCAAGCCACTGCAATACTACAGCATCCTCATTGCCGTCAATTAAGTGTGGGAGAAAGAGTACAAGTTAGATGGTATGCGGCAAATAAGGAAGAATGGAAATTCGGAACGATTGCAGAAAAGCTGGGGCGAGTGCACTACATGGTGAATCTCGATGATGGTTATCGTCTGAAAAGACACATAGACCAAATTCGAGCTTGCCAGGTCCCAAAATTACCATTAGTCCCGACACCAGAGGAGCAGGCTTACAATAGCTCATCCTCAGCCAGGACAGGGCGATCCGGAGTCCAACGTGAAGACACCTTCCAACCACCAGCTGCACCCATTCCAGCTCCTCGACCACCAGATCCAGTCTCTCCAGCTCCAGCGCCTCAGGATCCAGCTGATGCTCCGACAGCATCAGATCCAGCCTCTCTTTATCTTCGCAGGTCGCAACGTCAACGGAGACCACCCTCCTATCTTCAAGATTATGTTTAGGAACAGAAGCTACCTCCTTCATATTTAAGTGTGGGAGACTGTTATATCCCTATGTTAAAATCTCTTTGTATTCTTAATTGACATTAACAGATGTTATTGTGATTTATAATATGTTTTACCCTTGTTTAAAAAACGAAATCAATTTCTGTTATCTTAATATAGTTATTATGATATTTGTAACCATTGTTTTTCATTTCAATTATCAAGTTGAGACATAACAACTACATACCTATCAAAGTGATAGTTTTGCAATAACCGATACCAGAAAACGTTACAAATTTAATCGCAACCATATCTGTTGAACACTTTCACTAATTTTGTACTTATATTATGAGGTATTGAATGTAAATAGTGTCAGTATTTTAAAAACCTACTTGTGGTTTTTAGCGTGTTAATTTTATACAATTCCTATTCCTTTTTTATTATTGTTGTAATTTATTTCTCTGAATTAGAAATTTGAAAAGAAAAAAAAAAGCTGAAAATAAATTAGAAAAAATTATTTTTAGATGCCATAAAGAGGCATCTAAAAATACTACCTTTATCACTTATTGAGTCTAAAAGTTAAGTTTTTATGTATCCTTAGTCTCTCTTGTTCAATTAACTATGTGCAATACAATGGCTTTTTTACCCTTGAGAGATTTCCGTTGCTAGAGGAAGAATAATAACTTGAAACATTGATTTTCTGCATATCGCGGCTCAAAGAAATCCCGCTTCATCAAGATACATCAAATCATCTGACTTGTTTGTTTTTCATTGAAAACAAAAGCTATGAGGACGCCTCATATAATCCTCTAGATGTTGCGCAATCACGTTTGTGAATTTCATTAAAATGAATAAATGGCCTTTGTAAAAGTGTGTTAAATTGAATCAGGTAAGTACTGCTTTGCAGTAGAAAATTCTCTCTGTGTGCTTAGCTGCAAACATTGGTACTGACCATTCTCAATCGTCCGAAAAAAACATATTTTTTTTTTTATTAATTTCATATCTGTCCCCCGGAAGTAAACAACACCGTGTTTACATGTCCAAGCTTTTATTGAATTAAATTTATTTACTTATCAACCTCAATTAAAACGTTCGTTAATCTTTCTCTATAAGTAGCGAAAAACAAACTTTAACAAAGTATTTATCATGGTACTTAAATCAAAAGTGTTAAATTTAATTAATTAAAAAAATGGACATAGTATTATTTACCTCCAGGGTATACAGTTATGTACTTGAGACAACAGTGAACTATCATCCCAATCTTTAAAGCGCACTTCGATAAAGTGTCATTTTTTAAATCAAATAATACAATCATAATTTCATGTAAATTACGTAATGATAATGATTATTGTTAATTTTTATATCGTTTCAATCAGTACATAAGTTGCCTATATATGTACCATTCTTAATAGTGGATGTTAAATTCTTTTTATAAAAATGAGGTCAATGTACATAAAGCATTCCTGCATAGAGCTTCAAGTACCAATAGCAATCAATATTCATGTTTAAATTATTTTTAAACTCATTGAAATCAGTATTCTACTGAAATTATCATTAATTCAATATTTTTATTAATTTTTCATCACATATTGAGCAATATTTTTTCCCATAAATCTCATTTCGTATAATTAGATTAATTAGATAGAAATTTAAAAAGCACTACATTAACGTTGTACAATAAGACACAAATATGTTCATGTGTGACAATTTTGTTCTAATAGTATAACTATAACAAATAATTAGGTATGAACATTTTTTTTAAAAAATGTTAAAATAAATCTATGAAAAATTAATTGTTTGGACAAATATTAATATTATATAGATAATTAATTTATAGATATTATTTATTTATTATATTATTTTATATTTATTTATAAATATTATAATATATTTTTAAAATTATAATATATTTTTAATATATATTAATATATATATATAAATGTGTATATATATATATATATATATATATATATATATATATATTATAAAATATATATATATTAATATATATTTTTAAAATTATGTTTCCTAAATATTAAATTAATAGACCTCTGTACGTTTATCAGACACACGTTTTGACTTTGTTTTCTTGAATCTGTTTTCTTCGGCTTACAAGAAATACAATATCTAACACTACGTAACTAATATATCTATATCCCATTAAGTTTTAGTTTTTTTTTTTTTAATTTATTATTTTACTCTTGTGATCGAAGGCATGTTACTACCTCCTACTGACATTAAATGATGCACCTAGGAATTCCTAACCACAGCGATATCTAACGACATTTATACTGTTTCGAAACGCCCAGAATTATTTACATAAGATGAGGATGGCACAACCGGTAAGAGGATACTTCTCTAATCCTGACAAATCCGAAGGCCCTCGCCTAGATCGGAATTTAGGCTCGGATGACCAAGAAGTGAATGCGGGGTGGTCGTAGGCACGCGGTGAGGTAACATAATTTTGACAGCGAATATTTTTCTAAAATGAAAACATGCCTGAAATTAGAGGTATCTTCGATCCTAAACTTTACGTCTTATACTTGTTAGCATGTATTCACAATCAAATGGTTCTTTGGAATAACAATTTGAAAGTTATGTGAGTCCATTACTTGACAAACCTGCGATTCCTGTTTTTTATATCGTGGATACACCAGCTGTCGAACTTGGCGCAGAAAAAATTAGTAGTATCAATTCTATTTAGATTGCTTTAGACATTCGGGGAAAAGGAAGAAATTGCGTTTTAGGAAATTAAAATTCTTGGGTAAAAAAGAATAATTTTCATACACGATTCTTACTAATGTTGAGTTGACCCAAAAATCGATTTATTCTATAGCTATTATACAGACAAAGGAAGGCGAATTTGTCACTGCCACCATTATCCATTATGGCCCGGAATATTTTGAAATGAATATGTCCTTCTAAATGGCACACTAAATGGTGGATAGAAGACATTTGTTTTGAGTGAGATTTTGGTTAGGCAAGAGTACGAAGCATCTTCATTTAACATGTGAAGTTCAAAACCGTTGATTTCATTCGCTAATCAGTTGTTGTTTATAGTTGATCTGTGGGCGGAAATCTTAATCATTCACTTCAGATAAAAACCTTTTTGCCAACATAATTATTTAACAGATGTTGTTCACATGAGAGGATGGAGGGGGGGGGGGGGGGGTCACAGGGTATTGTCCCCGCATCAAATAATTTGGTTGTTCAGATGGCAGTACATCTTGATACGAGGAAATAATCTCTAATAAAAAAAATGAAAACTAAAGTGCTGTGGGGCAAAGGTTGTTATATTATCGTGACCACCCACCAAACTTGATGCTAAATCCGACCCTGTTAGTTGATATAATCAATAGGGTGAGATCGAGACACTGGAGGAACCACCACAGTATGTAAACTGTATTTTAGGTATAGAGTATATTCCACGTAACGAATGGAGTAGGATTGGTCAAAAAATCAACCTATGAGGGCAAGCGGTTAGCCCCGTCTTCTCGAACCCCAGGAAAGTCACATTCCCTCACCGAACCGACAGTGCACTTCCGCCTTACTATTTATGCACGACATTGACCCCGATTACTGACCGACCTCCGAGCACGCGAGACCAAATCCAGGCACACTCCCCCCCTCTCCTCCCCACCACATTGACAATATTATACAATAGTGTATTATTGACAATGCTCCACCTGACCCTTATCGTGGGGTAAATATCGTAGAGCTTCCTCCGCTCTGTAAATACCCGATGATGCATTATTGATGAGGTCGCGTTGAGGCGAGCTCTGTCATCCTCGGTGCAGCTGGGCTACCTCATCCCTCTCGTCCGTGGGACAGAGCGCATGGGAAAATTTAATTGTACGATGGAGTTAAATGAATAATGGAATTCTGGCTGGATAAATATAAACTAATGACACATTTTTAATTTTCGTTGTCTTAATCATAAAATTTATTTCATTTACATCTAACAATTGTTTTCAAATAATTAATTTTATTTGAGCGAAAGAGATTCATAATTTATCTTCCCCTATTCCCATTTATACAATTCATCAAATCAGATAAAATCATCAAAAAGTATCGTGTTCAATAGCCCCGGCTTCAGGTGATTTGTAAATACTCTTAACATCACAATAAAATGATTAATATACTAATGTATGCTGACACCAACACATCCACTAAAATCAGGCTATAATGAGATAAAACGAACAACATTTATGCCTATATTATAATAATTTCCTGTATTAATTTCAAAATTACTAAGCACCATAGCAATGAGATATTCGTATTAGAATTAATTAAAAATGCATCGACGACTAATTATTAATAATAGAAAAGAAATAACAATCAACATTATTAAAATTCTTCAAAATCACGATAAAAACAATTTCAAAGTTCAAAAAGCTACCAATAATAAGATCACTTGATATCGTGATCAATCTATACAAAGACATTACCACAAAGTGGACTATAAATGACATCTTTAGTAATAGACTGTTAAACTTCTTCTCTAATCACACCAAATATTAATACTAATAAAAATCTAAGTAGCATGAAAGACAAAGTATAACGTAAGCAAGAACGAACAAATGTTATTTATAAAGTCGACATTAAAATTTGTATTAAAGCTTTTATAGGTTAAAAAAAAAAATATTTAAGATATATAGTAGCTCACCTTAAATCTATATTATTTTAAAAACAATCAAAATGGTGAACTAACAGGTTGATAAGGTTATTCTATTATATCATTATATTCGATGATCCCAAAATTTTAAGCATGTAAAAAACACAAAACCAAAAATATAAATATCAGAAGCAGCATATTGCTACGTTTCTGGTCTCCCGCTTTTCTAAGGCGGGTGGGGGTTACCAGAAACGGCATATATCTAATTGATATTGTAATTAATGTACTTAATTCGCCTTAATGTATATTGGATACTTTTCCAAAGGTGACGTGTTTACCAATTCTATTTTGTTTGTAATAAACCTGTGGCATAGGGTAAATGATAATAAGTAAACAAATCTAAATTGATCTATAACTTTGATTTTATTGACCAATAACGTAAGTTATTTATACCCCCTTTAATATATCTTATAAACATATTTTACTAGCACAAATTAGTAAATGGATGCTGACTGGCAATTTAACATTATTTAAATAAATACTAACCACACAATATTACAACTAGTACTGTATATGTATTAACCTTATCTGGTGGGCACTCTCTGGTGTTGTCTCTGGCCTGTCTGCTGGATCAGTCCCTGCCATCTCTGACTCAGCACAGCATCCCATCTAGGTCTCTCTCGGAAATCTGGACTCTCCGCTCCTGCCTATCTGGTCCTCTGCCCTTCTCGTTCCACTCTCGCCCTCTTGGCACACTCACCCGACCTCTGTCCACCTCCGAACTCTCCACTGAACCTCCACTCGACTCCTCGAGCCTCCTTCTTCACCGTATAAGTCCTCTTTCCCCCACTCTCTTCAGACTTCTGATTGGCTGGCTGGTTGGTTCCAGACTTCGTCTGATTGGCTGGCTGCCTAAAATTTCCCTTCCTTTCCATATTCAACGTGTTTCCCAGCGGCCTCTTTGCCGGGGCAAAACCAGGGTTTATGGCCACAAATTTCTCTAACAATCTTCTTAGGTATTTCCCTGGATGTTTGTCGGCAGCATTGCCGGTCCTAAGCTTTGCTTATTTTGAATCTCTAACAGAAGGTTTATGGCCCCAATAACTTACAAGGTGGTATTTCCAAGACCTAGCCGCCTTCAGGTAAAACTGACCACCGGGTTGACCATATACAGTACTTTACATATTTCGATATTAAATTATTAATTCAATTTACTTTTCTTATCATGGCAGCATCCACAATACATAGCATTCTCCTAGTGTCAAGGGAAAGAAAAATTAATAAACGTGTGTTTATTGATTTTTCTTTTAACATACTCTCTAAAATATTGTTAATATAATCAGCCGTAAAGTAAAATCTTATCTACAAAATTAACTGTTCAGCATCGAATAAAACAAAATGATATAAAATGAACATACAACATACAAAACATTACTTAAAATACAACATATAAAATAGTTACAAAAATGAATAGAACAAAACCCTTTAGTAGAACAAGATACGATAATAAATTTAGAATTGCTACAATTTACATAACAAAAACTAAAATAAAACAGTTCTCAATATAAGTTTTCTGTGTACTATTTAAAAAACTTTTTAACTTCAACGTTCAAAACTAAATTATAATAAAAGTACAGAATTGTTGTAGAATATATCAAAATTTATGATCTTATAATTAATTAACTTCTTATTTACGATATTTATAAATTAGTAACTTTTTACTTTCACTTACCTATATATGAAATATATAGTAAGTGGAAGTATTGCGATCGTGAAAATTTTCGACTTCCGGTTTTCAACGGAAATACACGTTTTGGGGTCCCCTGAGTCTAAATAACCAAGTCCCGCAAAATGGTCTGTGTGTGTGTGTGTGTGTGTGTGTCTGTGTGTGTGTGTGTGTGTGTGTGAACAGACTAGCTCAAAAACTATAAACCGTGCGATCCTGAAATTGGGTATTTAGTGTAGGTATATGCCCGCGATGTGACAGCATAAATTTCATCAAAATTACTTAAAGGGAGGGGGTACTTTACTTAATAACTTTTTAGGTTTTTTTCGATTTTCTCGAAAACGGCTCTAACGATTTTGATTAAACTGAGTAATTGATCTATTTATATGCCCCAGATACGACTGTAAAATTTTTATCAAAATTGATTAACCGGAGGGGGGACTTTACTTAATAAATTTTGTATCATTTTGACGTGGTTTTTTAATTTACTCAAAAACGGCTTTAACGATTTTGATCAAACTGGGTATTTGATGTATGTATATGCCAAAGATGTGATAGCGAACATTTCATCAAAATTGGTCAAACGGAGCGGGCACTTTATTTCATAAGTTTTTTTCCAATTTTACCTTTTTTTTGATGATCTCAAAAACGGCTTTAACGATTTTTATCAAATTCGTCATGTTTAATGAAAATTAGGTGTTCTTTAATATCAGGCAAGCTTTATCATTATTAAAATGTTCTGAAGGGGCTTAAATGGGGTAGGGGCCTTTTTTGTTTGTTTGTTTTTTTGTTTCCTAAAGTACCTTTGTTTTTGTGTATATTTGGAGAAATTAACTGTCTCTCGTTACGCCTAAAAATAAGAAATGGCTAAATATGAGATATGATAAAAACCAAGTAAACATATAGAGGAGAAAAAAATAAAAATATTCAGTCAACTCATAAAACTCGTTGAGCCCACGCATGCAGAGTACTCCTTTAATAACAGACCATTGTTCATAATTTAAGCCGTTCTGTTCATTTGAGAAGTGGCAATTAACAAAACGCATTAATTTCTAATCTAAGTAAGTTGGTAAGTGAAAGTTGTGTGTTGCGCGCACGCACCAGATTTTTAACTTTTAGTCTTTGAACTTATCTATATCAGTATTAAAATTCCACATATTAAGTATTCACATGATAAAATCTTATTTTTCCAAACAATTGCTAGATAACTTACATAGTGATCAGAGTTCTTCTGTCTTTATTTCACATCCTGAAACACTTCTCAATTCACAAATAACAAAAACAAGTAGCATAATGTTTATACAGTTACATGTTATTGTGTGGCAAGCATTTTCAAAAATAAAAAAGATTCTACTATTTGGGATTTTTTCCCACTCTAGTTTTAAAAATCATTTTTGTTAGGAATCTTTTTATTTTAAATAAATGTTTAATTTCAATTATTTTCAGGGTTAATTATTATAACGTCTAATTCGGTATTTTTATTTCCTTTCTTAATAGCACGCTGACAAAAACAACGGTGAACCTCCTACTTTCACAAAAATCGGTTGCCCTAGTACCATCTTGGTTTTTTTTTTTTTTTATGTCACAATCCAGGATTAAGTATTTACACATTCTATTAAATGAATCTCAGTTCTCAGATAATTACTATATTACAACATTACAATTTTTATCATGACTCTGGCAAACGAACAGTGTATTCAAATCACAATTTTTATTTATCAGTTATTAATTAATAAGTTTTGCTTGGTCATATTAATTACAAGTTTTAAAATTTTAATGGATTCTATAAGTGTTTTCGCTTATTTAAAATATTTCTATCTCTGATACCGAATCTAGTCCCTATTTATGGCCACATAAGATTTTTAATTTTCCTATCCGGATGTTCGGATCAATTACACCATGAGCCCCATCAATTATCTAATAATAAATGTTTTTACAAAGGGATCAATAAAATTGTTGCCTCAGTATTCTGGGCGTACTTGAAGATTTCAGTATCTTCTCAAAAATAATCTTCGGGATACCTGGAGGCGCTACGGCTGCTCCACATTAAGGTTTTTTCCCTACTAGACACAATTAAAACAATAACCCGACTTCAGGGGTGATGGAGGACCTCTGTCTACTCCAAAGTAAAAAAGTACAATAATCCAATTAGGATATACAAAAATACAAAATTGATCCACGTTAATTAAATATTATTACTAGGGGTTGCTCATAGCGACTAGACGATTAAGGCAATTTAAGATTAATAATTATTACCGGTTTTTCGATAATAAAAAGTTTCAAACAAACATTTTAATTTTCTCATTGATATGTACTTTGTCGTATATTGCATTTTGCATTAATTAATCAAATCTCGATTGGTAAAATAAATTTCAATTTTTATTATTTTATTTGGAATCTAGTGAATTTAGTCTGAGATCCACTTAATTGAACTGTATGAAGTTAAGAACCTAAACCTACAAATAACTAAGCTTAAAATAGTATCATCTATTTACAAAAAATATTTACAATTATATGTACAAAAATTATTTACATTAATCCAGAACGGGTTTACCTGACGACGGTTCGCCAGGACCCTTTAGCTCGTCAACGGAAGGGACGCTAGATGGAAACCCTTTTTATCCCCTGGACTGGGATAAAGACTACCGTGTCTTATTATAACACCGTACGCGCTTCTTATTTACATGGTTCAAGACCAAATAATTCATATAGAAGCCAAATAGCAAAAACAGGAAGGTGATTGGCTCCGTTGGCGAATCCTTAAGATATATATATGTTCTGGCTCGACAATTGGCATTCTCTTTATTTCCTGGGAATTGCTTTATAGTCATACCAAGCGGGTTTACGTGATCTGCTCTTGGAAGTGACTTATAAGAACTAATTAATTTTACAAATTCTGTGAGGTCTAAATAGTACTCTTCGTTAGCAATCGCCATGGGTCGGTCCTTCCCTTCATCTTCAACCTTTTCATGGGTCATATCAACTTTCTCGCGTACTTGGCAAGATTCAAGAGTTTCTACCTGAGCTTGAGGGATTGGTAAATTCTCTTGAATGGTTTCTTCTTGAAGATTCTTCGTTTCATCTTCAACTTTAAAAGAAACCTTATCTTGCCCGTCGGAATTAGTCTCAATGTCACCACTTTCTGATTTAGGATGAGGAACTGTTCCTTCCATCGGAGATTCGTCACTAATAATTTCCACATTTTCCAGAGCAGTAATCTCGTTCGGTCCAGTTTCTATACAATTGGTCACATGGGGTTCATTAATATAATTTTCTACTGTTTTATGGGCATTATCTTCTACACTCTTATTCATCTTCTCACTTTCAGCTAGGGGTGGTTTCTGAATTACCTCATCAGGTTTAGTAAAATGTTTTGCAGACGCTTCGACCTTCAGCTTCGTTGTGTGTAGAGCGTCATTTATTTCCTGTAGCTGTTTATTATGCTCTTCTATTATTCCCTTTAGCTCTTTATGTCTATCTTCTTGATTTTTCTGCATCTCTTTTATTAGCTGCTATAACATTTCTTCTGGGCTGAGGCTATTTTCTTCTGTTTTCTCCATGGTCTGTGGCTGAGTTGCTTCTGGATGTAGGATCGCTATTCCTTCAGCCAACCCCGTATTCGGCTGTGGTAGTTTCTCGTTTTCTACCATCAAAGCCATATCAAAATGTCGTGCGCGTATATTATCCCTTTAATATCTATTGAAACCTCCGCGGTAGGGTTAAACGCAAGCACTGATTAAATATAACACAAAAAAGAAGCCACTTATTATAAGACCGTACAAAAAGAAGTATAAGGACACACATCACTACTTTAACACTAAGGCAAGAGAACACGAGAAAACGAAGCAAAGATTTAAAGCGAAATTCTGGAGAATTTGTAGTCAAATTAAAGAAATTACCAAACCTTATAATTTTCACCCTTAAGCCACTTTGTATAATTTAGCAAGAAATGTCAACCAATGATATAAACAAATTGGTAAGTACGTCCCCACAAGGGATGCCATTTTATTGAAGTTCAAAACCGTTGATTTCATTCGCTAATCAGTTGTTGTTTATAGTTGATCTGTGGGCGGAAATCTTAATCATTCACTTCAGATAAAAACCTTTTTGCCAACATAATTATTTAACAGATGTTGTTCACATGAGAGGATGGAGGGGGGGGGGGGGGGCACAGGGTATTGTCCCCGCATCAAATAATTTGGTTGTTCAGATGGCAGTACATCTTGATACGAGGAAATAATCTCTAATAAAAAAAATGAAAACTAAAGTGCTGTGGGGCAAAGGTTGTTATATTATCGTGACCACCCACCAAACTTGATGCTAAATCCGACCCTGTTAGTTGATATAATCAATAGGGTGAGATCGAGACACTGGAGGAACCACCACAGTATGTAAACTGTATTTTAGGTATAGAGTATATTCCACGTAACGAATGGAGTAGGATTGGTCAAAAAATCAACCTATGAGGGCAAGCGGTTAGCCCCGTCTTCTCGAACCCCAGGAAAGTCACATTCCCTCACCGAACCGACAGTGCACTTCCGCCTTACTATTTATGCACGACATTGACCCCGATTACTGACCGACCTCCGAGCACGCGAGACCAAATCCAGGCACACTCCCCCCCTCTCCTCCCCACCACATTGACAATATTATACAATAGTGTATTATTGACAATGCTCCACCTGACCCTTATCGTGGGGTAAATATCGTAGAGCTTCCTCCGCTCTGTAAATACCCGATGATGCATTATTGATGAGGTCGCGTTGAGGCGAGCTCTGTCATCCTCGGTGCAGCTGGGCTACCTCATCCCTCTCGTCCGTGGGACAGAGCGCATGGGAAAATTTAATTGTACGATGGAGTTAAATGAATAATGGAATTCTGGCTGGATAAATATAAACTAATGACACATTTTTAATTTTCGTTGTCTTAATCATAAAATTTATTTCATTTACATCTAACAATTGTTTTCAAATAATTAATTTTATTTGAGCGAAAGAGATTCATAATTTATCTTCCCCTATTCCCATTTATACAATTCATCAAATCAGATAAAATCATCAAAAAGTATCGTGTTCAATAGCCCCGGCTTCAGGTGATTTGTAAATACTCTTAACATCACAATAAAATGATTAATATACTAATGTATGCTGACACCAACACATCCACTAAAATCAGGCTATAATGAGATAAAACGAACAACATTTATGCCTATATTATAATAATTTCCTGTATTAATTTCAAAATTACTAAGCACCATAGCAATGAGATATTCGTATTAGAATTAATTAAAAATGCATCGACGACTAATTATTAATAATAGAAAAGAAATAACAATCAACATTATTAAAATTCTTCAAAATCACGATAAAAACAATTTCAAAGTTCAAAAAGCTACCAATAATAAGATCACTTGATATCGTGATCAATCTATACAAAGACATTACCACAAAGTGGACTATAAATGACATCTTTAGTAATAGACTGTTAAACTTCTTCTCTAATCACACCAAATATTAATACTAATAAAAATCTAAGTAGCATGAAAGACAAAGTATAACGTAAGCAAGAACGAACAAATGTTATTTATAAAGTCGACATTAAAATTTGTATTAAAGCTTTTATAGGTTAAAAAAAAAAATATTTAAGATATATAGTAGCTCACCTTAAATCTATATTATTTTAAAAACAATCAAAATGGTGAACTAACAGGTTGATAAGGTTATTCTATTATATCATTATATTCGATGATCCCAAAATTTTAAGCATGTAAAAAACACAAAACCAAAAATATAAATATCAGAAGCAGCATATTGCTACGTTTCTGGTCTCCCGCTTTTCTAAGGCGGGTGGGGGTTACCAGAAACGGCATATATCTAATTGATATTGTAATTAATGTACTTAATTCGCCTTAATGTATATTGGATACTTTTCCAAAGGTGACGTGTTTACCAATTCTATTTTGTTTGTAATAAACCTGTGGCATAGGGTAAATGATAATAAGTAAACAAATCTAAATTGATCTATAACTTTGATTTTATTGACCAATAACGTAAGTTATTTATACCCCCTTTAATATATCTTATAAACATATTTTACTAGCACAAATTAGTAAATGGATGCTGACTGGCAATTTAACATTATTTAAATAAATACTAACCACACAATATTACAACTAGTACTGTATATGTATTAACCTTATCTGGTGGGCACTCTCTGGTGTTGTCTCTGGCCTGTCTGCTGGATCAGTCCCTGCCATCTCTGACTCAGCACAGCATCCCATCTAGGTCTCTCTCGGAAATCTGGACTCTCCGCTCCTGCCTATCTGGTCCTCTGCCCTTCTCGTTCCACTCTCGCCCTCTTGGCACACTCACCCGACCTCTGTCCACCTCCGAACTCTCCACTGAACCTCCACTCGACTCCTCGAGCCTCCTTCTTCACCGTATAAGTCCTCTTTCCCCCACTCTCTTCAGACTTCTGATTGGCTGGCTGGTTGGTTCCAGACTTCGTCTGATTGGCTGGCTGCCTAAAATTTCCCTTCCTTTCCATATTCAACGTGTTTCCCAGCGGCCTCTTTGCCGGGGCAAAACCAGGGTTTATGGCCACAAATTTCTCTAACAATCTTCTTAGGTATTTCCCTGGATGTTTGTCGGCAGCATTGCCGGTCCTAAGCTTTGCTTATTTTGAATCTCTAACAGAAGGTTTATGGCCCCAATAACTTACAAGGTGGTATTTCCAAGACCTAGCCGCCTTCAGGTAAAACTGACCACCGGGTTGACCATATACAGTACTTTACATATTTCGATATTAAATTATTAATTCAATTTACTTTTCTTATCATGGCAGCATCCACAATACATAGCAATATGTATATAATATTAATATATATAAAACACAGTTTAAATTACATTAAGTAAAATTCTAATTTACATTTCTTATTTAAATAGCTTATTTTAGAAAATAATTAATGGTAACTGGTAGTGAATTGAGTGGAGATTTGGGAAGATTTAGCTTAGGTGTATTTTAAGTAACTATGATTAAACCTCACATTTAAGCATCTCTTTGATTCTCATGACGATACGTATTATTCCTAAAAAAAAAAAAAAAAAAAAAAAAAAAGATATATAACTTTCTTATTTATTATTTTTCCTAATTTTATTTTGAAGTAGAGAAAGGGTGGAGCATCAATAAGTTCACATTTTTTTTTTCACGGATTACATGATTGTTAAAATTGTCTTGTTTTGTACGAATTATTGCGGTTGGATGAATTGATTTAAAAATGTTGGCTATAATACAGCACAGTATTGATGGACCTTCTCAGGTAATATTATTCTAGAACGAAAATAGGCTTCAAACCATACCAATAACACTTATTATTTTATTTTCTGTAACACATTTATTTATTGTTTATAACTTATTTATTTTATAAACAAAAAAAAAATAGTTTGAACTGGCCATAGAGATAGAAACTGGGAAGCATAAGATTCGAGGAAAGATGACTCGGCACCGCCATTACCTTTACATTACTATCTCCCCGACATTACAACACTTTTTATCTGCCTTCCGTTGAGGTCAGGAATGATGTTTTCCAAGCCTTGCGGTTTTCCAACCCTCTTTGCTATTTATTTTATTTTTTCGTTCTTAGTCGTTTTATTGTTCCTCTCGAGTGATTCGAAACCTCTAAGATCAGTGTCTTATGAGCCAGAGAGAAACCCTTTAATATGAAATGTTGGAACCAAAAAACCACAGCGTTCTAGAAGTCATCCTCACCCAATTTGTAAGATGTTAAATGTAACTAAACTTTAAAATTTCGATTTATCGATGCCATACGGTAGAAATGCATAGTAATTTGTTTTTATAGAATATATATGCATCTTTATATTAATGTGAAATAGATTCTAAATTTTCAATGACATTTTATATATCTATAGAGCAATTTTATACATCTGTCTATGAAGATAGATATGATCTTCTACTGAATAGGAAGGAGCGCTGTGTATTCCTTATAACAGCGTGGGGATTTTTTCAAGTGGCGATATTAACGGATGCAACGGTAGAAAAATATGTGATCAAAAATCAAAAAGGCTGTAATTATGTTAATAATAGTCCTACTTAAAAAAAAAGAAATATTTCCGCTATTTGATGTTCTGTAAAAGTTTCCGATTTATCCATCCGCTAATTTTCGAGTTCTGAGGTAAAAAAAAAAAACAAACAGCGCTTAAATGTTTAAATAAGATGAAAAGAAGAAAAAAAAGTGTTAGTTTAAAAATATCGATAGTATTGATATTACTATCGATAGTTTTACATCACTTTTATGTGTATGACGCACAAATAGAGCAGTCGCGAAAGGAAGAAGCACTATTAATGATGAGGAAATGAGCTTTGTAAGACTAAGAAAGATATAGAAAGTTAGAAAAAAAGTCGTGAAAGTGGATTAGTAATTTATATTGCGAAAACAAACAGAGGACTTAAGTAATCAAAATGAGAATGCCATATAACTTAGTAAATAAAAATCGACAAATGGAATGGAGAGATGTGAATAATAAGTTCTTGTGACCCCTCTGGCAGCAAGGGAAGAAAAAGTGGACACAACTCAAACTCCAGGCTTAATGGTCAAATCCAAAATGAACTTGAAAGTTGTTTTGTTTGACTAAAAGAAGAATTGAAGTACACAAAATATTAGCAGAAAATCTGGCAAGCTCATAATTTTTTCTTTTTTGGTCTGTAAAAATGTTCCATCCTGAAATACTTTAGTTTTAGATATTAAAAACACTAATATGAGTGTTCATATATAATTAATGTCAAAATTCAATGTTACTTTCAAAACTTGAACTAACAAAACTATTTATTTCGTCTTTCCTTGATACGTTCATAAATCAGAAAAGTACCCTAACTATTTCGAAGCTTCTTTCCTTTTTTTTTTTTTTTTTTTCATACAATCTATATGTTGATTCACCGAGTTTGCAGGTTTTATGAAATCAAAATATGACCGGATTTTTTTTCTAACTAAAATTTTGTAACGTTTACTATTATTAGAAACTCATATAACTTTTTTCAATCTAAATAGCCCTTCTTAATTACAATTTAGTGCTATTTTGAATGGTAGATACAGAAGTTGCCAATAAGTTTTTTTATTTCATTCTAAAGGAGATTATAAAAAAAAAAAAGTATCGTCTACTTGAAAAATCATTAATATTCTTATTGACAGGCCCATATTTCTTATTGGAAATATTGGAAGTTTTATCATGAAAACTTATTAATAATTTGTTTTTGTTTTTTTATTGGCCGTACTTATCCCGAACAACTGCCTATATGATAATGGTATCATTCATTAAAAATGTAATATATTACGTTTTAATTTGCAGGTTAACGGAGGTAGCCTGGCGGAGCGGGCGGGGCTCCTGGTCGGGGACGCTGTGATCCGGGTGAACAACATCGACGTCTCCGACATGCGGCACAAGGAGGCACAGGACACCATCGTGAGGGCCGGCAACAACTTCGAAGTCACCGTACAGAGGTACGATAATAGAGTATACATACCTCTCCTCGCCTATATATCTCAGCGGGAAACATGAAAATGAAATGTTACAATTACTTTATATGTTTAAAAACAAATCTTATGCCTTTTGATAATAATATGCCTTTCTAGAAACTCTCAGTTTTTTTATTCATTTCAGAAACTCCATGTATTTAAAGTAGATAACTTGTACAAGGTTATTGAATAATTTCTGATTTATCCACTTTGACAATTTTGTACGAACACTTAATATATCAGAAAACTACTCTTTTGATACTCGCATGCTTCTTCGGGGCAGAAACAGTACCTAGTACTTAAATAACGACACAATTTAAATTTATTTTTATTTTCAAACGTATGATTTTCTCGTATGTTCGGTGGAATGCAGCAGCTTAGATGTATTAGGTGTTAAACAAGATAGCATTGAAAATCCGATGGAAAGGAGTTAAATGCCTTTATAAATCGGAAGTACCTACCTACCTTGTTGGATACCTCATAATTTTTAACTCTTAAGCGATTCATTTAAAATGGCTACCAGGTATTTATGTCTATGAATCTATGAAATTCTATAACGGTGGATACTAGTTGACCGTAGATATAGTGAAGAGCAAATAAATAACAGTAATATGCAAGCACTTTGACACCAGAAGACGAAGAGCTCTGATGAGGACCTGGAATTCGGATCATTAAAAAAGCAAAATTAAATATGTGATACTTGCATATTACTGTTATTTATTTTTACCATACCCCCATCCCCCAACTCTTCGTATGAAATTACATAATTACTTATTCTAATGATATACATTAAATAAGTCTGTTGAGCCCCAAGCCTTTACGGATTCCGTTGGCTTTGCTCCAAACTTCTAGTATTCAAAATTACATTTGACTTCTAATGCTAATGCAACAGCCTTGTTTATTTTTGGATTTCAGTTCGTGCTGCTTACTCAGCTGTGAAAATTGCATGCCAATAACTGCCACATTGCACACACATGTATAGGGGTACATCAGATGTAAAAGAAATACATTTTAAGTATATTTTTTAATTAAGTACTCCTTATAAGCCATTGAAAAAATCTTACAATCACGTGATAGTGTGCATTTATTTTAATATATGAACTTCTCTTCATTTATATCTCATGGTTGGAGTTTGGGGTCACTAACTGAACTAAGTGAACAGCGAATTTTCTGGGAAATGTTTTTCGCTGTTTACTAGTTTCTTATCCAAATAAGCTCTTCATTATTCAAAAAAGACTATTATTAATTATGATTCTTTGTTTAAAATAATTTGTATATAAATCATTATTTATTACTAATTGTGTTCCCCTCTGCAGAGGCTCCGGTAGCACGTGGAAGCCACACGTAAGCCCCGTGGGCAGCGTCCCATCCCCGGGAAAGGCGTCCCCGATGGCACCCGTCACGAAGACATCGCTGGCCGCTACCAAAGCCCCGACCACACCGATCGGGTCCGGCCACAACCTGTCGCCCAAGCCTTTCGGAGCTGCTCCTCAGGTAACTCCTTCGTATATATCTTCCTTGTAGCGTTAGTCGTGTTTAGAACAACTGCATTCTCATCTAGAATTAGAATAAAATCATTGGAATTGATGCTTCTGTCAATTGAATTAGCGCAGAGCTGCTTCTTATTTGATTATTGATAGTTCAAGAAATATATTTCCATTAAAATTAAATTCCCTCCTCAATATAGGACATGAAGTATATATATCAAGCGATCAGCTTATTGCCTCGATTCTTGCTAACTTATTTAGTGGTCCCAGAAACGGGATTATATGATGTCAATGTATTAAATATACTTCTTATATTTATCCACATACAAATATATTATGTATATAAGGGGCTAGTATTCCATATGGTGGACTAGATTTCTGTTATTGATATTGAATTCATTATCATTGGTTACTCTTCGAAAGGTATCCTGTTTACTGGTTTACATTAAATATTGACATGCAGGTACAGTGGCGGTCCCAGGGGGGGGATATGGGGGATCAATCCCCCCCGAAATTTCAACGAAAAAAAAATTAGTGGGATGAATTAAAAAAAATATTTACGCATCTAACTTTTACGAGTTTTCTAGGGAAGTTTAGTGTAATTTTGACTAGAATTTTTATACAGAATTTTGTATATGAACTAGATGTATAAGCATAAGCAAATAAAGTGTGCTATTTTTACGCTGTTTTTTTTTTTCATACCGACCAATCCCCCCCCGAAATTTTTTTCTGGAACCGCGCCTGTGCAGGTAAATGGCAATTATGTATTTAAACAAGTACTACGTCCGCTTTAAAAACCTTTATAAATATATCTTTATATAATTTTAATAATAATAATAATACTTTATTGTCAGCTATATACAAAATTTACAAAAGGATTAAAAAATAAAGTATACATGGCAATGGCAATAGCCGTCTGCCAGAGTTCACTGAAAGTATAAAGTGTACAAGCTCAGGTAAACAATAATAAAATACAATTATGCAATTACAATAAAGAAAATAAAACGTAGAAATTAATTAACTTATGAGTTACTTTTATTATAAATATTAAATAACGTACAACAAAGATAGAAAGAAAATAATTAAAGAGGGATAATTATACTCTGAGGAACAATAAATTAAAAAAATACAAAGAAAAAAATAAATAAAAGAAAAAATCTTAGATTCAATATACCATTTCTGACTGGTCTCTCTCATCCTCGTCCCTTGATCCGTTTTGCTCGTCACGCTTGAGGGCTAGGTACTCCTGGATATATCTTTATATAATTTTTAACATAAAGATAAATAGACACTCGAATAGATGCTAGAATTAGTATAATTAGTATTTTATTCTAATTATTGGTATATTAGTATTTTACATTTAGTATGGAATATTGAATACTTTACACTGAGTATTTCCTTGAACTGAATACTCTACAAAGCAGGAATATTATATTCATCGCTTATCTGATGGATTTGGTACGATTGTTTTCCCAAATCTCCTCCGCTTCGCTATCTCCTTCACATCAATTATTTTTATACATAATTTTGCCTATTTGTGGTACCTAAAGGTCAAAAATTTGAAAGCCTCTCTGAAATATTTATCTACTATTTCTTGCAAAGGTGGGTCCGTCTAGGTATAAGTCTAGTGTTACGATAGCTTGTACATCAAAGGCCACCCATCATATTTGAAGTAATGCTGTAAGTTCTTTTTGTACTTTTGGTTGGTCAAGTATTGACCACATGCTTATGGCATCTTCTTGATACTTCTAATATATTTCAGTCTATTGATAGATCGGAGACCAACAATAAAGAACAGTATTGACCTCTTGTTGCTTGACGGTCCATTGATCTTCTTTTAGTTCCCACGAAGGGTCGGTTCCATTCATTTCACATCGGGCTGGAGGAATTCAGTTCCATCACCCAACTGATATAATCATTTCTCCAGAAATCCTTGTTCATGAAGTAATAATAGAAATAATGAACAGTATTCTATATCAATAGAGGTCTTACTTCTTTCAGATGACCTAAAGAGAGATGGGTTGTCAATAGTGTTCATATGCTTTAAGGAAATACCAGAAACCGCTGGTCATAACCACATGTCCTGGATTCAGGATTAAATAACGTATATGCTTGATGAAACAATAAAATCATCATATTTAGTTACGGTATTACTCGTATAAATTAAAAGACGTTTTTGTATATGAATCTTACGCCATCCAAAAATCCTTCTCCTTTAATTGCAGCGATCTCTCCGGAAATGTGATTGTTATTTGGCATAGCTAAAGCTAGACATATACATTCCTAAAATAAAAACCATATTCATTATATTAATAAAATTTAAATATTGGCTATTATGTGTATTTTTTAATTATTTCAGGAAATTTATACATCCAACATCTATTTATTCAAATTGTCCTCTTTATTTTTCTAAATATTGGCATAATCTTAGCCAGCGCGTTGAATAGTAGGAAGAATTGATTGTATCGAGGCACAGCAGACTTTACTTGTTGAATGATGATATAAAAATCTCAGTATAGAAGATTAACATATGCGATGGTGAAATAGGATTTGTTAACAAATCTTGGTGCAACAAAAAAAAAAAAAAAAAAAAAAACATATTCGACGATGAAGGAACCTAATATCACTTTCCTTTTAGTCCCCTTTAAAACAGTTCCCGATATATGGTATGAGTAAAACGAGTTCAAGCGGGCTCGGCTTAGTGAATCGAGCCGAAATAGGTTTTATATAGCAGAGATCACCTTAGGTAAAATGACAAAGGAGGTGAAAATATGAGCTAAGAGAATGAATATAAAGGAATGGAAATTGCTGAACAGGTGTTATGCCCTACTCATGTCTAGAAAATGATGTAATCTTCCATTGTTGTCTTCAGCTGTGGTCTTTCCAATAGCATTCCCGTCCTGTGAGCAATTCCATTGATTGAAATACTAGAGCATTCTTGACCTCTTTATAATATTAAATTAATGAATGTTAAGGTATCAAATTTATTACCTATCTTTGTGGTAAATAATATCCCTATTCAACTTTCTCAACCAAGTAGGGAAAAGTATGTGTGATTACCTCTAAAAATATTTTTCTCAATTTGAAGTTTTTGATCCTTTGGACTCATTTATCCAAAATAATTTATCGTTTTAGCGCTAGATTTCTTGATTTGTTTACCACTTCATTGTCTTCAACTTTTAAATAAAACTTAGAGGCATCTTGCTGTTTATTTAGAGTTGTGAAAAGAAAAGAAAAATTACTGAATCGATGTTCGTTTCGAACTTTATTTTACTGAGCTTAGATTTTGGTCCGGTCGCTCTCTATAATTTTTGCTGAAATTCATTGTTTAGATTGCATTCCTATTTATTTTAAATGGGTTTCACATTGGAAGGTAGTAACACATCCCGAACCTTTACGTATTTTAGCCGTTTGATAGCCTGTTTTAATGATATTAACAAATACAGTTTCTATTTTTTTTTATTTAAGTAAGTGTAATTTGGTTAACGATGTTGCCACTAGGAAGTGCCTGAAATGTTATGTTAGTTATATATAATCTATTAGTTATTTAAAAAAGCAAGACATCTTGCCTCCCTGTTCTCTACCAGACTATGGTCAAAATGAACTTTCAATAGATAGCGAAATGTCTTATGTCACTTTTTTTTAATGTTACTAGACAGCATTTTGTGTCTAGGTTCTTTCATCATCAGGTTCATGTGTCTTAGGTTCATTTTGTGTCTTGGTATTAGTTGGTTTTTGGCTCAATGCAATTTTCTATTGTTATTTTCTCAAAAACTAATGTAACTAAAGACTGTCATTTTATAAACAATTATGAATAACGAATGAGACTCTCAGATGTAGAGAAAACTGCTTTTTTAGTACAGTGAAAAAAGTCCTTTTGCCCTGTGAGCACAAATATAAAGGGGCTAAGCTGCTTGTTTATAGTTAATAAATGAGGAGCATGATAGGTACTTAAATAGAATCCTTCTATTCTACCACCAATTATCGACTACTAGAGTAAAATACTCAGCTGAGGAACTATGGGTAGCTATATCAAACCAGGTCCTAGCAGTGTGAGGTTTGATACTACTTTGTTTTCTAGCAATGTTAGGTTGGGTAACTCCCTCCTTGCTATCAGGTGCTCCCGAGTACGTAAATAGATCTATAAAATATAAATAGATCTACTTCTACTTATTGTATAGTACCTGTACCACTACTATCCGCAAAGGTTTTTGGGAGAAGTACTGTCTAGACTTCTCTGCGTGTATTTACTGTTTCTTGGTCAAAGGTCTTGCAAGGAGGTGAATTGATCGTGATCACGCTCTACTGCCAGGTTTTTACTCTTGTTAGTCAATTAAGATTCTCTAGTACCAACCATGAAAAAAAGGGCAATTGATATAAAGTATAAATTGTTGTAGATTAAAGAATTAATAAAAATATTAGCGGGATATCAAAAATACTTAAGAAATCATTGACATGGATATTTTTTTATTTGTATTTTTTTAATTCATATTATAAAATAGGATAATTGTTTTATATTATACCGTAAAAACACAAGTAATTTATTGATCCTTTAGTAATAGACTTCTACTAATCTGAAATTTAGTAATAGACTAATATTTCAATAAATTAAAAATATATATGTTAGCTATATTTCTCTCAAAAATAATTTTGAAGCATCGTATTTGTATCACATTTTTACTTTCACTTCCCTATATATATGAAATATATGGTAACGAAAAGTATTGCAATCGTTAAAAATTTGAATTTAAAAAAAAAAAAATTCCTGATCAATATTTTGAATTAGTGTTATTAGGAATTTCTAAATGTTTATGAATGTAATATACAGGGTGTTTCGGAATTGCACGGCATTATTTTAGGTACGTGTTCTCTAACACAAAATAAACAAAAAAGTTCATATTAACATGTATCTCAAACTCATTTATTAAACAGATATCAAAGGTTAAAGATTTATTATTACTATTTATTTATTATTATTACAACATTTAGAGTAAATGTTCAAAGGCGCCTCCGTTTTGTTGAAATGCAACATTCAGCACGACGAATCCATGCTTCTCTGGCTCTTCGTATAGCATCAGGATGGTGGTTGATAGTTACTGCGGCTTCCACGATCCGATTTCTTAGCTCTTCTTGCATGTCAACTGCCGCAGAATAAACCATAGACTTCATCCAGCCTCACACAAAATAATCTAATGGCGTTAAATCCGGAGATCGTGGTGGCCATTTAACAGGTCCGTTTCGACCAACCCATCGGTCTCCATAAGTTGCATTTAAATAATCAGTGACACTATGAGAAAAGTGAGCTGGAGCACCGTCATGCATAAACCACAGCCTTTGCCTAATGCCTAGCGGAATATCTTCTAGAATATCATGCAGATTATTTTGCAAAAAATGCAAGTAAGATATACCTGACAGCCTAGGTGGCAAAAAGAAGGGGCCGATGATTTTGTCGCTTAGAAGACCACACCAGACATTTAAAGAGAATGTATGTTGGTAATGTCCAACAGCAGTCGTATGAGGGTTTTCTTCGGCCCAAGTATGGGTATTTCGAAAATTAAGAATCCCGTTTCTTGTAAAGCAAGATTCATCAGTAACCAAAATGCAGTTCAGGAAGTTAGGATCTCGTGTGCATTGTCGAATTAACCACTGGGAGAAATTTCTGCGCTTGTTATAATCTTGTGGTAACAAATCTTGCCTACTTGATACGTGAAATGGATATAATTGTTGTTCGCGTAAAGTTCGCCATACGCTGGTAGAGGAAACATCGAAACGACGTGACAATCTTCTGGTACTAGTAGTAGGAGATAACTGAATAGCATCGAGTATTTCTTCTTCTACGTTTGCAGTTCGTCGAAATCGTTGTCGACCGGCGTTCACTCGTATAGGTTTTAGCGTACCATTATCCCTAAGACATCTTTCAATGGCCTCAAACGTTTTACGATTTGGTATTCTTAGGTTAGGAAATTTTTACGATATCTTCGAACAGCAGCAGCACCGTTTGTATGTACCTCGCCATAAGTTAAAAGCATGTCTGTTTGTTCATCAAAAGTGAATAAATTTGTGGTATCTCCCATGATAATCATAAATTGAACTGTGTCACAAGATTCACTCACACTAAAACACACAGAACTAGACAAACAGATGAGCAACTACTGTCATTGCTTATCGTTCATTTGTTTATCAGGTGATTAAAACCTTTTATTTAGTATTAAACACGTTAAACGTTGTACAGTCAGTCTTAATGCAGTAAATAAATAATAAATCTTTAACCTTTGATATCTGTTTAATAAATGAGTTTGAGATATATGTTAATATGAACTTTTTTGTTTATTTTGTGTTAGAGAACACGTACCTAAAATAGTGCCGTGCAATTCCGAAACACCCTGTATAATTTTAACGATTACACACATCAATCTAAAATGTTAAGCATGAATATTTTTCTTTGGATGAAATAGCTCAGCCATTCCATTCCATGGGTCTGTTGACCACTTGGAGACCATATTTAGATTAATTGCTCACATGTGCTCATGAAACAGAACAGACTCTAGGCCTTGACGCCAAGGTGTAGGTGTTGCAATATATTTGGCTGGGAGATTTGTCGGTAGGAGTGTGGCAAATAAGAGAATAGATTGCCTGTGCCAATTCTATTGCTTAATTGTCACACTGACTATTAAGCTGTGTCCTTCATCTGACCTCATAGTCTTAGTCTGATTGGTAACAGTGAATGGTTTGGATTATGGATTAGCATCTGAATCTAATAAATCTCTGTGAGTATTAATAGCTACAATGGCTCTGATAAGCTTTATTTAATCCCAGCTTTCAACTTAGGCTCACTTAAAAGCGATAACCAAACCCCAAGGGGTGTTTTTCTAGTTAAATCCGGGCCATTCACTGTCCCTATGGCAGTGGTGGCCCCGGCATAAAATAACAGTAACTTTTATTTTAAAATGATGTATGTTAAAGAAACACAAGTAGTTATGTTTGTTTTTAAATTTTATAATCTTTTATATGTAAAGTAAATTTTCATTATTATTGGTTTATCCTTTATCGGTTATTGGTTTTTACTTATAGTTTTATAATTATAGTCCTTGAAAATTCTGCACTACTACATTAAATCAACCTCAAATTTTCAGGTTAAATGTTATATTGAATTCAAAATAATTTTCAATGTTATTGTTGACTATAATTGTTATACCATTATTTATTCAATTAATAAATACTTTCTCTTTATTTATTTACTCTACTGTTGGCCTCCAAAACTACAGACCTGCTGATTGAGTACAAAACTAAATAAGAGGGATATAATAATCAAATATCTCATTAAACAAATACCACCATCATTATAATTACATAAAGGTGTAACAATAAGCAATAGATTTTATTGGGTCATTAAAACACATTCCTATAATTTAAATGAACTTGATATCCCTTTCATTCCCTTTATAGTAAATGATGTTCTGCCCCCGGAATTTCGAAAAGTCTGTATTTTCTTCAATAAATGAAATCATTATATGGAAGCATCATTATCCTAAACTGATTAATCAGACAAAACGCAGCTGTTTGGTGAAGAAGAAAAATGGGCAACCCATTTGGATGATCAATACTCAGGAGATTCAGTCAGAAAATTTCTTCATTTAGCTAGCATACATTTTTACCCTATCATGTGTGGGGTCATCATCATGGCTTACTGGGTTTTCACAGAGACACTGTCTATGAAACCTTTCACGGCTCACATTGAACATTACTCATATTACTCACTAACAACTTATTCTCCAAAGGTGAAAGTATAATGTTAACTTCATGTTTTTATAATTTATATCTAATTACAGGTTAATGGTGATGCTGCTGTGAAAGCAATCGTTAACAAGCAATACAATACTCCTGTAGGAATGTACAGTGAAGAGATTATAGCAGAGACACTTTCAGCACAGGCTGAAGTACTCGTCGGAGGAGCCATTGGGTGAGATTTTCTTTGTTTATCATCTTTATACAATAATTACCACATTAATTAAATCCAGGAATTAAAAAAAAAATCTCATTATAATATAATGAAAAAAATATTAATATTATTGGTGCTAAACACATCTCTGGGGCAATATGGGTTAATAATGCATGTGATATTAAAATTTTGTGTTTATATATTTGAAGCTTTAGTAGTTATTAACATTAATTGTATTTTAATATTGATGAATTTTATTTTTTTATCTCCTGGGATCTGGATCTGGTTTTTGTAATGAATTTTTGTAAACAGATTATAAATTAAATCAGATAAATTTGGTAACTATGCCTTTAATTTTGTCAAATTTAATATCTTATTAGCATTTATTTCCTATATTTTCATCATTGTATTCATTTATAAATACAACTCCCTTTCAATGAAAGAGGTCCATTGGCACCATAACCAATGATTATTTTGTTTCCAATACTTTATTTATTTACTTTTTTCTCCTGATTTATTTATTAAAAATTTCTTCACCTAAGGTATACCATTATTTAATATAACCTTAACAATGAAATTATTCCTTTTATTACATCTATAATAAAATTTGTTTGCATCATGAATTTGATTTTAATATTCTAGAGTAAACTTCATGAAAAATGAAAAAACATATGATTCCCAGAAAAGTGAAGTTTTCAAAATGGTTCAAGAGGTCGACAAAGAGCCAAAGTCACCAGAACCAGGTAATTTGTATTCAATTTAACAGTTTATAACTTTAGATAATAGATTTAATGCATTATTTATGGTAAACTTTTATATTTAATTACATTTATATTTTTAAAATATGTTTTTCTATTTAAATATTAAGATAAATTTTAATATGATCGGTTTTTTTTCTGGGTTTTCTTAGTTTTTTTTTTTTTTGGACTTACCCACCAATTTAGCTTTGACCCAAGGAACTTTCAGTTTCAGTAAAACCACAGAATTTAATTTGAAAAAGTGTAATTTCTTCTTCATAAAAAAGGCACAAAAGGTTGACTACCAACCTTAACAAAATAGGATGACCAAGTGGGAAAATGAAACATTTCTCTAAAATTATAAGAGATCATGAATATGGCAAATTCTCTGAACAACAAAGCCAGTGAATTATCTATTATTTATGAAAAATATCAAAATGTGCAGTAGAGGATATTTGGACGGAAAGTTACTTTTTTTATAATCTTATCTATATAAAGGCTAAGAACAAAAAGCTAGAAGATTGGCTCCCCATCTATGAAAAAATATACAAATATGTAGTCTTTGCTTATTATTATTGAATCTTGTTAAAATGGAACTTTTGACTATACAGTTTCTATTGTGATAAGGATGAGTATTTATTTAACTTAAGTTCAAAGGCTCTCAAACCTACTGATGAATTTTCATTTGAATATAATAGTTCATGAAACTGGCTTATATTATTTGCATCATTGTTCTTGATCATTAACCAGTTACTTCCAGAAAAAAATAATCACATATAAATGAGCATGAGTGCAAACAAAATTATAATTGAAATAGTATGTTACTTTATTTACTACTTTTCTAGCAGTATTGTGTGTATAATAAGTTATTAACTTTATATATATATATATATATATATATATATATATATATATATATATGCTTAGTAAAATAACAATACTAGTAACAAAATTAGTAATATATATCTCTTAAATTATTGTATTTTATGGATATGACTTATAAAGAAAACAAATTATTCTGATTTCATTAAAATTGGTCATTGTGGATGATATCAGTATAAAAGCTGAATCCAATAAAAAATTGGCTAGTTCCCTCACCTTGATTTGTTGGTTGACAACATCCAATTGATATACATTGTAATGTTATTTATCATGAGCTTTACAAATAATCATAACCTTTACAAAATTATTATAATCAAATGTGGTAAAAAATGTCATGAAATAATGGCATCACATTCCATTATACTTGAGCTATTTGATTCCACCCTTTCACCTGGAACTTACTTTTGGTAGTAATAAATAATAAATTTCAATAAGCTTATGCTCCCTTTGAAGGAAAAATATAATGATGAGCATATCCCTGATATTCGAAATCTTGACTAATAAGATCCAAATTTTTTTCTGGACCTTAAAAGTATCTTGATTAAATGCAATTATCATTGGATTCATATAAAATGTAACTAATATTAAAGTATGATAATTATTCAAACATTACAAAAAAGACTTTTTAGAATTGCCGCATATTAACAACTTACTTCCCCAGAAACAGGGAGTGTTGCATTGAACAGCCTTCGCCATGTGCCACCACCTGAACCAAGAATACCAACTGCACCTAGCACACAACCTACACAGTTACCACCAGGACAAAACATCTGTGCTGACTGCGAACGTCTTATTGTGTAAGTCTTAACTTGGCTTTCCAGTTCAGATGGCATACTCTTTTTTTTTTTCTTGTTTCTCTCTCATCTCATTTTAACGGTAAATTTTAGGCTATTTTTTTTATTTTTTAACATTAATTAAATTGTTAAAAATTGAACTTCTTATAAAACCTGGACATCAACCGTGTTGATTTTTTATTTTAATTTTAATATTAGGATAATAATATTTTTATTCTACAACACTAAGATAGAGAAGGTATAATTAATTATAATTTTTTTTTGAATTCATACTTTCAATCGCTTATCAACAATTAACAGATTGCTAACAGTTTTCCCTTTCTCTCTAAATATTCTGAACTATTAAATGTTCCCCTACTTAATTTTTGATGCATTTAGCTTATAATATTGAAAAAACCACTAAAAGTTTAGAGAAGGAATCTTTAGTAAGAGTTAAATTTTATTATATTTTCAAGAAATAGAAAAATAATAATTACATCTGTACTGTACTGATACTGTAGTCGAAAAAATGCCACTTTACCTAATCAAACAACTAATGACTTAATTGGTAATTTCATTATAAAATATTTGTATTACAATATGTTTTATTTTTATCTTTGGCATCAAATTAGTATAACTGAAATGTAAAATACTTTTATTGCTTAAAAAGGAAAGAAAAAAAAAGAGTTATGCTCATGAATGGTAATGCCTAAAGATTTCCTTTCAGGATCTGAATCACCAGTGATGTTTTTCTTCTACGTTCCGCTGAAAATGGGGCAGTTTGCTTAGGTTTTCTCAACTACTATCGTTTGCTTTTTGTTATCCTAGGATCCCTGTCTTCGGTAAAGTACTTCTCTCAACATTCTCATGCAATTGGTGGCAGGGCCACCTCTCCAAGACCTCTGACCCCATTGGCAAAGGAGATGGGTGCAGAGCCTAGCGTTCCGATTCCCCCAACTGTTCAAGACAACCCTCCGTGCTCTTCCTGCGGCAAGCACATAGTGTGAGTCATCCCTTCCTGCCTCCTCACCTGTATTCCCTATCTGTTATACCTAGTACCTTTCTTTCTAGTAAAATAAATATTTTTTATTATTTAACATTTGATAATATAATAACTATACAAAATATAATGATGAAATTTATAGTTGCAATAGTTGGCGCTATACAACGTCTATAAACAACAAAATTGTTGGTTCTTATAGTTCTTATCAATACTACCAATTCAAGTTGTTTACTAGTCTCAGACAATAATATTATGATTTCGGACAATATATAAACAAAAGTTAAGAATAAAAAAATATGATTAATATTTCATATTTCATTCAGGCCGACAGACATGCCTTTAGGTGAAAAGCGAATCGATTTTTTTTAAATCTGGTTAAATATGCCATAAAATCTGTAACATGTTTAATAGTTTAATTTTTGGAAAAAAATGTAACTCAATTTTCACTATAAAGATCATTCTATTTTAAAATACAAAAGCATCATTTCTTTCATGAGAATCTTTTCCTAATCCTCCATTCCTTCTCTATTTTCTGCATGTTTTCTTAGAAATATTCTATTTTCCTTTCTTGGCCTGTTTCTAATATTTGTTTTGATTTTTTCTCTTCTTTTTTTTTTTTTTTTTTCTTATTTCTATATTGTGTCTTTCTTCCTCATAGAACGACTTCATATACTCAAGCATGAAGTACACTTGGAATGGAGCTGTATCTTTTTACCTTGAATCTTCTACTTCTATTTTGTAATAGATGTTTGTTTTTTATGTTTGCTATGCATTAGCTCTTTCTTTGTGATGTCTACTTTTTTGAGTATGTTGTTTATTTAAGTGCACTTAAATTCACTTTATTTATTTCTTTTGTTTTTTGTTTTTAGATCTGCATAATTAGACTTTTTGCATTATGGTAATTTTCATATTCATGGCACCACATTGACAGAATTGTTTGATGAAACTTAATCTAAGCCATTAAACATTTGAGATCATATTATGGCTAAAGTTTAAAAAAAATATTTTAAGAAATGTTACTGTAATTGTAATTACTTTAATCAGTGACCATGTTATTAACTTTTAGGACAAATTCTCTGATTTATAATTTTGTGTTCTTTTTTTTTTTTCTGTTTTTAGAAATAATTTAAAATAGAAATTCTTTAATAAAAATTCAATTTTAATAAATTATACTTCATAAGAAGTGGTATGCACCGCACCTCAAAATAAAAACATAAAAAAAAAAAAAAAAAATATACGGTTTCATCAATTTTTCATCAAAATAAAGATTTAGCTAAAATGAGCATTATTTTAAAACTTTGAAATCAAATTGAAGTTGAAATCTAATAATAAAATTTTTTTTTTCAAATTCTAGTTAATCAAGTTATAATTTTTCCAATTGTCAATAATATATTTTTGTAAAACTACCTTGAGAATAATTATTATTAAATGTTTAAATATTAACCTCATTTTTAATTAGAGCTTGAAAATGATATTTCTGTTTGCAAATATATATTTTAATAAATTTATTTTTCGATACTTAGGGGAGTATTTGTGCGTATAAAGGACAAGAATCTTCACGTTGAATGCTTCAAATGTGCAACATGTGGAACATCTTTGAAAAATGTTGGCTATTACAACATCAATAACAAATTGTACTGCGACATTCACGCAAAGATGGTTGCCCGCCACAACCCTCCAGCCCCTAACTTAGAACCTGTCACAGTGCCTCCGTAAGTTTTTGCACTCTCTTCATAGTAATAATGTTTCTTTTGGTTTTAAAAATGTGTACAGCGTAAGTTATAAAAATCTAATAATTAACAATACTTTTTTTAAACATTTTTGTGTTAAAAAAAAAGAATGATTGTGCAGTGTTTCTACAGTTTTAATTACCTATTTATTTGAGGATTCAGAAAATTGAGCTTTTTATATAGGGAAGAATTATATACTTTCTTGAACAGTCTCATGATTTTTTATTTAAGTTACATAGAAGAAGGTGTTTGTGCATCATATTGATCTAAATAACACAATTAGCATATTTATATGTAACACATAAATGTTACTATTATATCTAGTAACTGTCTCAAGGAAATCATATTTTAGTAAATTTTAGGATGTATGTAATACCTTACAGTTGAATAGATGGGAGGACAATGTTCATTTTCGTCCTTGCTATTATCTTAGGGGAACAAACCCTCCACAGCAAATTACTTAACATCCCCATCGCAAGTTTCACACCACCTATCAACTTCATCTAGAGGAAAAGAGAATTCAACTATGTTTTATTAGATAATCATTATTTACCATTGTATGTAAAGTGCTTAATGCATAGCATAATTAGAACTGTTAAAGATATAGGTATATTTGAATTTTAATTTGTCATTTAGATGTAAGATCAAATTCACTTTGAAATTCATTCAGAACTTCACTTTTAAAAACTATAAATTTAACACAATATATAAAATTTCTTGAAAAATATGGCATTTCATTTATCGCTCTACTGATCTAAAAACTTGATCATACTTTATTTGGAAATATAAAAATAACTGAACCCAAATTCAAATCGTGTATTTCTGTTGAAAATTGGAGGTCAAAATTTTTCACAATCGCAATACTTTCCCTTACTATATATTTCATATAATGGTAAGTGAAAGTAAAAAATAAAATAAAAATCTGATGGAGCAAAGTCTGGACTATATGGTAGGTTGGAAAGAAGTTCAATACGATCAAGGTTTTAAACTTTTCCTTAGCACAATTTGAAGGGGAGTCATGACAGGGCTTCTAATCAAATGGCTGACTACACCATTTTTGTTTGAGATTACCTTGTATTAAAAAGGAATTCGATCTAGTATTATGTTTAGGGCATAGTAACAACCTAATTGCTTTATTTATTTAAAAATACTAAAAAATTGAAATAGCCAAAATATTTGAGGGGGAGTCAAGACCCCTATGACCCCCCTCCTGGATCCGCCCATGCCAACAAGATTATTGATATTAAGACTTCTGCTGAGTGTTTATTTAAATATGTATAGAATAAAAGAAAGAGGGTGTTTCTCATGAATGTAAAACACAAATTAAATAACTTGTTTCAGAGGCGGACGAACACCTGCCGGTGCTTTCCAATCCCAGGTTTCATCCACCCCATCACTAGGATCCCAATCTCCTCAGCCGGGGACATTGGCACCTCTTCCATTTCATGTAATTATTGTATTTAAATCATTAATTTTTTTATCAAAATTATTTACTTTTTATAAATCTATTAAGATCCTTTATAAGGATAAATAAAGAAAAAACTCTTTTTTTAAAAATAATTATGAATTATTATTGTAAGTGAATAAGAAAAGAAATCAGTATATGTGACAATTTCAGGCACCAAGAACCACAACAAGTCATGTGGCCCCGAGGCTAGGAACTCAGGTAGACATTTAAAAGAAAGGGAGTTATTGATCAATGTTGTGTGTTTTTATTGTTGCTTTTCATTATTTCATCCAAGATCAATCTAAAGCTCAGTTGATAATTTACTGGTTTGCAAATAATTACAGAATTATTAGAATTTGACAATAATTATACCTAATCAGTTCTGATAGAAATGTTGATTATTTTTTTAAATATTTAATTGGCATGAAATGTCAGTTTGAGTGGATAACATCAACATATAGTTTATTGATTAATCAAACCTTTCTAATTAGCTTCTACACAGGTCCTTTAACTTGAAAAAACTTTGTGATTTCTAACATTGACGACCTGAGTAGAAGCTATTTAGAAAGGTTTGATTTATCAATAAACTGTACATCATCCACTGTATCAATAAACTTGACATTATCCACATTGAATTATTACATTCAATTTTTTTTTTTTCTAGTCCAGATTATTGTTTTGAGCTGCTTTTAGCTTAAAAGCCATACAGTCATTTGTTAAGTAAAACAATTAGATGTTTTACAATTTGACTGTCAATATTAAAGCAAAAATTGATTATTAAATGAAATGATCAAAAAAGTTTTAATTTATTAGAGATAAAAATAATAATATTAAATTTGTATAAAAATTAAATTCCTTTGAAACTGACATTGATTTAATTCCACTAGATAGATACTTATTAGCAAATAAAATCAATTGATCAGCCAAAGTTATGCATAATGCATCCTGATCGAGTTTATTTCTTACCTATCTAATTTCAAGTATATATACATATATATATATATATATATATATATATATATATATATATATATATATATATATATATATATATATATATATCTTTTATCCTCCAATGAGTTATGTAACTGAATATCAATTGAGCTGAAACTATTAGAGGCTTTCCATATTCATTTGCTTTGGATATTAAAGCTTTTATTTTTCCTTCAGCTGTAGAATTCATTATCATACATTCATTCATTCTGGTGCTAGCTGCTATGAACTTTTACTAGTACTATTAAAATAAATAACTGTTTAGTTTTAAGTAAATGTTCTATTTAGTGTTCTCCCAACTTTTAGTTAGTCTCACTTTCTTTATGCACTGGCTGAATGATCAGAGAATTTATTTGGTAGGTAAATATTGAAATAAAGAGGATATTGGAATCTTAATTAGCATGCAATAAAAAAATAGGGTAAAATGTTTCTTAAGAAGTACATTATTAAGTGCATTATTTTTATTTAAAATTTTATTTTAATTAAAAATAATGAGAATTGCGCTCCCACTCCTCCTCATGGCGATGCTACATACCCCCCCACCCCCTGCCCTAAAAATTACATTGGTCTCCTTTACCTAGAAACTTAAATTTTGCCTAGTTCTTGTGAAAGTAAAATTATAAAATTGTAAATAATATACGATTTTACTTGCTGTGGTCTCTTCCATGCGTTTCCTTTTTACTCTAGATCAAAAGTTCATCTAAATTGAAACACCAAAAAATATGGTTCCCTTCAAGTTCCATAAGCATTCAACCTCCTTTTGAACACCCCTTGCCTCCTTAATCCTACAATTTTTCTATGCATATAAATACCAAGATGGGTTAAGAGGGCAGGGAATAGTAGTCATCATTAAAACCAGTTCTTCCAACTTTAACGTAGCCACGTTTTTCAAAACCTATCCATTGATCTTATACACCAATGTTAAGTTTAATCTATTCGATACTCTTCTTTTTTCTGCCACTATTATTTTATCCACTTCAAACATTCTGAGGTTTGGGAAAATATAAATAAAAATGTAAACAAACTTTGAATTTTTCTTTTCTTTTCTTTATATATATTATGATTCTCATATTGATATTTATCTCCTAAGCTGATTGATCATGTCAATGGATAAGTGGAGTAAAAATCAAGACTTTTTTAAATTTTTTAGAAGAAGTGCTTACTGCTAAACCACGGGAAAGTTTATTCTGCATGGTATTGACATCATATCTATTTCATCTTTTGTGCCACTCTAATTTAATCTTTACAACATTCATTAACTTATTCATTTCAATTTATTCAACTTTTTCTTTATTTAGTATAACATATGTGTGTTTGTTTGTTTGGTGCTTCTGTTATGTAATTCATGTTGTATTTTTGGTTAGTTAAATAAGAAAATCCAACACCATTATTTAAATCATTTATTTTCTATTTTAACAGTACTCTGAAAAATACATATACATATGGTGATATTGTAGTTAAATTAATTCAAAATCAAACATTTAAGTTAACTTGTTAGTATTTTCAACTGTACTATCGCACTTTTCAGAGATTTTTTTTTCCATATCATAATTCCTCTTACCAAATCCCAGTTAAGAATTTATAATTTATCCTGGTTTTTCCATTAATTCGTAAATTTTTAAACAATCCTTAACATCAGATCACAAAGGAAATCACATTATTGTAGGGATTATTATTCAATACCTATCATATTATCGTTATTATATATCATCAATGATTATTAGTTTAATATTGAAAAATAATTAATCATTAAAACTATAGGTATGTTTCTACAAGCACAGAAAACATTTTGGTCACTTATAGACTGCTCATGTTCCTCCCCACACTCTTTAGATTCTAAATTTCATTGGTTGGTTTTTCCATTTAATTCGTCAAGCATTGAAACAGTATTGAGCATTTTTTCTAAAACCAATATGTTCTTAAATATAAAGATGTGCTTGCAGGAACATTTGACCGTGATTTGGCTGTCATCACACTCAACTGTTAGGTTTTCCCCCTTAATTTTTTAATTAAGGGTACCCATTTTATGTAGGGTGGATTTGCCCCAGGAGGGTCTCTCGGCTGTCACAAGTTGTGGAAATTCTTGCCTTTTGGTTGATGGTTTGAACATGTTTAAAATCTTAATTATTTTAAATAATGTTTTTTTTTTTAAACAACTTTTATTCTTAATACTTAAAATTATATTGTCAGTTAATTTATATGTATATTTTTTTTTTCAAAGACACAAACATTTGCTCCAAGTGGACCAAAGCCGTTTGGCTCAACTGTGGCAAGTGTGCCTTCATCTGTGTTCACCCCCTCTAGTGTCGCTCCACCATCTAGTGCACCTGCAAATGTTGCTCCACCGCCAGCTCCACCAAGCAGCGGCATAACTAAACCATATTCTGGTAGGTTGTCAAATCTTAGGAAGTATATTTATACACAAATATGGATAAATAAACTTAAGTTTTTCCTTATTTACACAGGGTGTTTCGAATTACTACTGACAAAAAAATACCTGTGATTCTAGATCAAATTTCATACCAAAGAGATCCCGGGCATAGTCTATTTCCCTTTTTTTTTTATTAATCGCGGTTTTTGTGATTTTTCAATGAGCAGTTTCTTTTTCATTGAAAATCTTTTAAACAGTTTAAATAAAAATTAATAGAAAAATTTAGTTTCAGATTCAAAAGAGCACTGAATTTTCATCAAGTCTGGTTATCTAGTTTGCACAAAAAGCATCTAATATTATTGTGCTTTATTTTGTAGGGAAAAAAAAATATATCAATCATATTTTCCTGTAATAATAAATTTTTTACTCACTGTCGAGGGAATAATATCTCATTGTTGTTATTAATTTTAAAAAGAGACATGTGTTGTATTAGTGTGCTTTGTTATAAATACAAATGTATTCTGATATATCTTTCTAATCAAGCGTAGTAATTATCTGTATTATCACAGCGTAATATTAACATGGTGTCAGGTAAGAATTGAACAAACCTAATTTGATGGAAAGTCTACCTATACCTCGTGAGTTATATCTCTCGGCTCTTAAAAAATACAATGAAAAGTTGGGAAGTTTTCAATTGTCAATGGGAGAACTATCAGATCCTACTTTCTACTGGTAAGAAAGACTTCTCAGGCAAGGAGCTACATACAGCCTTCTTTATGTCTCCTCTGGGCACAGAGGGCTCACAACTTTTGAATAAATTGTGGGTGGCTGTGGAGGAAATAATTTGGAAACAACGTCTAGGTGCAGCTGAATCCTGATGAGAAAGGAAATCCTTGGGTGAAAAGTCAAGTCGTTTGTGTTGAGACTGACAGAAGATATCTCGTCAAAGTGGATGGGAGATTATACCGTTGAAATAGACGGTTTACAAGAACTTAAGGAGGGAGATGTTAAGAGAATAATTACATTAATTATTAATGTTAAAAAGAGACATGTGTTATATATCGAGCGCAATAATCATCTGTATTATCACCTAGCAATATTAACACTCAATGAATCAACTAATAATTTTAATAGTGGAAAACATTGCAGAAAACAAGCTTTAAAATGACATTAAATTTTCATCTAATTTCTGAATGTTTCACGGAAAGACTGCTAAAAAAACTAATGGAAAACAGGTTAGGTAAAGTTCTAAAACTTTAATTTAAAAATTAAATTAACTGCAATTTAAAATTTCAAACTCAAAATTTAATTATTAAATTACACTCTATTTCAGATTTGCTCCTAAGGAGTTTTAATAATTTCAAAAACTAAACAATTTCCAAATAAAAATATATAGGTAAGTGAAAGTAAAAAATTAATTGGTAAATAAAAATCTTTTAATAAATTATTAATGTAATTTAATTATTAAATTACACTCTATTTCACATTTGCTCCTAAGGAGTTTTAATAATTTCAAAAACTAAACAATTTCCAAATAAAAAAAAATTAATTGGTAAATAAAAATCTTTTAATAAATTAAAATGTAGGAACTGACTAGGTTGAATTAGTTTAAAATTTTAAATTGCCGAACTATTTTATAAATTTTATTTTTATACTGTACCTTACTCTCGATTTCTTTTGTACCCATCTTTCAGTGAAACATTTTTAAATTAAATGAACACAATAACATTTTGAAGCTAAACTAATAAGGTCTCTAGTTTATCCAGCAATAAAAACCAGATGTTGATTGACCAAGTTAAGAAGTTATAATTCCTTGGTATAATATTTTCCCCTGCAAAAATTGCTGAACACACAATATTATTAGACACTTCATATATCTTTTTTCTGCTAAATAGATAACCAGACTTCTATATTCCCAGGCTCCTTTCCTCTCATTGGTTTGTGATAGCTTTCTTTACTGGTCATCCATTAAGTATCAACTTATCTTTCATTCATTTTTATTAGAAATAAAGTTATTCTAAAGGTGTGCCTGATCTTATTCTTCTGTTTATATTTTTTATTGAAGTACTAGTAACAATATATTTATATCAAAATGTATGCAATCCTGTTAAATTAAATTTGGATTAAAATAAGGTCTCATTCAGCAAATTTATTCTAAATAAAATATGTTGTGCAGCAGAACTTTATTATCAGAATTATCTCTTATTATCCTCATAATTCTCATTCATCATCATAATAGGTTCATCAATCATCACCTCATAATAGGTCCCAATTCTCATACTTCAGTATTACTCAGAAATTAAGAAAAAAAGTGCATTTCACTCATCCAATACAAGACCAGTCTACTCAATATGCACTCCATATTCTTTCTAAGGAACGAAATTTTATTAAAATTAATGATTTTATTATTTTAATAAAATTATGATAAATATAATAGACCAGTCAGCCACTGAAATCACAAGATACGCGTATGTTTTTGTCTTTGTGTGTGCGCGGTGTGTGTGCCACTGCCTCTCTCTACTCAGCCCTTTCGCACTCAAACAGTTTTTTATTTAGTTTGTTTTTAGATATAATTATAGTTCTACTGTATTTGTAAATATACAGTAGTTCAAAATTTGCTAAAATACCATTTTATATTTGTAATACTATTTTTGGATTAACTTTCTTCTAATTTCGCCTGCTTCAATAGATTGCAATAATGATTCATATTTGATTTTTAGTATTAATCATGTATGTATTATGGTTTTATAAAGATATGAATCACTGAATATAATTCACCCATTATTGGCTGTAATAATGAAGATGAAATATTGTCACTTGGTACTTTCTTTTTTCATAATTTATCTCTGTTAAGAAAATGAGTTTATAATTGGTTATTAGGTAATATTATGAATTAATATAATTCCTCACATTTAGGTTTCTCAACACCAAAACCAAACATCAATCTTTCTAGAGGTAACAATCAGACATGGCTGCATGTATTATAAAACAGAGCTTCAAAAGAAAAAAAAACATTCCTATGAGGGCATTAATATTACTAAAGAATAACAACTAAAGGGATCCTACAGATTCAGCACTGTTTTGAGAGCTGGTCTATTGTCTTCACATTAGGCCCTAATATATTAGTATCACAATAAATGTATTACTAACAATATTTTCCTTTTCTTTCTTTTTCAGCTTTCAATTTTAATCCTAAACCAAGACCATTTTCCATTTCTCAAAATTAAGTGCTAATTTGTAGTAAATAAAAATGCTTAGTACATTTTGTTTTTTCCTTTTATTGTTTTACAATTGCATTAAATAACCTTTTTCATGTTTGTTCTAGCTTTCTAAATTATTTATTTATTTATTATTTAGCTTTGTTACTTATTTTCTTTAACTATTATTAATAAACTGCTTTTGCATGTTTCTTCTTTGTGTTCATTTCCACTAATTTTCATCTGGTCATAACATTGCATGCTCGTTTATTTATTCTTTAAAGACCCTTGTACTACTGTAATTTGGCCTCCTTCCTCATCCCATTCTGAATTCGTGAAATCTGAAACTTCAACGAGTGGGTTTGAAGAAAAACGGATGTCGATTTGTTCTGAGGAAGTTTGTTCTTTTTCTAGCAAAAAGAAAAATATAAGTAGTGCAATATTGGAAGAGGATAGATGTCCTTCTCCAGTTCCCATGGAAGGTGCCCTAAATACAATGAAAAAAGGAACTGTTGAGAAAACTGTTATAGAAGCTGGAGAAAGGGTTTTGAAAACTAGAAGAAGTGTGACCCCTCAGCCTTCCCCCCAACAAAGTTTGCGGCCATCTTCTCCATGGGCCATGTCCTCCAGGCCAAAGACGCCGGAGTTACTTGATATTTCTTCTAAACCCCATGATATACAGTCCCTACTTCCTCCTGCATGCCTCATGAGACCTATGACACCCCAACAGGTAATTGTGTTTCCTCCAGAATGTCCTACTGTCATGTATTCAAGATCCCCGACCCCACAACGAGATATACGAAAAGTTCCAGATCGTTGTACAACTTGCCCAAGCCCACTTAATGCTCTTGTTCCTTACACAGATATAAAAAAAACAGATAAGTCAATTGAAAAGATTGAAACTAGTCAATCCTATAAAGAAAATTCTAAAAAAGAAAAGATTAAAAAAGAGCATAAAATTGAAAAGAGCCAAAAGACAGAAAAGGAACATAAAGCCGAAAAAATAGAAAAGAAAACCAAAAAAATTGAACAGAAGACTGAAAAAATAGAACAGAAAACTGAAAAACAACATAACAATGAGACTGCGACAGAATCTAAGAAAATAGAAATAAAATTAGGAAGCGTAACAGTCGGTAAAGAAACTTCTGAGGAAACTGATGTTTTGGAGAAAATGTTTTATTCAAAATCAGAAGTTGAGAAATTGATTCAAAAGGAAGTATCTAAAGCATTGTTAGCTAAAGAAGAAATGATGACTAAACTACCAAAAGATAAAAAGATAGAGCCTGTTTCTGTACATGATTTACCAAAACCTATTACCCAAAGTGGTTGGATGACAAACGCCCTGACAACAGCATCTGATCGACCATTTTCTCCTGTGCCTTTTCCAAAGCCATTGGAACTTCCATCTGTTTCTAATATCAATCCCATGGAACCAATGGAAACAAAAAAAGATGATAAGCCTGTTCCTCTTCCTCCAGAAACAAAACCCTATTTCCCACCCGCACCACCACCTCCTGAAAAAGAGAAACTGGATGACCGAGTGGGGAGAGCTTTAAGAGAAGTTGGTTGCCCCTCTCCTCTGACTGGTGCATTGACTGTTGCTCCAGAACGACCTTACTCTCCCATTCCTACTTTCACCTCTGTTAAACAAGTTTCAAAAACAAAAGATACTTTTAAACCCATACCAGGGCACAAAAAAGAGATGTCAATGGCTTCTGCTTTGACTATTGCCCCATCTGTGCCATTTACTGTACCTGGTAAAACTCCAATCCCACAAACAATACCCTCTGTTAGCATCGATGATGTTAATACAGCCAGTGCTTTTAAACCTGTTACTTCAAAAATATCCTCATTCACTAGTGCCGAAAAAAAATCTGTCAAGTCTGAAAAAAGTGGTGTGTGTATGGCACTAATAACAGAAGGAGGCAAAGTAAAAGAAACAGTTAGAGTCTCTCCCATACCTCGTCCCTTAATTTCTACATCAATAAAACCTACTCCAGCATATATACCTCAACCAGCAAAAACAAAACAAGAAAAAATTGAAAAACTTGAAGAATCTTCTCAAAGTGAAAAGGTAGAAATTTGTCAAACCAAAAATTCCTCTATGAGACCTTTAACCCCATCTGGCCTTCATCCTCCCAGTTACTTACCATCTTATCAACAAAACATTGGTGAGATACCATTAAGAAATCCTGCTGTTTCCCCGGTTCCTCATCAAATAAAAGCACCTGAAGTAAATCCTACTCCAATGGAATATGCTCATGTTTCTAATCCTAAAATGGTAGCTCAATATAAAGCAACTACATATAGTGAAACTAAAACACATTCTGCACAGAAAAGCAGTGTGAAATCTACACATTTTCAAGAAACACAGAAAAAAGATGGATTAAAATCGCATAGGGAGGGACTTTCCCCTCAAAGCTGGAAAGTTGGAAAATACAGACAAGTTCAAAATTTATCTCCAATCACTGTGAGGTTGTCTTCACCACGCCCACACTCTCCTAGACCTCCAACAGGAGAAACTTTGCAAGCAGCTGATGCAAATGTTTTCATTCATAAACCTCGCCCTTCCTCTCCTCTTCCTCCAACAGTTAAAGTCGACGTCAAATACCCTCCTATCACCACTTCAGGAACAACAATTGGCTCTGAGAAGTCAGCATTTTCAAAAGCTGGAAAAAATGGAGAAACTACCACCAGCTCTGTTCATAAAAAAATGAACGAATCTTGTCAGAAACAGTGCTCTGAATCAACTTGTAAAACTGCTTGTCAAAAAGTCAATAAGCCTACCCCCTCTGTGGGACAGAGAGAGGAAATTCACTTCAGTTCCATTAAGCAAGAAGCATCGGGTAGCCACAGTGGACAAAAAATGAATCAAGTTCAACAACTCAGCAAAGAACAGGAAAAATATAGCAGCCATTTATTGGCACGTAAGGAACAAGCACTTTCAAATAGTCAAAGGATGATTCGTGAGGAGCAAGTGCAGCAAATTTTTTCTACTGATCAAGGAAACAGTTGCAGCCAGCGAAAAGAGAAAACATTTTCAGGTAGCAAACAATTCATTCACTCTGAGCAAGGGCACTCTAATAGCCAACAGGTGATGTATAAGGAGCAGGGGCATTCTAGCAGCCAGCAAATCGCACACTCTGAACAGAAATTAGTTACTGAAAATGAACAAAGAGCATCACGCATAGAAAATAAAGAAAGTCGGACTGACCAACAAATAGTGCACTCAACAAAGAAATCTGAAATGGCTTCTTTGAATTCTGAGGTAATAAAAGAAATTACCCCTCGAGGTTTGACTAGTTTCAGGGCATATGGAGAGACAAGTCAAAAAACCTTAGGGCACCAAGGTCATGATACTTCTGTTAGAGACACAATTAATATTAAAAGTAATGGAAAATTTATTTCAAACAAAACTAATTTTGTTTTGCCGGATAATAAAAGTGCTAAAACTAGCGTTGAATCCCCCCATCCCACTTTCCCATCCCTTCCTCCACTGAGTGATGTTGACCGGACTGCAGGTGCTGGTGGTGTAGGAGGCAGGACTGGAACTCTGGCAGGCTCCAGTGCTCCTAAGCGTGGCCGAGGGATACTTAACCCTAGCGTGGCTCCTGGTGCTCGTATACCACTTTGCGGACACTGCAATATGCAAATAAGGTATCTAGCCATTGCCTGCTGAGTGACTGCTTGCCTCTTTCGAATACTACTAACTAAAATAAAAACCCTTTTATTCCTTCATTGAAGCAGTACAGGATGCTTAGTAAATATATCAAAATGCATGGAAAACTCATTTTATACAATAAGAAGAAATGGATATTATTTCTTTGTTTACTAATAATTGAAATAAGATTTAAAAATTATGAAATTCTTTGGAAATCAACTATTTAACAACCTAGTCTTGTGATGTGTGATGTTAAAAACAACCATTAGGGTACATTAACAATAATAAAAGAACAAATACTTTGAAAACAAGATTTTCAAGACATCTCATGCTTGACAAACATTACTGTGAGCTATTTTCTAAAGTTATTTCATATGATTTTTTATGATGAAAGAATATCCAAAGATTTTTTTTTTTAAATGTATTTATTTTCCTAAAATTATTAAAAGTAATGACCTATTAAATAGTGTATTATATAGTATTAAATAATAATAATATTTATTATATTATTTTGAAAGTAATATTTGTTTATTTTTCACCCAGCATAGTTATCTTGCTTATCATTAGATGAATACTTATTTTATTATCTAACAAGTAATCTTATTCCCAATTCAAACTTTTATAGAGAAACAATTGAAATATTTTAGACTTTAGGGTAAATCTTTCAAAATCAATTAAATATATTTTGAATAATTTCTCTATTCTGATTGAGACAGATACTTTTACAGATATTTTGAAAAATGCAGCTTTACTATTCCTAAAAACTATCATGAAACACCACTAGTAATAAATAATGTGTGACATGATTAAATTAATTAATAGTAATAAAATGTTTTAATATATATATATATATGGGGAGGTGGGGCACAATGAAACACAAAAGTTTTATTTACCCATAGCACCCCACCTGAGACTTTATTTTCAATTTTTTATTTTTCCATGTTACCTTAGGATCTAATCTATTTAAGAAATGCGTAAAACATTATTTTATGCATCATGTCTGACCACGAGCAGCTATTTTCCAAAAAAATAATTTTGTTTCATTGTGCCCCATGCCCAGGGTACAATGAAACAGCTGAAAAAAAACAACACCATAATTAACAAAAATCTTTATTTGGTTTTCAGTCGGTTTTGTTTTTCTGCTTTCCCGTAGCCACGAAATTCTTCAGGAAAGAGGAAAGTTTGACTTTGGAAGGAAGTTGTCAGAAATGAATACATTTTTTTTTGGCGATCCTTTCCAATTTCGCACCAATCTGTATGAAAATGAAAAAAACGACTGCTTATTGCATAATGAAAAATACATGCGGCACGATGAAACAATAGTGGGACTCCATGAAATGTTTCACTGTGCCCTGAATGCCTTGTTTCAAGGCCATTTTGATGTCTTTAACTTGAAAATGAAAAAGTTGTAAGAGCAGATTGAATAAAATAATCACGCATATCTAGAGACGAAAATCCATTTGACGAAAAATTTTAGTTTTGCCACACAAAACCGAACTTCTGCACGTGGAGTCTTTAACGAAAGAAGTCGAAAGGGGACAATAAGACAATAAGCCACCCTTACCGCTTGCTGTCTGAATTTCGTTGCTCTAGAACTTTTGGTTCGCCCAGTGCACCTACTGTTTCATTGTGCCCCACCCCTCCCCCCTATATAATAGTTAATGCATTGTAAATAGCACTACTTTCACAATATCCTTTTTCTGTACAAATAGCTTTTTCTTTCTTCCATTTTGGTTTCAATGCATGTTTTGATAGTTGTTGTTTTGGTAGTAACTCAATCATGTGAATAAACTTGTTTCAGAAAAAAATAGATTGGGCTACTAACTTTACTTGCTATTAAATTTCAGTTGCTTACTTTACCAATTTGCAGCCAAAGACAAAGTATAGGTTTTCAGTTTTATTAAGGCAAATAAAGCTGAAAATTTTATTTTAAATATAAATTTTAAAAAATCTTTATAGTAAATGGAAATGGAAGTAGATGGAGATATATTTGTCAATAAATTATATTAAGGAGGTAAGGTGTGTCCGAAAATTAAAAACGCTTTGTCATTGATCAGCAGAGTATTTAATCACTGGTGACACCCCACGCTATCTCCTTGATAAATATGTCTTTTAAACAGGTCAATATTAGAATTTCGAATTCTGATTTAAAAAATTAAAAAGTGTGCTGTTTTGTTTGAATGTTTTCTTTCACATTTAGAGTTAAAACACTAAAAATCAATCTTTTGTGTTTTATTGATGTTTCAAGTTTTTTCTTAAATAATAACCAAAGTGTTTTTGATGTGCTTAATTTCCAGTGAAATAAAACCTTTTAATGTCAAAGTAAATAGTACTGAAATAAAAATTCTGTTTTTTTTTTTTTTTTTTTTTTTTTTTTTTTTTCTTGTTTTTATATTATATAATGGTTTATGAAACTATATAATAAAACTTCAACACTAAAATTACTAAAAATAAAATTAGTTATTTTTTAACTATCAGCTAAAAGGTTTTAAAGTGAGAATTCATTTATAGTCTTATTGAAAGATTATGCATGAAATGAAAGTCTTGATTTCACTGGGTGCTTATTTATTTTGAATAATTTAAATAATAAATTAATTATTATTGTGTGTTTTTAAGTTTTCTCCTATTATTATTTTTATTTTGTAACAGTGCATGACTCAGTTGTGAACGAGTTGTCTGAAACATTAACAGAATTAGAAACATTACAAGACTCATCATACAGAGTGTGTAACATTTGTGATAAAAAAATAACCAGGTAACCAAATTAAGTTATATATATTAATACAGTTTTAGATATTGGTAGTCAAAAATTATTATAATATAGAAACAAAGACAATTTAATAGTAATGTCATGGTAAAGAGCAATACCACATTATATTTCAAGATTATTCCTATGATTATTTATAATAAAACACAATAAAAAAATTGTCTCCTTCGTGGAATTATATCTGATTCCCAGAAGCAATTTTAACTTCAGAATTTGGGACTGAGCAAAAATCCCCAAGCCTTCAGGCAGTTTATAAAAACAAATAAAGGACTAAACCTGAATAGAACCTCAGAATAGTAAAAACCATCAGCCAAATTACTGTTGATCATCATTGCCCAAAATTATAATGAATTTTTCAAGCACACTTATAATTGATCAGAGGTCCAAAATGGACCAGAAAAAGATAGTTTTGCTCAATGATACTAATTGATTATTTACATAAGACCAATATCATTAAATATATATTTTTTAATAGCTGAAACCAAACACAAATTCTATTTGGAAAAAAAAAATATCCCTTTAGCTTATAAAATAAAATATCAGAAAATTTCAGTTGGTCCCTTATTGCATATTAATGTTCAGATAATCTTATTTTATTTTAAATTTTATAATTAACATTATAATTTGAAAAAATAGTCAAGCTAGATTCTAACCTGAATTGAAACTGCTTAGGGGACCTTTCATCACAGCCTTGGGAAAAATCTGGTGTCCAGAGCATTTTGTATGCGTCAATGCAAAATGTAGCAGGCCTCTTCAAGATATTGGCTTTGTAGAAGAAGCTGATGGTCTTTACTGTGAATTCTGTTTCGAGAAATATCTGGCTCCAACATGTGACAAGTGCAATTCCAAGATTAAAGGAGTAAGTGTTTATCTAAGATATATAATTTAGAAACTGTTATTGTTGATACAATATGTAGTAAAACTTCTCTTAACTGACACCTCTCCATAGCGGACACCCCTCTTAACCTACAACTTTGTCATATTTCCATTACAAATTTAATGCATTTCAACCTCTCTACAACTCTCCTTTGCGAAAAGGACACAAATCACTTTCACAGTCACTTTTCACTCATCTATAAAAAAAAAAATGTATGTTTACATCCTCTTTATACCTATCCTAACATTACCTGGATAGGCAAAATTTAGGACTCCCACTGTAGTATCATCCAATTAGCCCTAGCAGTATAAATTGATGTTAAAGAAACAAACAAATAAATCTGCAATTTATCTACCATTTATAGACACAGACAAACTTTTATTTGAATGTTGTTAATGTGGTAGAAAATCATTTTTTTTTAATCTAAATTTTTCAAAGTGCTCAAAGGCCAAGTACTAAAAATTTAAGTTTTTACAACCACATTTTTATATGTTGCCAAATGCATCAAGAACTTTATTCAGTTCTAAAGAACAGTAATCATGTTTCATAATTATAGTCATCTAATGCAATAGTGCATGTAAGCTTTAATAATCATATCTTCCTCTAAGCAAGAGATTATATAATTATAATGTTTAAATCTCTTAAAGGTAATGATCGCCATATGTTTAATCTAATTAATTACACCTGTTGTGCTTTCAGGATTGCTTGAATGCAATAGGAAAACATTTCCACCCTGAATGCTTTGCCTGTGCCTACTGTGGAAAATTATTCGGAAACAACCCCTTCTTTTTAGAGGATTCTCTACCATATTGTGAAGCTGGTATGTTTAGATAGTAAAATTAGCTCATAATTTCTGCATATTATTTAACTAATCAATTGATGTAACATCAGTAATACTTCCAGTCATTTGGATCAAGTTCCAAAGGTACCTGGAGAAATGGACAATAAACATCATTCACCATTATAAATATGAAATTATAAGCTTGCATTTTGATTTTTAAAAAATTAATTGAAAGATAATATTGATATTTTATAATAGATATGAGTAGTAACATTAAAAAACTCGCCTTATCTAACTAGTGGTTACCTTCATCGCGTTTAAAGTCTAAATTCCGAACTTCAAGTTTCTATCATTAGTAGTTTTTGCTCTGCGTTGATTCTGTCAGTCAGGACAAAGCCTCTTATATATATAGAGATAAGCTAAAACCAAAAAAAAAAAAAAAAAATTTAAAATTACTTTACCAGAAACATTGTTTAAGTGGAGCTTATATTTCTCTTTTTATGGTTAAATTTCTTCTCTCGTCAGTTACAGATTTCCATTTTTTAAAAATGGTATCAATCATTTTTATAATCTGTTTTTGTAGATTGGAATGAATTATTTACAACTAAATGCTTCTCCTGTGGGTTCCCCATTGAAGCTGGTGATCGTTGGGTAGAAGCTCTTAACAATAACTATCATAGCCAGTGTTTTAACTGTACGGTATGTATAATACATAAATTTTGTTATCATATATAATATTAGCAAAGAAAATAAAATACCAGAATATTATAAGAATTTATTTTATTTTTAATTTTTAGATGTGTAAAAAGAACCTCGAAGGGCAAAGCTTCTATGCAAAGGCAGGAAGGCCATTCTGCAAGAACCATGCTCGCTAATTTAAATTAAACCAATTACAATCCTAGTCATGGTTCACAGTCGGGTTTACTTTGTAAACACTTCTGTTTATTTATATATAAATAATATTATCTCATGTTTATAGTCAATGATAAAACATTTCAAGTTATTGTATTTTCATTTATTTGGTACCATCTTATTTAGAATTAATAAGTAAAATTTTATTATTTTCAAAATAATGAAAACATTTATTGTAATTATCAATATTCTATTTTAATTTGTAATTTTTTTTTTTTTTTATTTCCTCATAAATTGGGTCTTGGATCAGTTGTCTCAATGTTTCTAATTGTATCTTTAAGACTTCCTTCTTCACTAAATAATATACTTAGTTTAATTCAGATGAAAATGTAATATTTTTATATTAGATAATGTACAACAATATCTAATATTAATAATATACAGGAACATTGTATAGGCAGTAGAAAATAAGAATCAGTTACCAATGCATGTGTTAAGTTTAATTCTAAACACGATTTTTTTTTTTTTTTTTTTTTTTTTAAGTACATTAGGAAATAATGTAAATATAAATGTTAGCATTAAAATAAAAACTAACGAAATAGTGTTGTTAACTTCTTATAATTATCAAAATGAAAGTAGTGGAGCAGAATGTAATATTAAAATTATTTGAAGTTAACAAAACTAAAGCTCTTCATTTTAATGGGTAATTTCTTTGTTACTGTTGTGAAATAGTTGAAATTAATAAAAAAATTTACTAACTAATAATGTTATGAAAAAAAATGGAATGTTTGCCTTATGTACTACAAAGCATGCTACACAACATGCAGCAAATCAATGCAGAGTATTTTAAGGCTGTATGGAATGCTATATAATTAGTCGTGTGAGTAATGTAATCTGAAATTAGATGTTAAGTTGTCTTATCTCAAATATTTATACAACATATATTTATTCATATTGAATTAGAAATTTAGAGCATATCTTTGTTCAGAAATTGATAATGTGCCGGTGATCATTCATGTGCTTATATTATAATAATATCAAGCTTAAATGACAGTTTACTGTTCGATTTATCATAGCTGCATAAATAAATTTTAAAAATTCTGCTAATTTTGTCTTATTATTATTTTATTTCACCATGTTTGACTAACTTCAGTTTCTTCATAAATAAGACTTATCAATGTTTATTAATCTCTTTATTTTCCAAAAGACTCATGAATGTTTAATCATCTGTTCATAAATATTTTTACTGATATCCCCAACCAACTGCCCGAGTTGCACATATCCTGTAATAAAAAGATGTAGATGAAGGTATAGGTAGCTTTAGTACTATTAGTGAATAGGTGTATCTATTAGTAATATTAGATACACCTTCCTTAAGTTAAGGAAGGTAACTTCCTCATGGACATTGATTATTGTGACAATATTGAATTACAAACAATCAAAAGATAAACATATTGATTCCATATATTGATAAACATATTGAATCCAAAAGGATTGTATAAAAATGAGGCGTTTAGAGGCCTCATAAAATTAATACTACACCAATATGTTATCATGCAAAACCACCATTTACTCAAAGATCATATAACAGATTAAAGTTTGATTCATCACACAGAAACAGGGAGAAAGCTACAATGGGGGTGGGCTAAGATTTTACCCAGTCTGTTTATAGGATAGCAAACGGCAATGATTTTCAAGTTTGTTAAATAAAATTATACAGTGAGATCTAGTGATTATATATATCTAATATATATATATTCCATTTTATTAGGTTGCAGTACAGCACTGCTCTATATATCTTTCCTGTTAGCTCATGTTAATCTATTTGAATTGACCTTTTACAAATCTTTAAATAGATTCCTTGGCACTAGATAAATCATTTTCTTTAATTTTGACAATATATAAACAGTATAGTATTTTGAGCTAAGATGTTATCCATCAATGTGGCACACAGTAAATGAGAGTCAACACAATGTTTCAAACAAAGGATTTATAAAAATTAAATTAAATTTCTTCTTCTTTCTCTTCCTCCTTTGTGCCTTTCAGCGTGGAGGTGCCTCTGTCCATGTAAACCAAGCCTCCCAGTTCCGAGCCAGCGCCTTCATGGCATTCCAGTTTTTACCTCTTTTCTCTCCCACACTGGAGATGTAGTCTGTCCATTGAGTCCTGGGTCTCCCTCTGGGGCGTTTTCCTGTTGGTCTGGCCTCGAAGTATTTTCTAGCATCCCGGTCCTCATTCATCCGACAGAGATGTCCGAACCATCTAAGTTGCCTCTTTTCAAGAATATCTTTTAGAGAAGTAATCCCTAGATCCTCTCTAGTCCTATCATTCCTGATACGATCCCTTCTGGTTCGGCCCGCTACTTTTCGGAGGTACCTCATTTCCGATGCAGTAACTCTACTTAGGTGCTTATCTAATGGTACCCAGCTTTCACTTCCATATAGAAGGGTAGGTAGGAAAACAGCTTTGAAGATATGCAGCTTAACATAAATTATATTTACAATTTTTAAATATTACAAAATAAAATATAATTATTTAGGTAAGTTGTATATAATAGAACCATTATATCAAAATTTATTTTTAAAATTTTGTATGATTCTTAAAATATAAAGTAAATGTAAAATTAAATATGTATTCAATTGTAATATTGAATTTTCAAAAACAAACAACAGAATATTTGATCATTCTGATTCTTTCAAATCTTCTTCAGAATCCACCATCAAAATACTATTATCAACTTCTTAAGGTTTTAGTAAGGGAATCATACCTCTTGTAGATGCTTTTCTGAATTTCCAAGGTGTATTCCATAATATTAAAGAGAGGATCTGATGTCAACAATAACGTGTTCACCATATCTCTGTGAGCTTTCATGAGAATGAAACTCTCTAAAGTCCCTAAAATCTTTATTTTGGGCTTCTAGAGCTTCTTCAGATAGCATACCAATAGGCAGAGGAGAATATTTGATAATTTTAACACTATGAATGAAAAGTGTGCTCATTGCATGGGCATAGACATATAATACCATGAATAAAAGTTAATGCTCAATTTTCTTATTTCATTGGCACTAGAGGAACTCTAGACAAAACTTTTAAAATAAGTCAGGCAGTTCTATCACTCATAAAACCAAAACCAGGTTCCGATCGTTCGATTGACCACTAAACACTTTTCTGTAACCATGGGAGTCCGCAGGAGGGGGGGGGGCTGCTCACCCCCCCTAGAAATTTCGATAAACAAAAACTACAAATGAAATAAATTCGTAATCATTTACTACATTATTAAGCATTATACAAAATTAAGCATTAAATATATTAATTAAGCATTATATGAAAAATAAAAAAAGGTGTTACTTTTAAATTTCAATAAGATTTATTTTGAAAGCTTGAATGAGCTTTATAAGGTCAGAATACCTTTCCCCTGCTTAAAGAATTTTACCAATTTTTTTGCCTGCCCCCATAGACGAAATCCCTTGTCTGTAAATAATATTAAAAAACATTCAAATATTCTGATCCACATGGGTAAAATGGAAAGACCGAAAAAGTATTTTTTTATTTATTTGCATTTAGGGATAATACTGCTGGTAATCATTAAATTTTGGAGATCTCCCTAAACAGGTTTGGCTATATATTTCTTTCAGTAGAGCGCTGCACACTTGACCATCCACCATTATGAACAAACATATATTCGTATACTTAACCGTTATTTCCTTATTTTTTATTTAAATTTTAATACATAAAAATTCATGAGTCAATTTCATTTTGGATTTCTCTTCAGGTAACGCCAGCAGTCTCTGTTCAAATTATTTAAAAAAACTATCTATCTCAGCTAGATTGTTGTTTTGATGAGACCAAAAAGATTTTTTCATTTAGTTGAAGTAAACTATTTCCACCTAGATTGGCAATTCCTCCCCCTGTGTGACACTGTAAAACTAAGACTGCCACGGATGTCTCAGTTTATACATATACTAGAAGCCTGCAAAATAGTTTTTAGCAAGCTTATTTCTAGAATTATATCTCAATTTTTATATATTGCTTACGGTCCATTGAGTAGCCCAAATTGTTTTTCTAGAAATGCATATTATTCAGTGAGATTGCACTTAAGAAAAATGCTTTAATCAAAAACGCTTGTCGGATTGGGTACCGCTAACTATCTATAAATAAATCTGCAGTCATTTTTATGCAGTAACTACTTCGAAAAATCTGAATTTTGTCCAGATAAACTCGGTTAGGAACCACTGTGCGGTGCCAGGGGAGTAGCCCGCTACCAGAAGTAGTAGGGGGATGCCCGGTTATGACCACCACGTCAATCCCTTCATAACTCTCCTGTCCCTTGCATCTCCATCCCTCAGTTTTGCTCTTGGCTACTTGGGGTTCAGACCAAAAAAAAAAAAAATTAAATAAAAAACAGCCAATCGCATTGACGAATTTTTCGGGGCCGGAGCGGTCAACCCTCCTGGCCCAGAACAACCTTTTAGCGGGCGGTACCTGGGGGGACCTCCTCGGCCCCAGCCAATAGTCCAACAGCAGTACAGTCGTACCGCTTGGCACTCAACTTATTACTAAAATGACTATTAAAAAATAGGGGTTAGTGATAAAAGGGTGAAAATTTAGGGCTGTATGTATTTTTTTAATGCCACATTATAAATTTGTCCAAAAAAAAAGATTTAGGGATGGACAACCCTTATCACTTAGGGGTATGAAAAATAGATAGTAGCCGATTCTCAGACCTACTGAATATGCATATAAAATTTTATAAAAATGGGTCCGGAGGAGTACGGTAACTAACATTGTGACACGAGAATTTTATATATAAGATAAATTTTGTTTTGTTTTCTAAGAGCCCTAACAATGATGATTTCATTTAAAAATATACATATACATAAAAACATTTGTTTACATATACATGAGCAAGCCACCTAAATTTCTGATATTGTAATTTTAACAAATAAAATTATTAATTAATATAAAATTCTTTTTGTTTTTTAATGAATGATAAAATGAAAGTTCTGAAGGCTAACAAAATGAAGAATATAATTATGCCTCATATTTATATTTGGATCATTGGAGAATTAGTCCACTCGGTTGCCAACTTTTCATCTTTAAGGAAAAACTAAGCAGCAGTGGATGTCACAGAAGATTTACATTTATACATTAGGAATTTGATGAAAACAACAAAATATTAACAAAAATATTTTTTTTTATTATAAGATTAATTTTAAAATCCATAAAAAAGATATAAGAGTATTAAAAGCTAAAGGTAACTTCAATATTTCAATAATACCATTAAATTTTATCTTGCACAAAATGATATTAAACTTTAACAGTTTCCTTGGTCTTAGATGTTTTGATTTCTTCAGCTTCGGTGTTAAATTTTTCCTACAAAGATAAAACCATTATAAATACATTTATAAAATTTAAAATATTTCAGATATTCAAATTTTGTCACACTTACTATGTCGTAAATAACTTTAATTATCAAAGAGCAGCTGGGACAAGTAGCTATTTCTTCACCAGCTGCAAGTTCGTCCTGTAAAAGAATTTCAGTAATAATAAACACATTTTTTAGTTAAACATAATTCAACAAATCAGCACTAAAACAATAAAATTAATATTAAGGAAAATAGCAGAGCAAGAATAATTTAATATGAAAATAAGTAACCATTTAAAGTTAAGATAGTAATAGATTGGTAAATATATTATTTGTAAATATAATATAATTACCATAACTTATTCAGATGGTTTTTCATTTTCTATGTCACAAACTTTCAACACTAAATGAGGTTCGAATAAAGTAATTAAATTATTCAAGACATTTTACTAAGCTCAAGGTCCTCGGTTCAAACGTAGATCAGCAGGCCTATCAAGGAAACACACAGCCTTTTTGAAGGCAGTACTTTTATAATGGGTGGGGGGCCCGAAAGGCTATCAGAAAAAAGGAGGCAGTGTTACTTAAAATAATTAATTAGGGAAAAAACATCAGTTGAGTGTAATTTTGTCACTTCCTTACTAAGTATTGAACTCATGATTCTCAATAGTTTTTTATTATTATCTCTTTCTATTTTTTATTCTTTACGCTAATCAACCCTTTTAGATCAAGAACACATAAGAAAGATCGACATTATCTGATGAAAATTTTGATAGATATTACAATAATAAAAAATTGGCAATTTTTGTTGAATAATAAGAAATTGGCAATTTTTGTTGAATAATAAGAAATTGGCAATTTTGGTTGAATAATAAGAAATTGGCAATTTTTGTTGAATAATAAGAAATTGGCAATTTTTGTTGAATAGTAAGAAATTGGCAAATTTTATAAATTTCAATAATCAGAAATTGTCAATTTCCATCTTGGGAAAATGAATAACGCTCACATTCCAATGTAACTCGACATGCCTGCTACTTCAACTCTACTCCAAATGAAAAATGTTACAGATGAAAGTTTTAAAGCATCAAATCTCCTTAATTGTAAAATTGCATGAGTCATATAAAGGGATAAAAATAGAAGTATGATGAAAGTTTAATACCTGCATTTAATACCTGCTAGGATTTTTTTAAGTAAATTAGTCTTATGAGAATCATTATACCCTTTTAATTCAATAAGAAAAATACAATTCTCTGAGATTCATAGTGTTTTAGTAATAATAAAAATAAAAATATCACATTTTCTGGGCCACTAAGCGCTGTTCTCACTCATCACATCTCTATACCAGGGTGAATAAATTTTACAATTATTTTAACAATGTGATGATGCTGCAGTGGGTATAATAAAGTTGCTATCCAGGTATAATTAGGATAGGAATCTTTAACAAGTACCTGACATCATAAAGGTTCAGGACCTTCATTTCTAGTCCTATCCGAGGAATGGCATAGCCAAAGATTTTTTAGTAATTTTAAAAAATCCTAGGATCTCCGCGGGATGAGAACAAGCAAATTTTGTATTTTAGGCTGATACGCTAACCACAGGTGACCCCCTGTGGATAGCCTTGTTTTGTCTCCTGTAAATATGTTCTGTGGAAATAGAAAATATTCTAAGAAGGAGACAAAATAAAACTATGATAATTCTAAAACATCTAAATAATTAAGATGAAACCCTAATTGAATATATTAAGGAGCAAAAACTTCCTGGATCAAAAACCAATGTCATTTAATGATTTTTTACATGAATATGAATAGATGTTTATTCACACTACATTATTCATAAATAGGAAAAAAAAAAATTCTTATTCACAGGAGTAAATTATAAATATTCACAAGTGCTAGACTCTTAACTTGTGTGGAAAAGAAGATATGAACAACAAATCTTTTTTGATGAAATATAGGAATAATGTTGTATTATTTTCTTACCAATATAACAAAACAAACAAAAAATGTTTACATTTATTTTAATAGAATAATTTCAAGATTAATGCAGTACCATATTAAGTTTCATGTAAATTATTTTAAGAGGTTGCATTGAACAATACAGAGACAATGTGTCTATAATCAAACAAGGATTTTAATTAAAATATATTACGCACACATTATGCTCACCATCAACCTGCCAGTGAAAATGAATACAAGGAAAGATCACTAACATAAAACCGACTACACCAGCACAACAAAGACACTGAACTTACTTTGGTTATTTGAAAACGATCTCCACAAGGACAAGGATAATAATAAGTTTCTTCTTCGGGATCATAATCGAAATCTTCTATTTCGATTTCATCATGAAATACAGCCATTTACAATTAAATTGCCAATCACAGCAGGGGATTGTTTACTGAGTGGCAAAGGAAAGAAAGGTTCAAACAAGGTTATATTTACAAGATCTATTACCAAAGATGTACAAAGGATGATGAAGAACCTAGTAAAAGACGCATCATACTTTTTATAAAAAAGTTTAATATTAATTTAACCATCATTGTGGGTGACCACCTATTTTTTAAATTATTTTAAATAATTTATTTTTGAAGAGAAAAGATTTGACTCCGCCGGGAATCGAACCCGGGTCTTCCGCGTGACATGCGCGGTATGCTATCCATTACACAACGGAGTCGCTTCCAAACGGTGCCAAATCCTTCCTCTTCGCTGACACCTCTCCCACGATCTCGCAAGTTTTGCGACATCGACATTGACAAAATTGGACAAAAATTGTCCATCTCCCGTAAATACTCGCAAAACTTGCGAGATCGTGGGAGAGGTGTCAGTGAAGAGGAAGGATTTGGCACCGTTTGGAAGCGACTCCGTGGTGTAATGGATAGCATACCGCGCATGTCACGCGGAAGACCCGGGTTCGATACCCGGCGGAGCCAAATCTTTTCTCTTTAAAAATAAATTATATAAAAAAGTTTAAACATTGTAACTTTTCTATTCGTTATGCGTGCAGTTTAGAACAGATTTCTTCTGCAGTATTATTATGTTATTCCCAATAACAATAGCGCAATCCAACTCTAAACATTTGTATTTTAAAGTCAAAGTCGATAGCTAGTACCAATTACTATTTTTATTCCAATATATGTAAATACATATGGATACTTTATTCTTTTTATTTATTTATTTACATATGATAACTTGTGAAATTATTAAATTTGCTATCTACTAGCGTAATAACAAAATATGCTGACACGACATGAATGGAAAAAAAAAACAATTAACAAACAGAAATATAAGAAAACAAAGGAAAAACGAGTGATGAATTAATAATTGTAAAAGAAAACATATAACTGTTTAATGCAGAAAATCTCGTGGCCAACGCCTCAACAGTCTTCTTGGGGGATTATAAGGGTTTGTGGGAGTGGGAGTGCGTAGAGCTTGAGTGGATTGGAATTTAGAGTCTGTCATGAAAGTTATGGTAGCGATCTATGGCTGTTACTTGACGTAAGAAATGTCAAGGTCATTGTGTAAGGTTTCATTGGTGACTAAAAGGGGGTATCTACGATCTTTCTTAGTATTTTTGATTGAAATGACTGTATGAGTCGTATATTTGATTTTTTGGCTGTTCCCCATAGCTCAATACCATAAGTGAAAAGTGGTTTTATAAGTACATACTTTGTAAAGGGATAATTTGTCTGTCAAGTATTCTTGAAAGGAGGGTAGGGATATTTAACCAGTACACATCATACAGGCTCAGGACTTTCATTTTAGGTCCTATTCGAGGGACGGCTCACAGTGGGCAAACTAGGGGAAAAACCCAAAATCCAATGTTCATATCTGTAGTTAATTTTTATTGTATTTTATTCTTGAATAATCAACAAATAAAAACAATTAGTTCCTGTCTTATCCTAAATTTCTTTTAAGCAGAAATTTGAAGTTTTGTCGTGGTTGTAATAATGTCATTTTTATTATAAAAATATTTTGAGCTAGTTACAGCACATTTGAGTGATAGTTGTTTTACAGCCTTTATGTACATACAGACGTACCACTTTATAACAGTAGTCATCCTATATAAACAATTAAATAAACGAAAATCTTTCACACAAAATAATTAATTTGAAGCATAATTATAGTTTGGGGCTTATCCTGGCTTAAGATGACAACGATTGATCTAGTAAGGGGATGAATCAGAGAATATATTCCTATGATATCATTTGCCTTTTTTTGCCTGTTCAGTAATTATTGTCATTTGTGTGAAAATTTTCGTGGCGCGCCGCACAGTGTGGCAAATTAAGAATAAAAATCAAAATCCAATGTTCATTTTTGGAGTTAATTTTTATTGGTTTTCATTCATTAATAGTCAACAAATAAAAAACGATTTGTTCCTTTCTTATCATAATTTCTTTTAAGCAGAAATTATAAGTTTTTTCGTGGTTGTAAATATCGTCATATGTTTTTTTTTTTTTTTTTTTTATAAAAATATTTTGAGCTTGTAACGGCACATTTTATTGATCGATGATTTACAGCCATTATGTGCATATATAGGCAAACCACTTTACACAGTAACCGTTCAATAAAAACCATTATATAAGCGAAAATCTTTCATAGAAAATAAATCATTTTAAGCATGATTTTAGATAAAGCCTTATCCTAGATTAAGATGGTAGCGATTGATCTATGACCACGATGTATCAGAGAATATATTCCTCTGATTTCATTTGCATGTTGGATAGTTATTGTTAATTATGTGAAAAATTTCGTGGTGCTTAACTAATTTCCGAGAAGAAAAATAGCATAAAGTTGACTGTCTTAAATTTATTCAAAAAGCACTGAATCACATCTCCACATACCTACATAATCATGGTTTAAATTTAAAATATAATATGATTGGTGTGATACCCAATGAAATCGAGTATTACACCTATAAGTAATCAGGCTGCTTCAGGCTTCTCTCAGAGAAAAATTGAAGTTCAATTTTCGGCAATGATTCTGCTCAAAACTGTCTAAATATTAGTATGAGATGATGAGAAAGGTAATTAAATACAGGGGTCTCAATATTTTCCCATACAAAGTTGCAAGACATTAGCTGACTAAAAAAAAAAAATGCTACCTTAAAGGAAATTGAAATTAATATTGACTTAAATCAAACTAAAATAAGTTAAAAGTAAGTTCAGTTATTTTTTTAATTCTTTAAAATATCTGTTCTTAAGTTCCTTATATCCGTATAATTATATATACGTAAAGAATATAATTTTTAAATAATATAAATTATTTAATCGAATAAAACAATTTCCATCTCAATAGCACAAACCGTTTGATAATTTTAAGTTATCATTTAATCATAACAAATTTGATAATTTTAAACGGTATATCATTATGGCTAACATTGTTTAATCAAGATTAATTTCATTATTTTTAAATGAAGTACACCAAACATGATAAGAGTTTAATATCATTAAATCAGAAATTACAAAAAGAATTCATTGCGTACATAAATTTTTAAAAATACATATTCATATTTAATTTAATAGAATAAAAACAAATGATAGAACATATTTAATTCTACACACACCAGGAAATATTTCTAATAGGTTATACAAATAAAAAATGTAAATATTCTTTGAATTAACTATATTTATTAATTGCATTTACTTAAGTCTTAATAATATAAAAATGGTATAATGGATCTTGATTATCAAGCAAAAATAGACTTAATGAGATCTGGTTATGAAGTCAGTCATAAAGATACTTTTTTAATGAAATGCGACCAAATATACAGATATCTTTAGTAAGTGAAGAACGAATAAATCTGAAACATTCTGTTTTTTATTTGGAATAGCAATCCACTTTTTAGACCATCAGGTAGCAGGAAATTCCTATAGCAATCATCATCATGCCAATCTGAGAAGCTGTAAAATAAATATTAATATTTATGATAAATAATTATAGTAATATTGTGTGTATAAATATTAAAAAATGTAATGTTAGTATTTATGAGGCTTAAACAGTTCTTTTTTAATACATAGTAACGGTTTATTCCTAAAACTTATTTTCCATAACTTCATTGTTAATGGTATCAGGAATACGATGGATAAAGGGCTGTTTACACTCATCAGTGACAGTACTGGCGTGTATCCGTCCGGCTGATTAAAAGATATTCTTCCTTGTCAGATTTCAAATGAGTCTGTTCACACACAACCGGCACTTTACCGTCTCAGTGAAGCCAGTGACCATTCAGTGATTCATCAGTGAAATTCAGGTTAGTCCTCACCGATATTTTTATTTTTTCACGGACGGTATTTACCGATTTATTAAAATGAATGACGAAAAGCTCAGTTTATATTAGTCTAATTTCTCTACAGTTTTTTAAAGTTTATTGAATTAATTTTTCTCTATAAAAAAAAAAATTCAATTTAATGTAATTACAGTAAAATAATGCCTAGGTTTATATTTTGTATTAATTGCTTTCTACAGCAAACTAATATACCATTTTAATGTTTAGATTTACAAACAAGCCCAGTGGCTCGTTCATTGCATATCATATAACTATTGGTCAAAATTTTAGGTCTGCAGATCTTTATTACTTTTTAATATAAGTCAGTACTAGCTTATAAAATAACAAACGTAAATTATTATTATTTCTTATATTTCTTTTCTTATATATTTTTTTTTTTTTTTTTAAATACGATTTTTGATTGTTATATCTAAAAAAAGATAAACTTCTAAGTACTGCAAACAAGTTATATGCCAAATTAAAGCCCGTGAAATTATAAAAATATGGTATAAGATTACTCTTTCTAGGATTATGTAGTGTTCAAAATGTTCCATAAAAATTGCCATTCTTGGATTTTTTACTGAAATACTAATGTTCAGAAAAAATTAAAACTCGGCATTTTGGTCACACTGATGAGAACAAGATATTCAGTGAATAATAATTTTTGAAAAAATTGAAGTTATAAATTATGTTTTAAATTGATATGGAACATAAAAATGAAACTGTCGGTGAATTATTCTCTCAATGAAATGCATCTATATTGCATTCCAGCTGAGCAATTTTTTCTTTTTTTTAATATTTGTAAAGGAAGAGCTCCAGCTTCAGAATTGAAATATTCTGTAAACATTTCTCTCACCCGAAATGTATGCAATGTTGCATACCCACCTTGTAATTCTGCAATAAGCTGAGAAAAATTACGGACTGGTGCCGGTCTCGTTACGCATAAGTGTAAATCGAAAGAGCTGTGGGATTACCGGAAGTAGAATCACGGGCCGGTACCGTCACTGTTGTGTGTAAATAGGTCTTTAATGGTATCACAATACCATCAATATTTTATCATTATTTTACTTTCTCTGAAATATTACTTTTTAAAATAATCTAACAATCTTCAACAGGCTTCATTTTCCAGGCAAGATTATAATCCCTCTAATTGAAATCAAGTTATGTCTACTATCATATTTACCTTTGCCCAAGAAAATCTCAAGGAATTTCCTTGGAGTGGAAAAAGCATTATGTTGCTGTGCGGAACTAAATGTCCATTCAAAGAATCTCACATTAAAACCTGTTTATAAGAAAAAGAATTACAGGTTGTATTTAGAGTAGAGAGGAGTGTTAGTACACTAGGGAGAGCCCCCCCCCCCCCCCCCCCCTGCTACTATTATTTCTATATAAATGCACTTTTATATAATAATATTTTATTTTCTTAAATGTAAAATGGATTTTATTTAAACATTTGTTTGTAATTTACAGGATTGCAATAAGTTAAATTTATGTTCCTATATCTTAAATGAGGTCTAGTCCATGGAAAGCCAGTGAATACAATAATGTGTTTCTTTTTGGACAAAATATATTAAAAAATGAGAAGGCGGAATTTTTTTTATTGTGTTTGATACAGAAATGTTAAGACGCTTGATAATGGACAATAAGTACGTGCTGCAATGTAGATGCAGAGGACCTGGGTTCGATTCCCGGCCGTGGTCGAATCTCTTATCTTCTAATTAATTAGTTAAAAACACTTAAATATTTGTTACTAAATCATTCTACTAACAATTGTTTCTGGAATTAAATGTGCAAAATACTTATATGTTGAACATTTTATTTGTACCTATATAAGCAATGCATAATGTATATGTGAATGTCTATAACTAATAAGATCTTATAGATACTACTAGAATAAGATTAGCCTGAGGTAATTATAATGGGCTATAATAATTACTTCTATTCGGGATTTCTTCTCCAAGCCACCATCCGACAACAGCAGTCCAGACAAATGCCAATGAATTGCAAATAGGCACTGCCAATGTTAAATCTAAATCCCATTATAGGAATGCATTAGTTATATTAATTTTTGATATTTTTCTTGTTTTTAAGCATTTCTATTTATAACAGAGTCCTCAAACCTGAATCTTTCAAGGAAAAGTAATATAAGATTGATCCACATTGATTGATCAGAAATGGAGTCATGTACTGAAAATTAAAAATATTTTTTTTAATTAGCGATTCAATGATTATAAACATACGGTAATTAATTCTGTAAACGAATTAGTAAATAGGCAAAGTTATTTAGATAATGGCACTATAAAGTAAAAAACTGAATTTAGTTATTAATAATCCTATGAGTAAATAATGGTAATTATGAAATTAAAAACCAGGTCATTAATTATAAAATAGTAATAAACTGCTGTTGAAAAACAATTTTTTTTTTTAAGTACAACTCAATATATTTCTTATTACCATAGAAATGTTTCACATAAATCTCCCTTTTCCAATAAAATGCTATTATAGTAAGATCTTAAAATTTTCATTGAATAATTGATGCACCATTCTTAAATAAATTATACCTAAACAACTCAAATCCTTTACAAAATGTGCATATAACATGAGAAAATGTTTTAAAACAAACAAATAATTTTATCACCTTCCAATTAGTTGCTAGAAACATTATTTCCTTCATAATTTTTAAAAATCTATTATCTTCTTTAATGTTATTAACACCAGCTGTACCTCTTTTTAAAAATGGATTGGTAACACCCCAAAAAAACCCTACCATAAATAGGTTTGGTAAGGAACCTGCAAATCAGAGATCAAAAATTAAAACAATTATCATTCTAGTAAATATTGTCCCAATTACTGATGTTCGAAAAGATAATAATTTGGTTAAAAATTAACCAGCCCAAGTAAATGACCAACAATTCTCCCCTAGTTTCTCCCCTAGTGGTATTTGCCCACAAAATGTATGGATGATTTTAAAAACCACGGAATTGGGCTTACTTGCAATTAAATGTTCAGTACTTCGTAATATTTTTTAGATCAAGTTATTTGTTGTAAATTATAAACAAAATGATGATTGAGCTAAAAATATACAGAAAGCATGGGCGATTACACACTTATTATCTATTGCTCACAGCTCTTTGATATGATTATTGGCACTATTTGAAAAGTCTTATTTTTATGTCATTCTTAACAGGACATATTTTAAAGATAGAACTGTTTCATTATACAGAATCACATAGCATCACTGATAACTACAACCACTCCAAAGCAGGTTTTTATCAAAAAGAAAATCATAAACACAGTTAAATATTGGTCTGGACAAGTGCCCTTGTCTCAAATGATAAAAACTATTTTCCTTTAAATAAACAAAACACTATTAAGAATTTTTATAAAATCCAATTATACCAGTAATCATTTTGTAATCAAATTAATTTAAAATCATTTTGTCTTAAATTACTGTCACAACTAAGGTAATAGAATAAAAAATAAAATAAAAAAAAGAAGTAATCTGAATGCAGACCAATATTATTCAAATCCATTTGAACGCTTAGCTCTATTTTTATTATTAACTAACTATTTAAAAATTCAACAATTAACGGCTTATGTAAGTGTACCAGTCTATAACGATTTCTTCCAGACTTCAGTACAAAGAAGATATTATTTATTAGACTAATGTAAGTTAACGGCAGCTGGAAGTCAATATCTTTAATTCTAACAAAGGATTGTAAAATATTCCAAACAATACATTTTTTATTCAGTGCTAAAATGGTTACTAAAATTGGTCGATGTAACTAAGCCAATTAAACTAAGCGCCAAACTTCATACTTCGAGATAACTGAACTTAAAGTCAAGGGCGGATCCAGAGGGGGGTCATATATTTGACTATTTCAATGTTTTTGTATTTTTAAAAAAATAATGCAATAGGTATTTAGTATGCCCTAAACATAATGCTTTAGGTAGTTTAGATCGCAGTCCTTCTTAATAACAGATAATAATCTCATTAAAAAACGGTGCTGTCAGCCACGTGATTATGAGACAAGAGGTTCATGACCCCCGAAATTTCGTGCTGGATCAACGAATAAACATAACCAGGAGAAAAAAAAAAATATTCCTACAACTCATATAATGTTTTTACTTTCACTTACCTATATTTTTTTTTTTTTTTGTTCGGTACCCCTACCTGGCCATGTGTGGCATACGGGGGGTTACTCTAGAGGTGTAACCAACCTATTCTAACCATGGTGGGAGGTTCGAGATTTATTCCGTGGGGCCTCCACGAAATAAAAGTCAACCCTCCCAGGGCGGATTCGAACCGCCGCCGTTCGGCTCGAGCGTGCAACAGCGGGTCGCGCTCCTACACGCTCGGCTATCCCGGCCCCACACTTACCTATATATGAAATATATAGTAAGTGGAAGTATTGCGATCGTAAAAAAATTCGACTTCCGGTTTTCAACGGAAATACACGTTTTGGGGTCCCCTGAGTCGAAATGACCAAGTCCCGCGAAATGGTCTGTGTGTGTGTGTGTGTGTGTGTGTATGTGAACAGACTAGCTCAAAAACTATAAACCGTGCGATCCTTAAATTGGGTATTTAGTATAGGTATATGCCCGCGATGTGACAGCATAAATTTCATCAAAATTACTTAAAGGGAGGGGGTACTTTACTTAATAACTTTTTAGGTTTTTTTCGATTTTCTCAAAAACGGCTCTAACGATTTTGATTAAACTGAGTATTTCATCTATTTATATGCCCGAGATATGACTGTATAAATTTCATCAAAATTGATTATCCGGAGGGGGGACTTTACTTAATAAATGTTGTAACATTTTCACGTGTTTTTTTTATTTACTCTAAATCGGCTTTAACGATTTTGATCAAACTGGGTATTTGATGTATTTATATGCCCGAGATATGACTGTAAAAATTTCATCAAAATTGATTAACCGGAGGGGGGACTTTACTTAATAAATTTTGTAACATTTTCACGTGTTTTTTTATTAACTCTAAAACGGTTTTAACGATTTTGATCAAACTGGGTATTTGATGTATGTATATGCCAAAGATGTGATAGCCAATATTTCATCGAAAATGGTCAAACGGATGTGGCACTTTATTTCATAATTTTATTTCAATTTTTACCTTTTTTATCGATTATCTCAAAAACGGCTTTAACGATTTTTATCAAATTCGTCATGTTTAATGAAAATTAGTTGTTCTTTAATATCAGGTAAGCTTTATCATTATTAAAATATTCTGAGGGGGCTTAAATGGGGTAGGGGCTTTTTTTGTTTGTTTGTTTTTTGTTTCCTATAAAGTACCTTTGTTTTTGTTTATATGGAGAAATTAACTATCTCTCGTTCCGCCTAAAAATAAGGAATGTCTAAATATGAGATATGATAAAAATAAAGGAAACATATAGAGGAGAAAAAAAGAAAAATATTCAGTCAACTTATAAAACTCATGCGGAGGACGCCTTTAATGACAGACCATTGTTCATAATTTAAGCCGTTCTGTTCAATTCAGAAGTGGCAATTAACAAAACGCATTAATTTCTAATCTAAGTAAGTTGGTAAGTGAAAGTAGTGTGTTGCGAGCACGCACCAGATTTTTTTCATTTAAAGTACCTTCGTTTTTGTTTATATGGAGAAATTATCTGTCCATCGTTTCTCCTAAAAATAGGAGATGGCGAAATATGAAAAACATCTAGTAAACATATACAGGAGAAAAAAATAAAAACATTCCTTCTACTCATAAAACACCTTGAGCCCACGCATGCGCTGTACGCCTTTAGTAACAGACTATTGTCTATACTTATAGACTATAAGTAAGGGCGCTCTGTTTTGCGAAAGAGTTGTCAACGTGTTTTGAAACATACATTTTTTTTTTTTTCGATTGACGCATTAGGTATAATAAGACCTTAGGCCGCGCAGTGTGGTCTTCTTACAGACATTTGTGTTGCTAGCGGGAAGACAGCCTGGAGGGGATAGCCCGAACCTCCCGTCAAGCCATGGTCACGATTGTGCAGGGGCAGACTGCTCATAGCTCCATAACCAACCCCATTAGGGCAAATTTGGCATTCTCATTCTCACTGATTGCGTCAGCTATTTTTATTAAATGTTTTATGATAAAGTAAGTCATTCGACTTTTTTGTATGATATATAATCTTTCTGTATCTTGTTGATATAAAATATGCTATTTTAAGGTCTGGTCACACATAACCGCACCGCAGCACGGGCATATATCGGATCTGATTCAAATACGAAGGATAGATAGTAACGGGTTGGTTGAACCGTGTTGGGCATGTGTGACCGGTTACTATCTGTCGTTCCTATTTGAATCAGATCCGATACACGCCGGTGCTGCGATGCGGTTATGTTTGACCAGACCTTAATACTGTATATTTTTTCTTCTTTTTTATTGAATTTTTTTTTAAATATCATACGAGTAGTAAAGTATGGAGGTAATATTGCTGAATAAGCAAATTAATGTTGTGCTTACAAAAATCTAAGATAAATTGCGACTTGTAGCTCTTTGACTAAAATACAAAAAGTAACTGTAACCTACCCAAAATTTTGTTTGTTTTGATGTTGAAAAATACACAATGGGTGTCAGAGGTTTAGAAACATATTTAGAGCGCTATAATGCTGCTGCTTGTTATCCTGTTAGGGTTATTGACTTAATTCATGAATATAGGTATGGTAGGATTGATCAACTTGTTTATTTTTTTAATGATTAATTTTCCATCAAGAAAAGAAATGAGCTAAGTGAAATCTACTCATTGTGAGGTATTACCCTCTTTTCCTTTTATTTTATCTCTTCCTTAAGGTATACATTTTTTTTTTTAATTTCATGTCAATTTAATAATATCATGATCCAATTTTTTCAAGATTATTTTAATTTTGTTATGACTGCCACTATTGTAAAATTTCGTTGTAACAATTAAAAAAACTTCTCATCACTAGGGCTGAATATCAAGTCTTCTTGATCAAGTCGTCTGAAAATCAAGATTGAATTTTAATCTATCACTATATTTTCGGATTAACCCCCTAAGCACTCGGAACGAGAGTTGCACTGTGACGCTGAGCGGGTCTGCAAGCATTTCACTCCCCACGCTAAGGCCTGCAGGCCACTCTCCACCGCTGACTGCTTCAACTTCTTCAACTCCTCATAACTTTCACCGACTAGTTATTAATGTTTTATTTATTTTTTATGATTCTATTATACCTTTATCATTTTTTCAATAAATTCAAATGCAAAATTACCGATTGCAATAAGAGATTACATGACATAAGATGGTAATAATGAACAATAATAATGTTAATACTTTATATACATTTTTTAAAAATTTAATTAATTTTTAATCAGTAATATTTTTTTAAATTAATAAATAATAAATAATAGCGAAATAAAACAATGAATATCAACAAAAAAACACAGAGGACTATCGCTCCGAGCGTCTAGAACTCGAATGAATAATGGCAAACTATGTCCTTCAGACCCTTGACGGTAGCCGAGGAAGGGACAAGGGACAGAAAAAAAAATTAGCAGGTAAAAAGGGGTGAGCCGGGTTCCCCCGAAAGGCCGACCCGGATGACAGGCAGCTACCGGGCCGAAACAAATATTTCGGCAATAGAGATACCCCTGCAGCCTAGCGGCCGATAGATCTATTTATTAAGCCTCCGTGGATCCGCTAGGATGTGCCTCAGTCACGGCAACTTATCTCTTGTGAAGCTGAGGAGGGTAAATAAGTGAAAAACCAATTTCGAGATGTCTCGTCATTAGCGTGTGGGGAACGGCAGCCTTTGACGAGTTATCTCGTCATAAGCGTGTGGGGACCGACTTTGTTTCGCGAGATATCTCGTCTGGAACCATGAAAGGGTTAAATTTACTTTCATCTAAGATTCAGTTTCTTTCAGCTGCCTTCACAGATGTTTGCAGTTGTCAAATATTGCATGTTTGGCTCAAGAAACTTCTATCCTTGTCATTAGAGGTCTATTAAGACAATCTGTTATCTTCACTGGCATCAACTAATTGAATTTACAGGAAGATAATGTATCTTAGATGAAAAATAAAGTTGATGATTTCTCTCTGGTAGGGCGCAGGTTTTAAATTAATTTCAGAGACTGGTATTCTGGAATTTCATTAAATTCCAAATTAATGACTCGTCTACAAATATTCCATTTAACGTATTGATTTGATTATTCAGTACTATTATTTACTTTGGGGAGCAATGGTTTTCAGCTGATAAGGACCTGTTAAGGGTTTGTTTTGAGTGAGCAGAAGTTTAATTAAGCTAATCAAGGTCCTTTTTCAACTGAAAAGCATATGATAATTTATTAATGTCACTGTCAAAATAGGCCATGCCCTAAAGTGACATTGCAGTATTTTTTTAGTAATGTAACTCAAACTATTTGTAAAACGCACCTATCATGTGTCAACGTTTTAAGAACCTATTGTTTATGAGATGGAAATGGTTGGGGGTGCGGTCAAATGAAAACTATATGTGAAATAACATATATATTGTGCCGACGTGTAATGAGTAATATATTTATCTATATACACATATATGCATGAAAAAATGAAAATGAGTAAAAAATTGCATAATAGAATAATATAATTTTTTTTTTTTTTAAATATAATTTTTGTGTGTGGAATTAGATATTTAACAAAAGAATATGAATAAAATTTTTGGATTTTAAGTAATACAATTGTCAAATATGGAAAGGTATACAATAAAAAATATAGCTTTCCATATTTGACAATTGTATTACTTAAAATCAAAAAATTTTATTCATATTCTTTTGTTAAATATCTAATTCCACACACAAAAATTATATTAAAAAAAAAAAAAAAAAAAAAATTATTGTATAGCTTTCCATATTTGACAATTTGTATTACTTAAAATCCAAAAAAAAAAAAAAAATTATATTATTCTATTATGCAATTTTTTACTCATTTTCATTTTTTCATGCATATATGTGTATATAGATACATATATTACTCATTATTTTATTTATTTGTTATTTTTTCTTTTCTTCATATTTATTGGTTGCTATCTTGTTTTATATTTAGCCCTGAAGAAGACCTGAATATCGGGTCGAAACGTCGGCACAATATATATGTTATTTCACATATAGTGTTTTCATTTGACCGCACCCCCAACCATTTCCATCTCATATTCTTCTACGGTCAACGAATTTCCTTCATTATGAACCTACTGTTTAGTTTAACAATTATGTTTTAGCACGATAAATACAGTGGATCCTCCATTATCCGGGGTAATGATGGGTATGGGGGTCTACGGATAACGGAAAACCCCGGATAATCGAATTAAAACATTTTATTGACTTAATGTGCTAGATAAAAAGGTTAAAAAATCACTTGTAAGGTATAATCACTTTTATTAACAAAAGAACGTTCTATATACATTAAATCATAATATACAAAAATAACAAAAAAAGTAAATGTATTTTTTTATATATTATGGGCCGACGACGATGTCGAAAATGTCTTTTTTCTTCTTCAAAATATCGTGTACAGTTTGTTCGCTGATTCGTAGTTCGGCGGATAATTTTTTAACACTTTCACCCTATTCTAATCTGTTTATTCATCATCATCACAGGCACTACAACCCGCTACGGATCTTCGCCGCGTCAAGTCGTCGCCTCCATTCTTCTCTGTCTTGCGCCAAAGTCTACCAAGCTCGGGTGTTCAGGAGCTTCAGCCCGTCGGCTTCGACCTCATCTACCCATCTAAGTCTTGGCCCTCCTCTCTTTCTTCTTCCATCCACATATCCGAATAGTAGTCTCTTGATTGGGGAGTCACCGTCCATTCTTGCAACATGCCCAGCCCATCGTAATCTTGAGAGCCTTATAAAGTGCACCACATCCGGTTCCCGGTAAATTTGGTACAACTCTGCAATGTGTCTCATCCTGTACTGGGTGCCATCTTTTATAGGACCACACATTCTTCTCAGGATTTTTCTCTCAAAAACCTGCAGGCAGATGGCGTCTGCACGTGTTAAGGGCCATGTTTCTGATGCGTATGTCAGCACAGGTCTGATCAGCGATTTGTACAGAGCAATCTTGGTGTTCCTTGCCAGTAAATGACTCCTTAATATTTTAGCCAGGCCAAAATAACACCTGTTCGCCGTCGTTATCCGTCTCTGCACCTCTTGGCTTGGCAAATTGTCCGTGCTAACTAGGGACCCTAGATACACAAAACTGGGAACGCTTTCAAGCGTGTATCTCCCAAAGGTGACAGTATGTGGTGGTGGTCTAAGAGGGTTGGCAACCATATATTTAGTTTTAACTTGGTTAATTTGGAGCCCCATGTTCTGACCTGCTGCCACTATTGCCAAGAAGGCCTGTTCCAAGTCCCTCTGTGATCTTGCTATAATGTCAACATCATCTGCATATGCTAAAATTTGTACAGACTTAGTGAGGATCGTACCAGTTCTTTGCACTTCAGAGTCCCTTATCACCTTTTCTAGTGCAAGGTTGAATAGGAGGCATGATAGGCCATCACCTTGTCTCAGGCCCCTGGTGGTCGTAAATGTCTCTGACAGGTCTCCCTGTACTCTTACCTGACACCTCGAACCTGCCATCAGCAGCTCCGTCAAATGGATCAGTTCAAGTGGGATATTCATTGTTTCCATGGCCTGAAACAATTTCTCTCTCACGACGCTATCATACGCACCACTAAAATTGATAAATAGGTGATGAGTCGTGATGTTATATTCTCGCGTCCTTTCAAGTAGGGTCCTCAAAGCAAAGATTTGATCAGTGGTAGTTCTCCCTCTCATAAAACCGCATTGGTACACTCCTATCTCTCTTTCTGCATGCGGAAGTAGCCTCTGATAAATGATGCTACACAGGACCTTGTACGAGCTGTTCAGAAGGGTTATGCCACGATAATTGCTACAGATGGTCTGATCTCCTTTTTGATGGAGAGGGATTATGATGCCTGTATACCATTCTTCGGGCAAAGTCTTGGTAATCCAAATGCAATGCAAAAGGTCACGGATGGCCTTGACCAGTTCGTTCCCACCAGCCTTTAGAAGTTCAGCGGCTATGTTGTCGCTTCCTGAGGCTCTATTGTTCTTCAATTTTTGGATAGAGCCAATGATTTCCTCTTCATCTGGTGGTTTGGCCAACTCGTAGCTATCACTCATAACAGGAGTTATCCCTACCCTAGTGGAATCCTGGGGCGCTCCCAGAATACTTCCAAAATGCTTGGCCCATCTGTCTAGGATGGTTTCCTTGCAAGTGATTAGTGATCCATCCTCGCCTCGGCAAGCATTAGATCTGGGCTTGAATTTCTTGCGCTGGGCATTCACACTTCTGTAGAAGGCTCTTGCATCCACTTGTCTTTTTAATTCTTCCACTGCTTTAATTTTTTCCTGTTCTCTGATTCTTTTTTTCCTTCTATGAATGCGCTTCTCTTCTCGCCTTCTGTCCTTATATTCTTTAACTGCCATGCGAGTCCTATGCTTTGTCAACATATTCATTTAGGCCTGGTTTTTCCTATCTGTAGCTAGCTGACATTCCAAATCAAACCATGCGGATCTCTGATGGGTCTCCTCTATACCTAGCACTTCCTCTGCTGTTTCTTTGATGGCGGTTTTTAAGTGGTTCCATCTTCCATTCACCGTATCTTCCAAAGGACCCGATTCCAGGTAATAACTTTTATTAACAAACGAACGCTCTATATACATTACCAGGTCTGCAAGTTTAAAATGTCGTTTATTTCTTAAAATATATACACAGTAATTTAAAAAAAAAGTATAATATATTTTATTCAAAGTACTGGCCCTCGCTTTCTACACATTTTGTCCATCTCTCGGGCAATTTATGGATACCATTCCAAAAGAATGCTTCATCTTTATTTGAAATCCATTCATCGAGCCATTTTCTTACATCATCCAAATTGTTAAAGTGTTGCTCAGCCAATGAGTGTCCCATCGATGAGAAGAGATGATAATCAGAAGGCGCCAGGTCAGGTGAATACGGCGGGTGGGGTAGGAGTTCCCAACCAAGCGAAGAAATCGTTTCCTTAGTCAATCTGGCTGAATGTGCAGGAGCGTTATCATGCTGAAGAATGACTTTGGCGTGCCTGTGAGCCCATTCTGGGCGTTTTTCGATCAATGCGTGACTCAAATTGATCATTTGTTGTCGGTAGCGGTCGGTATTGACTGTTTCGCCGGGTTTGAGAAGCTCGTAGTAGACTACTCCCTTCTGATCCCACCACACACACAGCATTGTCTTCTTCCCAAAACGATCCGGTCTTGCACTCGATGTGGATGGTTGTCCTGGCGTTACCCATGATTTTATTCGTTTGGGATTCTGGAAATAAATCCATTTTTCATCGCCAGTTACAACTCGATTGAAAAAACCCTTTTTTTCGTGCCGTAAAAGCAGCATTTCGCACACAGTTTTTCGTTTTTCCATCTGTCGTTCGTCCAATTCATGTGGAACCCATTTTCCAACCTTTTGAATTTTTCCCATAGCTCTCAGGCGATCGGAAATGGCTTGCCTAGTGACATTCAACTGTTCTGCCATCATTTGTTGGGTTTGGGTATTGTCTTCGTCTAATAAAGATTGCAATTCGACGTCCTCAAACTTTTTTTGTCGATTTTCTCGTTTTTTATCAGTAACATCAAAATCACCACGTTTGAAACTTTGAAACCAACGTTCACATGTCTTGACGGTTGGAGCAAGATCGCCATAAGTCTCAACAAGAATTCGATGACATTCAGATGCCTTTTTCTTTTGATTGAATAAGAAAATCATGACATGCCGCAAATGCTCTTTATTTGGCTTAAAATTAGACATTTTTAACACCAAAGAAAGGTATGATACGTCCACGTAAACGACTTAAAAACAACTGACTTTTGTAAACAAATGACTAACAAACAAAATAGCGTTTAGAGATAAGCAAATCCTTCAATAGGCTAAGAGCGCATTCTATTGGAATTAAAACGACATTTTAAACTTGCAGACCTGGTAAATTATAATATACAAAAATAACAAAAAAAGTAAATGTATTTTTTTATATATTATGGGCCGACGACGATGTCGAAAATGTCTTTTTTCTTCTTCAAAATATCCCGTACAGTTTGTTCGCCGATTCGTAGTTCGGCGGATAATTTTTTAACACTTTCACCCTATTCTAATCTGTTTATTATAGTTAATTTCTCTTCAAGTGTTAAAACGACACGTTTTCTTTTTTCCAACATTTTGCTACTTCGTATGTATTTAAATTGAGACTAAATCACAACTGACAATATTTTGTTTTGTAGCCAAACAGGCCGGATGATACCGGAAACATCTCATAATACAATACTTGCTTTCTGTGTTTTTCCATTTATTGTTTTATTTCATAATAGATAGTTAACCATTGTTTAAACGTTAAATATTTAAAAATACATTTTTTTAAAATGTTATACATACAAAATAAATGGCACACAAAATAAAAAAAGCATATTAAAAAAAATAAAAATTGGCTCCTCGGCACCCCGGTTAATTGGATCCCCGGTTAATCGAGGCCCAGATAATGGAGGTCCTACTGTAATTATATTTAATAACTTACAATCATAGTTTGGTTCTTATATAGCAAAAAAAAAGTTTATACATTAATACTAATTTGATTGCCAGAAATTTAGGTAAAAGTTTCCCAATGTTACTTCAGGGCATGGCCTATTTTGAAAGGTTATGTTACCATGATTTAAGGGGACTCACATCCAACCTTTTTTAGTTAAAAAGGGCCTCGATTAGCTTTATTGGACCCTAGCTTTTGATTCCGCTTGCTCTTCAGAAATAAATAAGACCCAAATGGGTCCTTTTAAGTGGAGATCGGGATCACGCATAATTAATAATAACTGTAAATATTATTTGCATTAACAGTAATGATCGATAAATTAATATCTTGTTGAAGAGCAAGTTAATACAACAGATATATTTTATAAAATACTGAAGTAATTGTGGATTGTCTAAACGGAAACGACATGGCGCGATCAAGGACTTGCATATGGCAACTTGGAATATAAAGACGCTAAATGGAAAAGAAGTAGAGCTTGTTGAGGAAATGATTAGATACAAGATTGATATCCTGGGAATCAGCGAGGTTAAGAAGAAAGGAAGTGGGGAGATTAAATTAGATCATGACCATGTTCTAATTTACTCGGGGGTTCCGTAAGGTAGTTTTGCAAAAGAAGGAGTTGGTTTTGTGATAAAGAGCGAAATGTATAGTAAACTAGAAGACTGGAAACCTATCTCTTCCAGAATAATTGTGGCAGAAATGCAACTATCAATTGGGAAATCAGCACTAATACAAGCCTATGCACCAACAGAGGATGCATCCGTACTAGACAAAGAAATGTTCTATACTGATTTGGAGAGACTTCAATGCCAGGACTGGATGCGATCACAGGAGTGCGCACGGAGTTATGGGCCTGCATTGGGGAGAAAGAACGCTAAATAATAATGGCCAGCGATAATCGACTTCTGTATAGATAACGATCTATTGATTGGCAATTCCTTTTATCCACGTAAAAAAGTACAGAAAGTTACCTTTTTTTCTGGTGAAAGAAACAGTGTCATTGATTATATCTTGTATGACAGGAACCTCCGGCGATATTTTACAGATATAAAAGTAATCAGAGGCGCCAAAAATGATTAAATATGGCGGAAAAGAGATGGTGAAAGTTCTTCAGATCCTATTTCAGAAAGTATGGGACCACAAGAGGATACAGAAGGAATGGGAAATAAATGTTATTATTCCTATCTATAAGAAGGGAAAACAAAGCGAATGCAGCAACTATAGGCCGATATGTCTCTCTTCAGTAGTATACAAAATGTATACGTGAATCCTCCAATACAGGCTCAGAGAAATAGTAGAGGGTGACTTGAAGGAGGAACAGGCTGGTTTCCGCCCAGGAAGACAAACACAAGATAATATTTTCATCTTAAGAAATATTCTTGAAAAGGCATAGGAGAGAGATAGAAATATGTATCTTGCATTCTTGGATCTACAAGCAGCATTCGATTCTGTTCCAAGAAAATATTTATGAGAATCGCTTAAGATGAAAAAAGTCCCGGGAAGTCTGATAGATGCTATAAAGGCAACATATCAAGAACCAAAAGGTATAATACGTATAAATGGACAAGCATCTAAAACATTCCGAATGAAGCGAGGAGTAAAACAGGGGGATAGCTTGAGCCCCCTTCTCTTCATAATTCTGGTGGACGAGATCCATAAAATTTGTAAAAGAAGGACACCCTGGACAACGATAGGAAAATGGAATCTCAGGACAATTCTCGCTAAATGCTACTTATTCGCTGATGACATTGTACTACTTGCTGATACAAAAGAGAAACTGCAACAAGCGATAACGGAATGGCAGGAGGAGCTTTTACGGAAAGGCATGAAGATAAATACTTCCAAGAGTAAAGTACTCATTGTTTCCAGGGAAGAGACCAGAAACAAGCGATTTTATTGTGGAGGAGAAATATTTGAAAATGTTAGCGATGATAATTACCTAGGAACAGTTATCAGCAAGACAGGGAAGATAGACCAGGAAATCTAAAGCAGAATAAGGAAAGCAAATGAGGGCTATTACCAGATTTGCAACACCATAGTAGGTAAACGCGAAGTAAGCAAACAAGTCAAACTCCATATTTTTAAATCCATATTTCTCCCTACCCTGATGTATGGAAGTGAAAGCTGGGTTGCAAGCGAAAAGAATATCAGCTGAATCACAGCGGTAGAAATGAAATACCTACGCAGAGTAGCTGGTAAAACTAGAAGAGACTGTATAAGGAATAAAGCAATTAGAGAAGAACTGGAGATTCCTGCACTAATAGATACCTTGCACAGGCGACAACTGAGATGGTATGGTCATGTATGTAGGATGAGCCAGGACCGAGATCCACGGAAGATTATGGAGGCCAGACCTGCTGGCAAAAGACCGCGAGGAAGACCCAGGATTGCCTACAATGAATATATTCACAAGTTGGGAGAAAAAAAGGGGAAGAATCTGGCTCAAATGAGGCCAAAATCCAAATGAGGCCATCAAAAGATAGAGAGGGATGGATGAGATGGATCGAGGCTCCTCCACACTGAGAGGTATATGGAGGAAGGAAAAGAAGAAGAAGAAGTAATTGATCTTTTTTCTTAAATTATGATCTATTCTATATTCAAGACTCCTTAATTAATTTAAACTTCAGGAATTTAGTCTTTAGATACGGTTTTTCTATAAAAGAATTTTATATGGTTTTTGTGTTAATGATTTTAGGAGAGATACTAATTCTACACCCATAATCGTTGTTGATGGAATGTCCGTAATGAGGTTTGTGTATAAATTCAAAGATTTGTCCTGGATATGTGGTGGACAGTTAAAAGAATATGAGCAAATTATTAAAGATTTTATTGATGCTTTTCGTAATGAGGGTGCTGAACTTGTATTTTTCTTTGATGGCCCTCATGTTTGTACTAAACGAGAAACTTGGATCAAAAGAAGGCTTGATACTTTGGAAAAAGCTAAAAACCTCTTGGACGAACTTAGCAGTGGAGCAAGTGTCAGAACATTAGAGAATGGTCAATTTAGCATGCTTCCGAGCAATATACGTCTGTTGACTATGTTGGTGGCCAAACATCGTGGTTGTAAGGTTTGTATTAGTTTATGACATCATTAATTTGCTGTTTATATTTTGATTGCTATTCCTATTAAGTTTTACAGAGAATATTTTAACTCTGATATGGGTTTAAACAATTTCATTTATAAAAACTCAATGTAAAATCTATTGACAAGACAGTAACTATGAGTGACAGAAAAGTAACTGTATTCCAAGCTGTCCAGCTCAATTGGTGGATCGCTTGCTTATAGATGGTCTGCTATGGAATCATCCAGAAGGATCCAAACATTCAATCGTGTACCAATGATAGTAACCACCCCAGGCAATTCCTAAACTTTGTTCAACATAATGAAAAATAAATGTCAGTTTTGGTTTCTTCTGTCATAATATTTATTATAGCTATTTTGGTTATCAATAAGTTTAATTATGCATCATAAAACTTCTACTAAAAAAATGCCTTTTTACCATATAAATACTTCCATTAGTCAAGGTAGGTTAAAACAAAACAAATATGTTAAACCTGGCATAATAATAATAAACATTAGTAATAATTACAAAATAATTGGTAAAATATACCAAATTTTCATTTTTTCACGGTCAAATTTTGGGGTAAAAAAGTTATTTTCTTTCTTATCTGCATTAATTATAATAGTTTAATAAATGCAGGGAGATCAATAAAAGGCCTTCGGATATGCGAGTTTGAATGTCCTTGCCAGTTATTCCCTGTCATTGATTCTAAGTGTTGTAGCGTGATGGGAGCAAATTGCCATATTGGCTCCAGAAGACTGGATATCAAACAATTGCTAGCATACCACTTCACCACGGAAACCAATGCTCCTTGCAATATTATGTTGGGTTCCATCTCTGCATCAACAAGCAGCATTCATTACTGCTTCTAACAAAATAGACATTTGCATGACGAAAACATGGTATGTGATACCAAGAGAAAAAGAAATAGATTAAAAAGTATATTAGTGTGTAAGGAATTCTGTTTGGACCTAAATGTCTACACAATTGTATATGCTCTTACCAATTAAAAGTTTCAAAGTAATTAGCCACAAAATGGCTCTTATGATTAGTTGTATCCTCATGGAAAAAAAAAAAAAAAAATGTGAAGTAAAAATGTTACCGTTATTAGCAAGAATCTATTTTTTAATTGATGTAAGTTATGAAAATGTTACTAAATTTAAATTGGTCTTTAGTTGTAGTTATTTTTATAATAGTTCTGTATGTTTTTAATTCCTTTTAGGTTTACAGCTCAATCAGGGAATGTGATTTAGAAATAGCAGAATATGCATTTCAGAACAAATGCATGGCAATATTAGCTCAAGATACTGACTTTGTAATATTTAAAAGTGCCAAATATTATTGGTCAATAAAGAACTTTAACTTTAGACACATGACTACATATAATTATGATAGAGATAAACTAGCTTCTTCCATTGGTATATATTCAACTGAGTTGCCATTGCTCGCCAGCCTCCTTGGAAATGATACAATTTCTTATGAGGATCTCAAAGTATGTCATTATATCCTGAAAAATATTCTGTTTGTTCACAAGTTTTTCTGATTTTTTTTTTTTTTGTGATTTCAGCCATTTCATCAACAATTATTGCATAAAAGAGGACATAGCTATAAAAAAAATTGGGTAAATTTTGGAGTTCTCATTTTTGAAGTTGCTCATTTCATAAAATATCATGTACATCATCTTGAAATCAGTCGTCAAACACTAGAAACCATAGCTCATAAAGCTTTTAAAGACAGTTCTAAATGGCAGTTGTTGGAACAAAGTATTTTATCCTATGACTATTCTTCAGAAATTAATAGTAATATAATTTTTTGTTTATCTACTCTAATAATATCAAGTTTCTTGATCATGTTTTTAAAGTTTAATTATTTTTGGCAGGAAAAACTGGCCCCCCTACTTCAAATAATGAAAATTGGAAAAATATATTGAGGAAAGCATATGAACTTCATAATATTACAGTTATTTCATCCACTGTTTATGGAATTATTGCTCAAAATACTTACAGTTGTGCAACTTGCCTTGAAGATTATAGGTTAAAAGACTTACCAGCCTCACAGACCGTAAAATGCATTTCATCTTGTATCTAGTTTTTTAGAAATGATTCTTTTTACTGTTGTTAGCAATAATAAGTAATTTTTAGGTATTCAAACCTCTGCGTGAAAAACTGTATGGTATTCTTTTATTTGAAAATCCTACACCTTGTAAAATTGAAGAATGGGTAATGTGTGGTCCCAATAGCTTAGATGAAGCTGCCTTTATTGAACCCAAGAAAACTGAAGGTTTGTCCATTTTGCAGAATTATTTCAATATTTACATTGAAATCATATTAATCGAAAATAATACTGAAGGGTGTGTCTAAATCACTGAAAATCATTTCACACATCATAATTGAGGCTATGATGGCCTAGAGTGTTAATGTATTGAATTGAGTGGTTAAATCCAGTTAAAATCCAACTTCTTACACGTTTTACATGAGATGAAAGACGGCATCTTTATGGTTTACTTTTATAACATGTATTTTAGTTAAAAAGAGAGATTTTTTGCCAATTCAGATTGATGCTGTATTATGACTAAAGATCAAACCAGTAATATCTGGGAGTAATATTCTGATCTCGCATATATTTACAGGCAGCTTTAGCTTATTGTTTCATTTTTTCCCCTTTTGGGTTAACTAGTCATTCATAAAGTAAACTGTTATTTCAACATAATTCTAGAATATGGGGGTTCACCCATTGTTCATGTTGAATTGACTTCCTTACAATATTGTTTATACCAGTAAAAGTATTTACAGTAGATGGAGGATAATAAATTAAATGCGAGAGTTCTCAATCAAATATGCTAGTTATAAGATTGTTTAAACATAATCTTTATTATTTTTTTAACATGAACTGTTATCAACCAGTAACCAATATATAAACTTCACCATGTAATTTTAAAATAATTAATTTAGTTATTAATCCAAAGAGGTTCACTACATATTACTATATAGAATAGGGTTGTAGTTTGGGTTTACCAATAACTTCCCACCAATGGTCATTAATAGTTGAAACTCAAGCTCCTGAATCGAATTCCATAATGCATGGATGACCATTAAGCTGGACCGATATGGTGGCACGCGGAATTCCATAATGCATGGATGAACATTAAGCTGGACCGATATGGTGGCACGCGGTGCTTGGTAAAACAGACCTTATTTTCTGAAGGTTATCTTGTGGTTGATTCTCGTTGTCCAAATCCGATAGGTAAGTTCCCAATGTTTTTACGCGACCCTAAAGCCACATTTTGGGCAAACTGCATTCCAAGCTGGGCATTTATTCAACTCATGGAGCTCAAACCCGCACCTACTACAGACCTGCTAATCAGTTTTAAATCTTCTACTATTTTTTCCTAAAACTAATTTCTCCTCTTTCCTAATACTTGGGCCTTCACAGAAAGATTCCACCTCCGTTTCGGCTCTATCCATAGCGATGGCCAACTGTAAAACCTCCCTAAAGGTTAACGCATTATCATTAAAATGTTTACCTTTTGGCCATCTTTGCCTCACCTCGATTTCAAATTTTTCATAACCGGCGCCTGCCACAAAACGATCCCTGAGCCTTTTATCCTGACTCTTCCCATATTCGCAGTGGGTGCTTAATTCCCTCAACCTATTGGAGAAGTCCCCCAAGGTCTCATTAGTGTTATAAACTGCCCTCTCCAATGCCATACGAGCTGAAAATATCGTTAGCTCAGGTCTGAACATGCTGCAAAGAGCTGCTGTGACCTCCTCGAGTTTCTTCTCATCCACTGACTCCGAAAGAAAATAATTTTCAATTTGCCGTAGCGTGTTGGCCCCAACATATGCTAAAAGTAAGTGTTTCCTTGCTTCCGGAGCCAGCTCTCGGTCCCTACCGAGCCCTTTTACTCTACAAAGACGTTTGAATTGAGAAGCAATTCTCAATATAATAATATAAACAATAAAAAAACTTTTTATATTTTAGGGTACAAAATGTTTCTTAAGTTTTGAAAGGAACTATAACATTCCAATCTAGCACCTATTATGCATTTCTTCAATTGTTTTAGTTGAACACCCTGGTTTGTTATCTTTATGGAGAGGTAATACCTCAGCGCAGTGGTCAATTATTGAAGAGATATTTGATGTAGATTCACTTAAAGTGAGGTCACTTCCCACCCACCTTATTGTACCTGCTTTGGCCCTAAGGTATTTGTATGTAAGTAATTTATTAAATTGAGTAATATTTCATATAAGTGATGTTGTATGTGTAGCAATACAGAGTTCTCGATTAGACAAAAATATTTTATTCTTATATTTCAGTTTTCAAGCTTAGCATAACTTTTAGAAGATCAATCGGGTAAATACAATTTATAATTGTACTAGCAGACCCGGCCACGCGTTGCTGTGGCTCAGTAGTTATATCCTAATATTTTTAAACAAATACAATGATACTAATATTCATTGATAAAGATGAAAACCTTTCAGCTAATCAAAATCCAACATGATTGAGAATAGAGCATTACACCATTTAAAAGTATTTGGTAAAGAATATAGGAAAGTTAAAGTTTTTATTTTTTACATCTCATATTTCAATGTAGTTTGATTAAAAAGGAGCTGATTGTGTTTATGACTCACAGAGCTGCCAACACTATCTCCCTTTTTTGATGGATCGGTATAAACTAACTCGAAATGGCTATATTTTTCAACTAATTTTAAAAAGGATGACTGAAGTAAGTTTTGGTAACCTCAGCCATTGATCTATTGATTATTGGCCTAACACTACTTCAACTTGGTATTGTTAGTTTAACAACGGGTTTAATTTTGCTCAGGGTCATGCCAATCTTGGTTAACCCGTCATATATGTCCTTTTGATAGGCGTTTTTCTCAATTTCTTTGAGACCTCGATTTCCCGACCCTTCGGCAAATAAGGTTCGGTAGGAGGGTGGTGTGTTGAAGCTTTTAATTTAGCAATATATTTGAGTGATAAGAAATCTCTTCTTAAAGAGGTTTTTACATAATACAATTAAGAATTTTTATTTATTCAAATACTAATTTGTTCAAAATGTTTTGTGTTAACCTGTTTTTTTTTTTTTTAACACAAACCAAAGATTTGATGGTTTCCACACCCGTGAGCAGGCAATGCCCATTTCCCACGTGAGTTATGTCATTGCCCATGGGAAAAACACAGATTTTCAAAGTCCAAGTGGACATTGTTTGCCCTTGGGATTTGTTTATGGTCATGGCAAAAGCCAAACGAATAGGATATTGAAGCCTTTTAAATTGTATTGAAAATTCTGACGGTTCCAGGGGAATGGGTGGCAACAGGACGATATCTCCTGTAAACCTTCCAGGCAACATTTTTGCTTCAATAACATTTCCTGTGCTCCTTTTAATGACCAAACGTGTACCGTTGCACAATTGAGGTGGATTTAAGTTACGAAGAAGAATAATCGGTGAGCCAATCTTCAACTGGAGATTGTTTGGGTGTATATCCAGGGAATTCAAAAATTCAGATGGGAAATTTACGGCTTCGTTTACATCTAGAACATTGTCAATTGATTTTGGAAGTTTATTTCATCGAAATCAACATTTTTTGCTGCCAAAATAGCACGAATACCCAGCCAATTATAGTCCAAATAATTGTTCAAAATATCAGGAAAGACACTTTATATTTCGTATACAGTTCATTTTTCGTCTCTACAACAGTTCAGAAATTTTCTGGTAATTTGATAAATTTTGCATTTCGATGCAGCTCTATTTCACCGTTTCCAATATACAGCAATTGTTTAGAAAATATATCTGCCGATGGATCATTTTGCAGTAGTACTCTCATATTTATGGTGGATAAATCTGAAACTTGCGGTTACCCAAATAACAATTATTCCTGTTCAGTAGAGGTGTAATAATCATTATATGTAAAATTTAAAAAATGCCGCGATTTGTAATCCTTTCTTAATCAACAATCATTTAAAGATAAGTAAAAAATTGTATTCTGGTGAAATTAACAACGAAATATCATTCCCAATAATAGCCTACTTTAAATTAAAGAAAGGATTAAAATCTTCGCTGACATTTCTTAAATTTTACATATAAAGATAATTACAACTCTGCTGAACAGGAAGTAACAGCCTCTATTCGATTGGGATTAAATTTTCTCAACTTTAAATTATTGTTGATAAAGGAGGAATTACAAATGTTCACTGACATTTTTTAAATTTTACATTTTAGAGCACGGGATAAAAATAATAAAAAGGTTTGGTAAAATAAAAAAACACTGTATTTAAATAATAATAACAAAACGAATAATGAAAATAAAGAAACTTCTGTTAAATAAATAAATAAATCAACAGAAAATATAATATTAGTCTTAATTATGCAGTTCTTTAGCAAATCACTAAGTATCCCACAACACCTAATCAAAACACACTCCGGGAGTTTTTATGACTGGTTACCCGCAGTATAGCCAGCTCACTAATTTTTGGCAACACTGACTCCCTAAGTCAGGTTTCTATTAGGTTACACCTGTGACAGTAGGTGGTGTTAAAACATTTATAGAGTATTATTTCAAATAATAGCCTAATTTAAATTATTAAAATGTATTTACTTTACTAAAAGTTGATATCAGAGTGGGCCACAGCAAAGCGTTTCAGCGCTTAGATAGTAATTTAATTTAAATACAAATAAAAAAGGAAAAGGAAGAAAAAGTACCTACACTTTTGAGAATTTATTGTAACCTTTTCTTGATTTATTTATTCTTTAATGAAAATTAACAATAAATACAAAGGTTTGTATTACTATTTGTCTGTGGAAAATAATAATATAGGAACAAATAACTGCACTCACATAACACAATACAAAATTATAATAATGATATCCTGTATTACAATAGCATGCTTATAAACAAAAACGTTATGAAATCGACATATGACGCCATGTTAATAAATCGAAACACGACCTTTTGTATTTGCAATAATTTGCTATATAAGAATTATTTTGATCACTAATCAAGTTAAAAACTATCCTATCTCTTAAGTTGGCCAAATCTATAAACATTGAGCCAAATTTCATTAAAATCGGTTGAGTAGTTTTTGAGAAATAGAAAGACCAACATCGGGACACGAGATTTTTATATAGATTTGTTGTATTACTTTCTAATAATTTACAATTTATAATTGTATTTAATTAATTTTAATAATTTTGATATTGTAGCTACATTTTTATTAGAAAGTAATAGTTTATTACTTTACTTTACTTAAGGCTGCTAAGCACATGAGAGAGGAAAATCCTCAGAAGAATTTTTGGCCCTACAAAAGAAGGGGATAGCTGGAGGATGAGAACAAATGCAGAGTTAAGAAATTTGTATGGAACTCGAGATCTTGTTTCCACCATTAAGAGTGCCAGGATAAGATGGTTGGGGCAGGTACAAAGAATGGAAGGTGGTAGGCTCCCAAAAATGATAATGGAGGGACACCCTGATGGAAAGGAGTAGAGGTAGACTAAGACTGCATTGGCCGCAGGATCTGGAGGAAGACCTACGGTCATTGGGTATTTCGGGATGGAGAAGGGCAGCTGTGGACAGGTTGGAGTGGAAGAGGATTGCTGAGGAGGCCAAGGTTCTGCAAGGACCATAGCGCTGTTAGATTGGATTGGATTGGAATAGTTTACTAAATAAAATAAATTGGGGTATTCTCTCTCCTTCAAAACTTGTAATATTTGTATCTTAACGTTTTCTTCGAAGATATTAACCTTATTATAAATTACAAATATGTTGTATCATTATGGAACTTTTATATCATGACCTAGACCTGAATCTTTGGTAAGAATTACCCACAGGAATTAACACGAGAATCAAGAAAAGGAAATACATAAAAAAAATAAATCAAAACAAAAGTACAGAAGGTTCAAAAAAAAAAAAAAAAAAAATCATATCATAATAATTAACAATAGTGTATTGATAAATAACTAACTATATTATTTCTTAGTTAACTTCAACAGAAAGAACCATGATAATTTTTACTGTTTTGAAGTAAGCTTTTGTTATTTCAAACTTTCTTTTTTTTTTCTTTTTTAAAGTCTAATATTTAATTTTTAATCCTTGTTGAGTTTAATTTAATCCTTGTGGTAGTTTGATTTTTAAAACAAATTATTGTTTTTTTAGCACAATATCAAGTTCTTAGCATGGGAACTGTGTGCCCTTGTTTCTTCTGCTATTTTAGTCCAATTCTATGAAGTTCAACAACTAGCAAGGCTCCCGTTAGCAGAAAAAATGAAAGATACACGACCTCTGAGATTATTTACTTTAGTATCAAGGTTGTATTCTACTGTCATATTCATATTTGATGGTATTGGTTCACCATTATCTACTCAAATGGTAATTATACATGTTTTTCATAAATTTCATAGTATAAAAATATACTCAACTTTTTTTTTTTTTTTTTATTTTTTTTTTTTTTTTGGGTAGGGGAAAATCTTACATAAGACGCTGTGCCACTTTAGGTCCACAACAGTGTGAGATTCCTACTCACTAAAAAACCACCTCCTTATTCTTCAATGCCACCCCACGGAACTGCTGTCAGGCATTACTCCACGGGGGGCCGAGTGGCTAAGTGCCTACTTCTTTATTTCTTTATTATGCCATTGCTTGGCCTCTCCTTTTCCTCTCCTGGGCTCTAAGGGTCCTGCCGATTTCCGCGGCATAGTCTGCAACAGCCCTCCAATTCTCCTGCTTGAGCAGCATCAATGAAACTAAGTTTTCCGGGTTTGACTTCTTCCCCAGGATCACATCAAGTTGCTCCTTCTCTTTGGCTAAACTCCTACAACAAAAGAAAACGTGTTTCGTCGGGGAGGCCACAAATGCACATAGCTTCCTTTTCTAGCTTGAATCTGGCTAGATAGGCTCTGAAGCAGCCTGTCCAGTGAGCAGTTGGGTGGGGTAATAGTCAACCTCTCCATGTTTGCGGGCGATCTATATTGAAATGTCGGGAATCATCCTGTGGGTCCATCTTTCAGAAGATGATGAATCCCATCGCTTTTGCCAGCTTTCCATAGTTTTTTTTTTTTTCCGGCACTATGCACCGCGATCCCTTGGGTCTATTGTGCGCCTGATTCTGCCTGATTTCTAAATGTCTATATTTAGAGTATCAGTGAATTTAAGCAGACTTGTTGTCGGGTTGACTAGATCGTTAGAACTTGGGTCAGGTATGTTCACCTTGCCAAAGGTACTGAATCTTAGTCTAGCAAGTCTTTCACACCAGCTCACAATGTGGTAAGCTGTTTCTTCCTCCCTGCCACAGAATCTACATATGGGCGTGTCTGCGAGTTTAAGCTTATGCATGTGTTTCTTTAGCTTACAGTGTCCCGTATAGATCGCTGTAATTCTTTTGAGTGGTTTCCTGTCCAAGTTCAGTAGAGTATCCCTTCTTTTGACAGAGTAGCCTTTTAGGAAAAATTTGGAGTGATGCTGTGTTTTATCATTCCAATTTTGTTTTTTAATTGCACCATATATCTCCCCTATCCTTCTTTTGGCATAGCTTAGACTTATGCCAATTACTGGTTCAGGGGTCATTGGTCTTTTTGCTGCGCCTTTCCTTGCAAGGCCATCTGCTTTTTCATTTCCTTGGATGCCAGAGTGTCCGGGCACCCATTCCACTCTGACTCTATTGCTTTCAGTTAGTTTGTTGAGCGAGATTTTGCAGTCTTTGACGATCTCTGATTTAATGACATTATTGTTTAATGCTCCTATAGCTGCTTGGCTGTCTGTAAAGATGGTAATGTATTTATTTATTGTATTTTCCGCCAGCAGCTCCGAAGCGCACTGGTAAATTGCTAGCACTTCTGATTGAAAGATTGTAGCATATTTACCAAGTGAGATTGATATGCTTTTTGTGGGTTTATCCTCCCTCCAGATTCCCGCTCCGGATCCAATCTTGGTGAGCGAGCCATCCGTATAGCAGTTGATTCCTTTATGTTCCATAGTATTCCTTCTCTCTTCTTTTTCTACCGTAGGCCAGTGAGCATCTGGCTGTCCATGTCTTCTATGATAAATTTGATTGCGTTCCTCCACCAGTAGATCAATCGGTGCATAGCATATCAGCTATGACACACACAGCATCATAGGAAACAGTACGGAAAGCTTGAGCGACCCGCAGTGCATTTCTTTGATGTATACTGAGGGCTTTACGGGCATATGACTGTACTTGGAAGGCATTAACCCATATCGGTACCGCGTATAGCAGCGTGGAACTGGCTACATTAGCCAACAGTCTTCTCCGACTCTGCTGGGGTCCACCGATATTTGGCATAATTCGAGCTAATGCATTAGTGACTCGGGCTGCTTTAGAGCTAGCTAAGTACAGGTGTTCGTCGAACCGCAACCTGGCTTCAATCTGCACACCCAAATATCTAATTGATCGCTTAGAATAGACTTCGCATTCTTCCAGGCTGATCGTTTCTCTTACTTTTCTACTAGTAATGAGGACTGTTTCAGTCTTATGATCAGCAAGCTGAAGGCCTACCGATGAAAGCCACTGGCGAATCGTAACTACTGCCTTGTTAGCATTGTACGTTATCTCTTCCAGTAGTTTTCCACGTACCATTATTGCCAGATCATCTGCAAAACCGAGTGTTACAGTTCCTTCCGGCATGGGGAGCCTCAGTACCGCATCAAGCATTATGTTCCATAACAAGGGCCCTAATACAGAACCTAGGGGAACACCACCTGTGATCTTATAGGTTTTACTTCCATTATCTATATTGTAAAACAAGGTTCTATCAGTAAAGTAACGGATAATAATCCTTGCGAGGTATTGCGGAATATTCATCCTTTGCAGTCCTTCCATAATACAGTCCCATCTTGCTGAATTGAAAGCATTCCTTATGTCCAATGCTATAATGACGCAGTACTTTTTCTACCCCTTCTCCATCTTTTTCCAGCGATTGCTTCTCGAGCAGATCTGATCACAAAGTCTATTGCCTCGATAGTCGATCTTCCTATCCGAAAACCATATTGGTTGTCGGAAAGTCCTCGAGCTTCTTCACTGAAATCGGTCATTCTGCCACAAACAATCCTCTCCAAAACCTTGCCTGCAGTATTGAGAAGACAGATTGGCCTATAAGATGCAGGGTCTTCCGGAGGTTCTTTTCCCTTAGGCAGGAGCACGAGCTGTTGCTTCTTCCATTGGGTTGGAAAGATCCCTTCGCGAAGGCAAGAATTATAGATGTCCAGGAATAGTTCTGGTCTTGACTTGATCGCAGCTTTTAATGCTTTATTTGGGATGTTATCCAGACCGGGAGCCTTGGAATCCTGTATTTTAGTGCAAGCTGCTTCTAGTTCTTCCATAGTGATTTCTGGAATTTGTCTCTCATCCACGAGCTGGTTTTTTTCAAAGACCACCTCTGTTCTTCTATGGAATAAGGCTGCTATTATTTTTTCCAACAGGTCAGGTGAAGTTGGAGGCGATAGGCTTGAAGTCTTCAACCTTGCCATGACTATTTTGTATGGTCATCCCCATGTGTCTTTGTCAACCTCTTCGCATAGCTTTTTCCAACTCTTACGTTTGTTTTCTTTTATTGCCTTTACCAGATTCCTTTTAGCACTTTTATGCTCTTGTTTTCGGACATCATAAACCGGGCCTCTCGCTTTCTGGGCCAGTCTTCTTGTACGAAGGCATGCCTGTCGAAGAACCGCGATCTCCTCGTTCCACCAATACACGGCCATGCAATGGTTTCTATTGCATGTCTTCGTCATTGATGCATCGCAGGCATCAGTAATAAGCTCCATCAGCTGTGAGACCTTCTTTTCCACAGATCCTTGTAATACAACTTTTCCCTCCATCATTGTGCAAAATGAATCTCGATCAAATGATCTATGGCTCCACACTGGTCTCCTAGGTTTAGCTTTTTTTTCTATCTGGTATTGGTATCTGATAAAGTCGCCTCAAAGAAGATGGCCTGATGATCACTATGAGTGTAGTGATCACTTACCTGCCAATTGTCTTTATAACGAGAAAGAGATACGCTTTTTTTTTTTTTTTTTTTTTTTTTTGTTCAGTACCCCTACCTTGCCCTACTCTAGAGGAGTAACCAACCTATTCTAACCATGGTGGGTAGGTCGAGATTTATTACGTGGGGCCTCCACGAAATACACACATACATACATCAGCGGCCCGACAACTCATCTCTGAGTCTTGGCCTCCTGGATCAGCCTTCGCCAAGTGTCCCTATCCAGTGCCGCCGCCCTCCAGTTGCGAACTCCGAGTAGGGTCCGAGCGTCATGTGCCACACCGTCCTGCCATCTTAATCTGGGTCTTCCTTTCTTCCTCGTTCCGAAGATCTTGCCCAGGAACACCTTCTTGGGGATCGCATGCTCGTCCATCCTTGCCAAATGACCAGCCCATCGCAGCCTGCCGAGACGAACGAATCGGGAGATATCAGGCTCTTGGTATAAGCTGTATAGTTCCTGGTTTGTCCGGCGGCGCCACTCGCCATCCCGGACGACACCTCCGTAGATGGAGCGGAGTATCCTTCGTTCGTGGACTTGTAGAGCCAACTCGTCTGTCTTCTTAATAGTCCATGTTTCCGATCCGTAGGTCATTACTGGTCGGATAAGCGTCTTGTAGAGGAGCACCTTTGTCGCCCTGGACAGGAGTCGGCTTCTCAGATGATGCCGAAGTCCAAAGAAGCACTGACTCGACTTCGTTATCCGGCATCTGACTTCCCGGGAGACGTCGTTGTCGCTATTGACCAGGCACCCAAGGTACGTGAACTCGCTCACCTTTTCAAATTGATAGGGGCCGATTTTTACTTTTTCCCCCTCTTTAGAGTATTGGCCGGTAACCATATATTTTGTTTTTGAAGAGTTGACTCTTAGTCCGATACGCTGGGCAGCAGCATCGAGCGAGAGGAATGCGTCTACCATGTCCCGGTACGATCTCCCTATGATGTCTAAGTCATCGGCATATCCCAGTAGCTGTGTCGATCTATTGAAGATAGTCCCGCCCATTTGGATGGAGGAGTCGCGCACCGCTTTTTCGAGACCAATATTAAATAGCAAACAGGCCAATGCATCTCCTTGCCTTACACCATTGCCTGGGATGAGAGGGTCAGACAGGCCAGCCTGGACTCTGACAAAACATCGAACGCCCTCCATGGTGACCTCGCACATTCGTACCAGCTTCCTGGGCACCCCCAGCTCCTCCATAGCCTGGTAGAGTCTGCACCGATCTATACTGTCGTAAGCACTTTTAAAGTCCACAAAAAGGTGGTGGGTTTGGACGTTGTGCTCGCGACCTCTCTCCAGTATCTGCCGAAGCGTGAAGACCTGCTCGGTTGTAGACCTTCCCTTGCGAAATCCCGACTGGTAGGGACCGACAATGCGCTCCGCATGAGGCTGCAGTCTGTCAACTAGTATGAGGGACAGAACTTTATAGGCGACAGGCAGGAGAGAGATGCCACGGTAGTTAGCGCAATCCAGTTGGTCCCCTTTCTTGTGTATCGGGCATATGATGGTCCTACGCCATTCTCTAGGCATGTTTTCTTCCTTCCAGATAGCCATCAGAAGTTCCTGTAGGGCTTTCACAAGTTCTTGACCACCATATCTGAATAGCTCGGCGGGAAGTCCATCGTATCCTGGTGCCTTATTATTCTTCAGTTTACCCAGGGCCATTGTGATCTCATCCTCGTCCGGGGGGTCCAGGTCCTCGATAGGAATTGGCCTTACGGGGCTATCCTCAAGTGTCCCTCCATGTCCTAGGAGCTCCTGAAAGTACTGCCGCCATCGCTGGAGAATTCTATCCTCGTCAGTCAGAAGAGTTCCGTCCTCATCCTTGCAAGCTGTCAGTCTCGGCTTGAAGGGTTTCCTTCCTTGATTTATTTTTTGATAAAATTTTTGGACTTCAGAGCTGGTTTTCAGCGTCTCCAGCTCCTCAAGCTGACTTCTGCACCATTCCCTTTTCTTCCGCTGATGAAGGTGCTTCTCAAGTCTCCTTCTGCGACGATATTCTTCAGCACTTCCCCGGGTCTTGCGTTGGATCATCGCTCGGTAAGCTTCGTTCTTGTATGTGGTGGCCTGCTCGCACTCTTCGTCGAACCACTGGTTGCGAGGCTCTCTTTCCTGCAGTCCCAGAACTCCCTCAGCCTCCCTTGATATGGCCTCTTCTATCTTCTGCCATTGATCATCCACACTGTCCATCATAGACATCTCAAGTGCTCGAAGTTCTTCACTGAGACGCCTTTCGTAGGTAGTCTGAACCTCTTCGTCCTTCAGTCTGGAGATATTGAATTTCTTCATTCGTGAAGTAGGCTGCCTCTTGGCGAGGGAGATCCTGTCTCTGAGGTGGGCTCTAACCAGGTTGTGGTCCGAGTCCACATTTGCTCCTCTAAAAGAACGAACATCCAAAAGATTGGACTTATTCCTACTACTTATGAGGATGTGGTCGATCTGATTAACGGTCTCACCATCGGGTGACCTCCATGTACCCTTATGAATATTCCGATGGGGAAAAAGCGTGCCTCCAATTGTCATGCCACAAGAGTTAGCCAAATTTATCAATCTGTGGCCATTGTCATTGGCTTGCTCATGCAGGCTATGCATTCCAATAGTAGGTATGAAGCATCTCTCGCGTCCGACTTTTGCATTCATATCGCCTGCTATTATTTTAGCATCATAATTCGGGCATTGGTGCACGGTTCTTTCCAAAAGGTCGTAGAACTCGTCCTTTTCAGCCTCCGCCGTTACTTCGGTTGGTGCATGGGCGCTAACTATCGAGTACGTCGAGTCTCCACGAAATAAAAGTCAACAATCCCAGGGCGGATTCGAACCGCCACCGTTCGGCTCGAGCGTGCTAAAGCGGGTCGCGCTAAACACGCTCGGCTATCCCGGCCCAAAATTTCCTGCTCCATCGATTTGTTTTTGGATGGCTTCGTGCACTTCCTTAGCGTCAGTCAGTTCATCGAGGTCCTTTAGCTCAATAGCAACAGAATCCCTCTTACTAGTGACCTCTGCTTTGTCAACCATTTTCTTTTCTATCGCAGAACGAATTAATTATGTCTTGCGCATTTTTATCCAGAACCAGTATGAGTCCTCCTGTGTGGCACTTCCGTATTTTTTGAACCTTTTCTCCTACTTCCTGAAGCTCGGAGTCACTTTTTATCATACGCAGGATGTCTGCGTAGGTCGAGCCCTCCTTTGCTTTAACCATCAAGGCGTCTGGCCGTGGAGGTCTATTTCGTGTGTTCTTCTTTTTAGAGTTCTTCTTTTTTCTTATCTTCTTGTCCTTCACTAATTGCCACCTCTCATTCCTTGGGGGATCAGTTTCAGCAGGAATATGTACCTCTGCTTCTTCCTGTCCGGTTTGTGTCCTTCGTCTTCTGTTCTTCTTCCTTATATATCTGCTTTGTTGCTTATTTGGCAATGTTGCTCTGCTAGAGTCCTCTTGAGGAAGTTGCAAACTCGAAGATGTCTGTGTTCCGCAACTGTTTCCGGCTGCTGTCTGTCCTTCTGGGTTTTTTACTTCTCTAGTTATGGCCTCGTAGAGCATGCGAATCGTGCATGCATGAGCTTTAATCTCGGTATGCACATTACGCTTACCCATGACGAATTTGTGGTGTTTACGAATTTCACGATCGAGCAGTGCCCACAATTCTCTTCTTCTTTCTTCACTTGAAGCGCTAGATGCTTCAGCAGCCAAGTGATCAACTACTGCAGCACTTCGGTCACTGGATAACGACGTCTCGGTACCCGCTTTCTCATTCCTGTCAGACGCCGGCACTGGGGATCCTACTCCCTGCACCATAACAAAATTTTCCTTCTCCTCCATAATTACCATTCAAATGGAAGTGCATTGTATACCTACTGCCAGGTGTAATACAGCCGCCTCTAACCTGAGGAACAGACACTGACCAGGTTGCCGCCTATTGTAGGAACCATCGCTTCTGGGTTTGAGTCTAGTTTTGGTCCGCCCCGGGTATTTTATTTCCCCAGTACCCACCATATCTGGTGAGGATCCCCCCATCCGCCACCTGGGGAGGCGACCGATGGAAGACTAGCAACTCCAGTCGGGAATATATACTCAACTATCTGTGTGTGTGTGTGTGTGTGTGTGTGTGCGCGCGCGTGCGTGCGTGCGTGCGTATGTCTCTATATATATATTTATTTATTTTTTTTCATCACAGACCGTTGTAGATCTTGGCATCCTAAACTATCTCTCTCCCCCTCTTCCTATCTTGTACCTATTCGATAGCTATTTCCATACTCAGTATATTTTGCTTTTTAACCTCTAGGGGTTGAAGCCCTGAGATGGTCCGTGTCTTTTCTCTTCATTGATTCCCCTAGGTTGAGAAGCTGTTGGAAATACTCTTTATGGATGCTTTTATTTTTATAGTGTCAGATTGCTTCTTCTAATTTGTGTTTCCCACTTTATATCCTATTTGTGTTTCCTGATGTCTACGCAGAATTCGCTTAGCTCCACCAATTGTTCTTGATATTTTGCATCTTGAGGAATTCTCATATTATCATGTTTTTCTTTATATGTCGTGCACTTATCTAGGAAATCTTGATCAGTAGTAGTAGCTTAGTTTTGGGCTAATGTTTTTTTTCTATCCCCCAGCGTTTCTTTGCATGCTTCTTTCGTCATACGTCATTTACAGTCGTAAACAGCTTCTTTACTTTTCCTGTTTCCTGAATGGCTATTATTTTTCTAGGTGTTTTTTTTCTGCCCTTTATCCAATCCCCACCCCCAGTGTTAATCTCCCATGCACATCTCCGAATTCAAATATCAGAATTTATTCTTCAGTATTCACAAAATTGGAATTTGGTTTTTACTTCAGGATTATGACACTGCAGCCCTGCAGCTTCTTCCCTACTTTCTACAAATCCCTTGTCTTGTGAATACTCTTTAACCTATGATATATTTTTTTTAATCAGAGTGTAATCTCAATCACAGGCTGCTCCTCAATAGGCTCTTATTTCTTGGATGCTGCTTAACCTGTTAACCGGGCGGTATATATGCGTCCTTGAAATATATGTTCTTTTTATTATTATTATATATATATATATATATATATATATATATATATATATATATATATATATATATAAGTTACGATTAGACTGAAGCTAACACTTAAAAAAAAGATGGGTATAGGGGAAATGAGCCGCACAACATTCAGAGTAGAATTGACTTTATTGTAATACACTCCAGGTATATATAGATACAGGTTTGTTGATAAACAATGCTAGTTATCCTATAACATAAACTAGACTTAATACTGAAATCAATACCTTCTTATCTAGCTAACTTATATGTATATATATATATATATATATATATATATATATAAATTCATGTGGAAACATGTATCTATGACTAATACCTCTAATGTCTCTAAATCTCCAAGTCCCACCAGTTCCAGGTTGCAACATATATTTCAAGGACTCATTTATAGTCCCGCCCGGTTAACAGGTTAAAGAGGTTATAGAATATATTTTCTATTTTCAGTTAACTGTTAATCATCATTGGAACATCACTGTTTCCAATCTATTCACATAAAATCTGATAATTTCAATTATCTGTAATGACAACTTTTTCAATGAAAAACAAAAGTAATTTAATATTCTTTTATCAAATATTTTAATAATATTATTAATGAATCTATTGTATCAATTTCAGATTTCTCCTTCTAATTACCAAGATGGAAAACTGTTTCATTTAAAATATTGGCAGGCATCAAAAAACACTGATATATCGGATATTTGTGAAAAAAAAGTAATAAGTTAATAATAATGAATCAAAACATTTTTAAAGTTAATATTCATTTTACATAAATCTAAAGTGAAAAATTTTATATAAGAATATAAAACTATTTTTTTTTTTTTTTTCCAGAAAGATGCTATTGGTTTTTATGAAAGTATGATGAACTTTATTACTGAAAACAATCAACCAGTTTCTTAAACTCTTTTTATTCTGGAGTGTACAAATGAAGCTATTGGAAAGTCATTTTCTATGCAATATTTTTTTTTGTTTATAATTATTATATTTATATTTTGTTAATAAAACTATTTTTACGAAATTGTGTATGGTTATTTATTTTTCTTCTCCCAATATTTTTAAAATATTTAAAAATAAAATTAATGCCATACCTGTCATAAATTTGGCAACCTATTAATGACTATATTTTAATTACTTAAAACTTTTATTTTACATAAGATAATCAAGTATGAATTCAGAATAGCTGGTAGTATTTAACTTGTGTCAAAAATACTTATATTTCAGACTAATGAATCAAAGTTTTATATTAATTTAATCATTATTGTGGGTAACCACCTTGTTTTTAAATTATTTTAAATAATTTCTTTTTGAAGAGAAAAGATTTGGCTCCGCCGGGAATCGAACCCGGGTCTTCCGTGTGACATGCGCGGTATGCTAACCATTGCACCACGGAGCTCGCTTCCGAAAGGTGCCAAATCCTTCCTCTTCACTGACACCTCTCCCACGATCTCACAAGGTTTGCGAGTATTTACGGGAGGTGGACAATTTTTTGTCCAATTTCGGGCATCTCTTAACTTCGTCAATTTTAAAATTATTTTATATTAATTTAATCGTTATTGTGGGTAACGATAATTGGCGAAAAGTCAAGAGATGCCAAAAATTGTCCACCTCCCGTAAATGCTCGCAAAACTAGCGAGATCGTGGTAGAGGTGTCAGTGAAGAGGAAGGATTTGGCTCCGTTCGGAAGCGAGCTCCGTGGTGCAATGATAGCATACCGCGGCGGAGCCAAATCTTTTCTCTTCAAAAATAAATTATTTAAAATCAAAGTTTTAGTTTTTGAACATAACATTAGGACCATGGTTCAGTATCATTAGAAAATATTTAACCCGCAGGGCATAATTTCAACTTTAGGGGTGGAGGAGGCTCGATTCTTTTGAAACATTTACTTGAATTGTTCTTAAATTATTTACATCAGTCTAGTAGTGCTGCTTTTGTAAGAGTTTTATTTGAGGTCTGGGATTACAAACCAGAAGGATAATAGGCATACTCATTCAAAGAATGACATGAGGTGCTTGGAGATATAAGGATGATAACGAAGGGTTTTTCAAGTATGACTCTTAAAGTTATTCTCATCGATATCTTTTCCTTCCATGGTAACCACAAAGAAGGAGAATTTATTGGATGATTTTTACAAGCTCCATGCCTATTTCATTAGGCTCATTACATGGTGTAGTATATAATAAACATACTGTACAATTTTAATATATCAAATATGAAAAAAATATATAAGAAAGTTAATATAAAATAAACAGGTAAACCGAAATGCAATTAAAATAAAAAGCTATGCAAAGCTAAATAATTTAAACTGTCCTCCTAAACATCAGTCAGGAAGTAAAATTCTATTTTACTGATAATTTCAAGTACTTTACTTTCACTTACCTATATATGAAATATATAGTAATGAAAAATATTGACTTCCTGTTTTCAACACCTTTTCATATCCCCTCAGTCCAAATAACTAAATCCCACTAAATGGTCAGTGTGTGTGTGTTTCTGAACAGCTCAAAAACTATAAACCCTATGAAGCTGAAATTGATTATTTGATGTATCTATATGCCTGCGACTTGGCAGCAAAAGTTTCATCAAAATTGATCATAAATTTTGTCCCATTTTTTTCGATTTCCTGAAAAACGACATTAACAATTTTGATTAAACCTCTCTAAAAAATAAAATTAAATTTTTTAATTTAAAATAGGTTTTATCATAAAAAAAAAATTTAAGGAACTTAAATGGCGAAGAAAGTTTTTGTTTTCCTACAAATTACCTTTGATTTTGTTTATGTGGAGAAATTAATTATGTCTCATCATAACTAAAAACAAGAAATGGATAAATATGAAAAAAGGGTCATGACCCCCCCCCCCCTCAAACATTTAGACTATTTCAATTTTTTTTTATTTTCAAACAAATAATGCAATTAGGTAGTTACTATGCCCTAAACATAATGCTTTAGATAGTTGAGATCGCAGTCCTTCATAATAACAGGTAATAATCTCATTAAAAAATGGTGCTGTCAGCCACGTGATTATGAGATGGGGTGGAGGGGGGTCATGACCCCCCAATTTCGTACTGGATCAACGAATAAACATATACCTGTGAAAAAAACAAATATTCCGACATCTCAAACAACGTTGAACCCTCGCATGCGCAGTACGCCTTTAATAACAGACCATTGTTTAGAAGTAAAGGTTCTGTTCACCAGAAAGAGTGGTCAACGTCTTTTGAGCCATATGTATTTAATGGCAATTATTTGTTGGTCCATAAGTTTTTAAAGACAAAATAGAGATTTCTAAAATCGGTCACGATGGAGTATTGCGCTTGCATTCCAGTATTATCTATCACAAATAAAATCTTTTATTTAACAATAAAATAATTTCGTGTACACGTACAGTAAGAATCTGTGTCAGCTTGCAGTCAGTACTCGGTATTCTTTTATAATTATGATATGTGATCAGAGGAAGAAACCCACGAAGGCTCGTGACTTTGAGGAAGCAGTTCCATCTAACAACCTTATACTTTCTGCCTGCTTTGATGTAGGAAATTGGAATCTTATCTTACGATAGCGGTAGTTCACTATGAGCCGCTAGCTTCGCGAGCATGTCCGCTCTTTCAGTGCCATCTATCCTTGAGTGTCTTCTTATCCAGATTATGTTTATGTTTTAGTTTTGATAATGTAGTTGTTTCCAAATTGTTTTCGATTTTGTCCGTAAGTTCATCATGGACTTTTTAATTAAATTTATAATGTTCATGTTGTCTGTGTAAATGGTTATGTTGTCTTCTATTTCTGTCGCATTTTCAAATAGGTATTCTAAAGCTCTACGTACGACTAAAGGTGGCTTTTCAGTGCGTCGCACAGTGGTCCAACAAGGGGAAAAAACCATGAATGAAAGTGGCCCAAACCTAATTTTTTCTTAGTTTTCGAATACTTAGATACTCGTAGAAAAATGGCAAAAATATATTTTTTTAACTAGTTCAAAATTAAAATGTGTGGGAAAGTTTTTTTTTTTAGATTTTTTTGTTCCGCCCCTTCCTCGTCTTTTAGTCTATAGAGAGGGTGGGAGATTCATGCAGAGTATTATTAAATTTTCCCCTGGCTCCGGGTTTTGAACTTGATATCTTCGTATTTCCAAACAGACGTTGCCCTGGGCAACGCGTATTTTATAACGCGTTTGCCCACTCGGCCATCCCGCCACCTCAAATGTGGGAAAGTAATACCTATAAAGGTAAAAAAGCTGATTAGCAGATCCAGGAGATGGGCTGTGTGGCTGTAATCCCCCCCCCCCCATGTGGAACTGCAGCTCCCTCCGTTACGATCAACTGGATCCGCTCCTGCTCGGCGTCACGAATGATTTGTCGCTCATGACTAAAGCTCGGAATTTCTTGCAGTAAAAATTTGAAAACGTGCAATAAAAACTTCAAAACGTGCAATAAAAACTTCAAAACGTGCATTAAAATCTTCAAAACGTAAAAAAAATCTTCAAAACATGCAATAAAAATCTGGTGCGTGCGCGCAACACACAACTTTCACTTACCAACTTACTCAGATTAGAAATTGACGTGTTTTGCTAAATATCATTTCCCAAAGTCACACATTTTTCTACATTCATATCTTATTTTTGTTAATCGTTAAAGCCGTTTTTGAGTAAATAAAAAACCCCGTGAAAATGATACAAAATTTATTAAGTAAAGTCCCCCCTTCGGTTGATCAATTTTGATGAAATGTTGGCTATCACATATTTGGCATATACATACATCAAATACCCAGTTTGATCAAAATATTTAAAGCCGTTTTTGAGTAAATAAAAAAAAAACGTGAAAATGATACAAAATTTATTAAGTAAATTCCCTCCTCCGGTTAATCAATTTTGATGAAATTTTTACAGTCATATCTCGGGCATATAAATACACCAAATACCCAATTTGATCAAAATCGTAAATGCCGATTTAGAGTAAATAAAAAACCCCGTGAAAATGATACAAAATTTACTAAGTAAAGTCCCCCCTCCGGTTAATCAATTTTGATGAAATTTTAACAGTCATATCTCGGGCATATAAATACACCAAATACCCAGTTTAATAAAAATCGTTAAAGTAGATTTAGAGTAAATAAAAAAAACACGTGAAAATGATACAAAATTTACTAAGTAAATTCCCTCCTCCGGTTAATCAATTTTGATGAAAATTTTACAGTCATATCTCGGGCATATAAATACACCAAATACCCAATTTGATCAAAATCTAAATGCCGATTTAGAGTAAATAAAAAAAACACGTGAAAATGTTACAAAATTATTAAGTTAAGTCCCCCCTCCGGTTGATCAATTTTGATGAAATGTTGGCTATCACATATTTGGCATATACATACATCAAATACCCAGTTTGATCAAAATCTTTAAAGCCGTTTTTGAGTAAATAAAAAAAACACGTGAAAATGATACAAAATTTATTAAGTAAAGTCCCCCCTCCGGTTAATCAATTTTGATGAAATTTTAACAGTCATATCTCGGGCATATTAATACATCAAATACTCAGTTTAGTCAAAATCGTTAGAGCCGTTTTTGAGAATATCGAAAAAAACCTAAAAAGTTATTAAGTAAAGTACCCCCTCCCTTTAAGTAATTTTGATGAAATATATGCTGTCACATCGCGGGCATATACCCACACTAAATACCCAATTTCAGGATCGCACGGTTTATAGTTTTTGAGCTAGTCTGTTCACACACACGCACGCACGCACTCACGCACGCACGCACGCACGCACGCACGCACGCACGCACCCACACACACACACACGCACACACACACACACACACAGACTATTTCGCGGGACTTGGTCATTTCGACTCAGGGGACCCCAAAACGTGTATTTCCGTTGAAAACCGGAAGTCGAAATTTTTCACGATCGCAATACTTCCACTTACTATATATTTCATATATAGGTAAGTGAAAGTAAAAATGGATTGCTTGAAAATCAGGCATTAAATTATTTTTATGAACAAAAAGGAGCTACTTTGGAATAAGTTAAGTAGCGGAGGGTAAATTGAAATAGAAACTCTTTTATATTTACAAATTATTTTTATAATATTGTTTTTAGTATACATTTTGGTAAAATAACTGAATTTTTGATCTTTTGTATAACACTATTAATCTACATTTTGAAAAGATTTCCGATAAAAAAAATCGGAACATAAAATATTTACTTAAAATAGTAGTCTTGATGTGCAATAAAGAGCAAAATACTCGCAAGTGAGCTGTAATTATATTGGAAATATTACTACTCAAATTATCGAATCATTACATGCAATATCTGGTGCGTAGGCTTATTTTTAAATCAGTCTGGTACAGTGGCGGTCCCAGGGGGGGGGGGGTATTGGGGATCAATCTCCCCCCCCCCGAAATTTCGACGGAAAAAAAAATTAGTGGGATAAATTAAAAAAATTAATTACGCATCTAACTTTTACGAGTTTTCTAAGGAAGTTTAGTTTAATTTTGACTAGAATTTTTTATACAGAATTTTGTATATGAACTTAACGTATAAGCATAAGCAAATAAAGTGTGCTATTTTTTTTTCCTACCGACCAATCCCCCCCCCGAATTTTTTTCTGGAACCGCGCCTGGTCTGGTACATGCGCGGATCCAGCCGATTGTAAAGGGGAACCCCCAGAGCCCCCCCCCCCTACACCCCTAGATCCGCCACTGGTCTGATAACACGCACTATCCGTTACCGTTCTGGGGTTAAAAAAAGAATAGGTACTTACTTGTGCTATAGTGGGTATCAATTGGTGATTTCCTCTCACATCCCCAATATTTTTATCACTAGATATACAAAACACTGCACTACCATCCCTATTGAGTTCAGAATATTTTTCAATCCATCCCGCAATTTTCGAAGACACTTCCTCCAATTTTTGGCATTTTTAGTAACAACATACTCGACAGAAGCTAGTTTGATACTAACAGAACAATGAGAATTTAGAGACAAAATGTAAACATCCAGGAACTACTGAACCCTCAGCTCTTGGAAATTGGAGGTTTGTGTTTGTTTACATTACCCAATTACAGTACCCAAGTTCCCTTCTTTTTTTTTAAGAAAATTAAAATTTGTAATATTTTTTTCTTCAAAATATCAAATGATGCAATTTCGTGCAATAAAACTTCAAAACGTGCAATTTCGTGCAGTAAACCCCAAAACGTGCAATTTCGTGCATTTTAAAACTTCATTAAAGCATCCCATTAGGCTTGATTCGAATAACTAACTTGAGTTCGCTTTATTCTGACTTACCAATTAAAAGATGCAATTGCACGGGAATCCGAGCTCTACTCATGACGAACCGGGCCTTAAGATAGGGTCACAATTTTTTCTTTTTCTGTTCCCTTCCTCGCCTTTAGGCTGTATTGGATTTCGTGGGCCAGGGGAGAGGGTGGTGGATTAATACAGAGTATTATTAAATTCCCTCTGCAACGGCTCTGGGTTTAAGTGGCTCTCTTCCGGAATCACTTATATGTTGTCAGGGGCAACGAGTTAGCCCACTCGGCCATCCCCACACCCTGGTAGGATGGGGGGTTTTTTTACCAGGTAGGGTCACGCTTTCGTTTTTTTTTTACCCCGTATTGGTAGCCCTACCTTTTTTCAATTATCATTCGGTTGTTCCCAAATATTTGGGCCGGGATAGCCGAGCGTGTAGGAGCGCGACCCGTTGTTGCACGCTCGAGCCGAACGGCGGCGGTTCGAATCCGCCCTGGGAGGGTTGACTTTTATTTCGTGGAGGCCCCACGGAATAAATCTCGACCCTCCCACCATGGTTAGTATAGGTCGGTTACACCTGTAGAGTAACCCCCCGTATGCCACACATGGCCAGGTAGGGGTACCGAACAAAAAAAAAAATGTTCCCAAATATTTCTCCATCTTTGAAGTTGATTGGAATAGTGAGGATTCTTTAGATCATAAAGTTCCCCATATTCTTTTACAATGGTAGTTGATTTAGAATTTCCAACTTCAATGACAACAAAAGAAGAAGTCATAAATAGATAGAGATAAACAGAAAATAACATAACTAGCTCTGTCTGGAAGAGACAAATGAAGCCGGTATTGCACCATACTGAATCCTTGCTCTCTCGAGAATCCCGATCGGCCGATCCACAGTGCGGATAGGTGTTCTCATTTGCATTAAAACAGCTTTACTAATCTTAAAATGCGATGCATGCCGTCCATACGATCGTGACAAGTGAGTCCCTCCCTACCCTTCATGTGCCAATCTAAAATTCTGTGGTAATGATGGATCTTTGTAAAACCGCTAAAAATGAATTTGTAAAAAAAATGGAATCGAGAACAAAATCTAATAAAAGCAAAGTTGGATCAGGACAAATAAGGGCTCGAAGTAGTAGAATTTTGCGACTCTGCACACAAAAAAATGACTGTACGGTTTATATTGTACTTTTACATTAGAATTTTATTTTTAAATTTGTTAAATTATTTTTTGTAGAGAATAATTAACCATTCCTGTAGTTTCTAAAAATTTAAATTGAAATATTTAATGCTACGTTTGGGTCCGGTTGGGAAGTCCACTTACTCTTGATCTGTTACAGGATAAGGGTTTGAATATTATATATCGAAGTAAATATTATTATCTTATAACTTATGTATAGGCTAAATGGGATTTGCACTGGCAAGTCTTGAAACCAATAGAAAAAAAAAACTTATGTATTTAATTTTATTGATTGAAGTAATAAAACAACTAAAAATCCGAAAAAATAGTTTTTACAAAAAAAAATGTATTTACTTCTCTCTACATTCTGATATGTAATTAGTGTTATAGTTAAATTGTCCTGGCTAGTTTTTTGTAATATTACACCTTATGTACTATGCATTAATGTTTATACGTGATTTGTTTACAATATAATTTTCATAGATCCAAATTAAAAGAGGCTACACTGTAAGGGGCTTTCAGTTGTTTGTGAATTCTAGTAAAGGCGATTTGGGCCATGTTATTACTTGGTGTTCGGCAACGTATTTCATTATGTGTTTTGCTTTTTATCATACATTTCTGAAATTAAACATATAGCTGCATTTATGTACTATTTTATTTTTATTATTTGGTAAGTTATTTAGCTGTAACACGTAACATTGTTCTGTTTTTACTTTTTTAAATTTTATTTATTTACATATCATTCTTATATGATTTTCTGTGATATTTTGATTGTGCTTTGATCTATTATTCTGATTTCAAAGATTTCTATTCTAGTTTTTAAAATTCACTTTGTAAAACTTTTAAAATGGATGACACTAGTAACTTGGACAGACAAATAGAACAGCTTAAAAAGTGTGAAATTATTAAAGAGTCTGAAGTCAAGGCTTTATGTGCCAAAGCTCGTGAAATATTAGTTGAAGAAAGTAATGTTCAAAGAGTTGATTCACCAGTAACTGTGAGTATTTATGATAAAAGATGTGCTCATGGTTCATTTCTATGCCTGGTTCATTTTTATTAATTTACCTTTTTAATTCATAGGTTTGTGGTGATATTCATGGGCAATTTTATGATCTTAAAGAATTATTTAAAGTTGGTGGTGATGTTCCAGAAACCAACTATTTATTTATGGGAGATTTTGTTGACAGAGGATTTTATAGTGTTGAAACATTTTTACTCTTACTAGCATTAAAGGTTATTTTTCAACATAATTGTATGGTAGAGTCATGGTTTCTTTTGTCAATAAGTTCTAATGGTTTAATCATGTTATCAGGTGAGATACCCAGATAGGATTACTCTGATTAGAGGAAATCATGAATCTAGACAAATTACCCAAGTTTATGGTTTTTATGATGAGTGCGTTCGAAAATATGGTAGTGTCACTGTGTGGCGTTATTGTACTGAAATATTTGATTACTTAAGTCTCTCAGCAATTATTGATGGAAAGGTATGAATTTATTTATGTTAATCATTATATTAAGAAACTTTGTAATTTAGTGCTTAGAGCTAGTTCAATTTTTTTTTTCTTTTGTTCAGAAGTCAAGCATCATTTTGACTTTATTGGCAGTTCTCAAAAGTGAGGGGTGCTAAGCTTAATTATTTTTGGAAAAATAAATTACCATTGTGACATATTTTCCTTATAGGAATAAACCTTAATCATGTAACTTTTTTTTTTTTTTTTATTGGTCCTCGCCTGTTAGGCTATACGGGGTTTCCCGGGCCAGGGGAGAGGGTGGGGGATTGATGCCGAGTATTATTAAATTTCCCCTGGCTCCGTGTATTGAACTTGCTATGTTTCGGTTCTCAATCATACGTTGCCATGGGCAACGCGTATTTTCTGACGCGTTTGCCCACTCGGCCATCCCGCCACCCTTAATCATGTAGCTGAAATAAAATTCACAACTCACATTTTTGTTTATTAGTGCAATTTTCCTTCATAATCATGAAAAGCAATCCCACGCCTACCCCCCTATTTTTGGTCTCCTCCAATTTCCATTACCGAAAGTTAGTTTTGTCCACTTTTTACAATTTTTTTACTAATCTTGTATATAGAAGAACTGATTGTTTTTCAATATACAATGTCCAATCTGATTATCTGATGATACTGTTGTAAACAATCAACATAATTATAATGGATTTAATGTAAGAGAGAAATAATGTGTAGCCAGGCTATTGAGAAAGCACTGAAAACGTGGCCAGTTTCATTTTAACATTTTGAGAGGAACTTAGGGAGTTTGGATTTAAAATGTTATTATACTCTGAAAGAGCACGAAAGATACTTTAGAAATCCACTGCTAACAAAATTATGGCCTCGCATGGATGATACAAGTTTTGTTATGTCACAACTGAATTAAAATAATCTAAATCTCAATAAAAACCTACAGACTTACAACCAAAATACAGACTTACAACAACCATCAATCGAACAACACATACAAACTCTTTATTCACGTTTTTTTGCTAAATTACACGGACATAACAGGAAATGTAAAGTGTTAAAAAGATGTAATTATAAACATAATGGGTGCGTGGATTTCCATATTAGAATTAAAAAGTGTGAGAAGCGCTTTGATGGATGGTCCCAAGTTTTCATAATTATGTTCTGGCTGGAATTTTAATTCCGGCTGACTTCGCTGGCAAATTCGTTTGTGGTTCAGACCTTAACTTGTTAAGACTGTTGGGAAGTTTTAGTCACAGCTTTAACCTTCCTTAGCTAATCACTATTTTCGTTGGTAATTATATATTTTTTTTTTTACTAATTCCAATATACAAGGATGTATTATAAACATAAAGTTAATATTTTTAAAATACCGATCTTTGTAACGTGGTGAAAAGGAATTGTTAAATTATTGTGAATTTGAAAAAGTACTTCCCATTCCGAGTGCGACAGATCTAAATTATAAATAAATGTGTGTGCTTTATATATATGTGGATAAGTAAAATTGCACTGTAATAATTAAAAAGATAATTTTAACATTTTAGAATCCTTACCATCCATCAGGATCAACTTTAATTGTAGTCTTAATTTTACAACTTGGGATAAAATCAAATAAGAGTTATAAGCCCATTGTTGATATACAACTGTCGTACACTTCTATAGGTACAATTAACTGCATTTTATCCTTTATCCATCACGAAAAAGAAGGAGTTAGGAAGGCCGGGTAGTGTTTTGCAGTGACTTTTAAGTCACACTCTACTTTAAATGCTTAAGGTGTCAAACCATGTATCGGATCAACTTCTATATCTGTTTTTTTTTTTCCTTTTTTTGAGAAAACTGAAGCTGAAATATAAAATATCAATTCACGTTTATTGAGGCTCTAATTTTACCCTGAAATAACATGAGTTTATGATTTCATTAAAGTTACATAGTTTTAAAACTTGATGAAATTATTTTCCTTTTGAAGCCTTATCAAACAAAAAAAAATATATTAAAAGAAATACTCCTGACAGTGAACTGTAATAACAGTTATAATTTATGTAATTCAGATTTATTTTGACTGATAACTAAAGCTCGGAATTTCGTGCAGTAAAAATTTGAAAACGTGTAATAAAAACTTCAAAACATGCAAAAACCTGCATTAAAAACTTCAAAACGTGCAAAAACATGCAATTAAAATGTATTGCTTGAAAATCAGGCATTAAATTATTTTTGTGAACAAAAAATAGCTAATTTGAAAAAAAGTAAGTAGCGGAGAGTAAATTGTAATAGAAACTCTTTTATTTTTACAGATTATTTTTATAATATTGGTTTCGGTATACTTAGTCACTGAATTTTGAATCTTTTTTTGTAATACTATTGATATATTTTTGAAAAAAATTCCAGTAAAAAATCGGAACCTAAAATATTTACTTAAAATAGTAACTGCAAAGTGTGGATTACAGAGTAAAATACTCGCATGTGAGCTATAATTACATAAATTGGATATATTGGAAATAGGAAATCTTAAAAAAGAAAAGATACTACTCAAATTATGGAATCACTAGATGCAATATCCGGTGCGTAGACTTATTTTTTAATCACTCTGGTGACACGCACTACTCCTGTTACCGTTTTAGGGTTAAAAAAAATTAGGTACTTGTGCTACCGCGGGTATCAATTTGTGATTTCCTCCCACATCCAATTTTTTATTACAAGATTTACATAACACTACACTACCATCTCTATTGAGTTCAGGATATTTTTCAATCCATCCCGCAGTTTTCGAAGACACACTTGCTCCCATTTTAGGCTTTTTTAGTAACAATATACTCGACAGAACCTAGTTTGATACTGACTAAACGATGGGAATTGAGAGACAAAATGTAAACATCCAGGATCCACTGTTCCGCGTTCGTTCCATTGGGGTTCCGGTGTTATCTAGCACTGCACTGCTGCCCTCACACAGGTAGCATATAACTAGACACACACGTCTTACTGTCATCTGAGAGCCCGGACCTGGCGCTGTATCTTCGTGGGCCCACGTCAATTTCTTTTTTGTTTCATCTACTTCACCCAATCATGGAGTAGAAGAAAGAAGTTGGCCCAGGGGGATACCTGTCGCGGAGAATGAAGCAGAATGTGGTCAGGCCTGACATTTAACATCAAAATGTAAGTGAGATGCAAATTAAATTTTCGGCATGATCGCCCACCCCGAACTTTATTCAGCATTCACATCGTCCCCACGATCGTCTTTGTCATCCATAAAATACTTCTTCAAAATTTCCACTAAGACTTCTGTTTTCTATCCATTTTATCAATGTATGTACTGCTTTAAAATTGTAAATTCAAAAACAATAGAGGTTTATTTTATTTTCTGTTAATTTCTTCATTTATTCATACAGTCCACTCAGATTTATATTTAAAGTTTCCACCAGCCACAGATTTTGAGCCCTGACAGTCTGCTGGGGGCCAAAGTCAAACAACCACTGAACCCTCCTTTCTGGGAAATCGGAGGTTTGTGTTGGTTTACATCTCCCAAGTTCCCTTTATTTTTTTCTATGATATTCACATTTATTTTTCCACTATTGTTTTGATGTGTATTAAAAGAAATTACAATTTGTAATATATTTTTTCTTTAAAATATCAAATGATGCAATTTCGTACAGTAAAAATTCAAAACGTGCAATTTCGTGCAGCAAACCCCTAAACGTGCAATTTCGTGCAGTAAACCCCAAAACGTGCAATTTCGTGCAGTATAAAACTTCATTAAAACATTCCCTTAGGCTTGATTCGGATAAGTAACTTGAGCACGCTCTATTCTGACTTTCCAAAAAAAAGATGCAATTGCACGGGAATCCGAGCTCTACTGATAACCTAATGAAATTAAACTTAAGATCATAGTCCATTTTGGATTTAATGTTTGGTTTCTACTTACCTTATATTTATTAAAATTTTATGTTTCTTTTAATATATTTTTTCCAGATTTTTTGTGTTCATGGAGGTCTCTCCCCCTCAATCCAAACATTAGACCAAATACGAACTATTGATCGGAAACAAGAAGTTCCACATGATGGCCCTATGTGTGATTTGCTCTGGTCAGACCCTGAAGGTAGTCTTTATCATACCGTTTCATTTTTTAACTGTGTGTGTGTGTGTGTGTGTGTGTGTGTGTGTGTGTGCGCGCACACGTGCGTGTGTGTTTTAAAATAATTGGCTATGTAAAAACATTATATTTATTTTTTAAGTAGGCTAGAAATATTTTAAGTACTCTAGGAAATAAAATTGAGACTTAAAGGAAATAAGAAACAATTGCATTTGAACCGTAAGCTTGCTTGCAGCATAATGGTTAAATTGGTAGTGATGAATATTTGATACATTCTGTGGGATACTTGTCGGTCAGACCAAATTGTAGGCTACTTTCTTACCCATGTCATTTTCTCCCGGTTCGCTTTCTCTTATCTTGTGAAGTGCTTTATCACTTTATTATTATTTTACAGTTTTTTGTTTTGTTCCTTTTTGTAATTCACTTCATTTGCGGCTGTTACTTGGGTAGAACTTTGAATGTGCAGCTTCTTGTTGTGAGTGGCTTATTTGTTGCCGATTAGAGTGGCCCATATTTGAATTGAAAAAGACTCCCTAGAAATTGAATTATCCATTTTGAATGAGAGGAAGTCGAAAGTTTGGGTTAAAATAAACTAATCTTGGTCCTTTTTGACTGGCTGTTTTTAAGATGATAAAATATGCTCCCCATGGTGTTGCTGATTATCCTTTTTGGTTTTATATATTATTCAAAAGTACTAGGTTAACGTATTTCAATTGTGATGAACGTAAAAAGTGTTATGAACTTATAGTGAACTATGAGGTATAAACATCGTGGATGGTACATTGTTCTGGCCTGAAAACCGACTAGTACCTCTCTAATAATTAATTTGTTTATCATAATGTGTTTTAGTGTGCATCCATACTCCATACCTAAATGGAGCTGAGGATGAAAGTGTGGCATAATGTAATGTTGACTGCATCCATTTTGGCACCTTCACTTAAAAATGGAAATTCAGGCAGAGAATAGCGGCATAAACTCCATTACAAACTTATCATGACATTGCTAACTTTCCTTACTTTAAATTTTTATTTTAGATTCCTGTAATTATATTTTATTCCTTCAGCCTGATAAAATGATGTTTTGTCATTAGATACACAAGGATGGGGTGTCAGCCCCCGTGGAGCTGGCTATCTGTTTGGATCTGATGTTGTTGCTCAGTTTAATGTTTCCAATGATATTGATATGATATGCCGAGCACATCAACTTGTCATGGAGGGATACAAGTGGCACTTTAATGAAACTGTCCTGACAGTTTGGTCAGCACCAAATTATTGCTACAGGTAATTTTACTGTTTTGTTGAAATTGTAATTTTATTAATATTTTTTATATTGCCCATGTCAATTATTTATTTATCTTTTTTATTATTACTATTTTTTGCCTCTACCCAGCAGGGTCATTGTCAACATCTATTTTCGAATAGTATCTGATTAAGTTTAAATATTTCAATGTTTATGTCACAGTTCTTTCATCATGGCAATATACCCGTTGTTGCACGCTCGAGCCGAACGGCGGCGGTTCAAATCCGCCCTGGGAGGGTTGACTTTTATTTCGTGGAGGCCCCACGGAATAAATCTCGACCCTTCCACCATGGTTAGAATAGGTTGGTTACACCTGTAGAGTAACCCCCCCCGTATGCCACAAATGGCCAGGTAGGGGTACCGAACAAAAAAAAAATCATGGCAATTATTATTTTGACAATAGACCCTGATTTAATAAATTCACAGCTTATAGAATATCAGAGTCTGTAGTGGCCTTGAATACCTTGAAGCAGTTACAAATTCCACTAGAATTCTTCGCATTTAGAGAAAAAATTGAAAATTGTGCTTGTAAAAAAAATCAGTATAAAATTTTTTAGTTTGATATCATTAGTAGGTACTAGGCAACAACTTAACAACAATATTGATAAAAGGTAAAAAGTTGTAGTTACTCTTTCCAAATAATTTCACCCTGCAACTATTGTTTTCTCTTTCCAAGCAATTATTTCTTGGGAGTACTGCATTATTTTATTATAGGGGTTATTTAAAATTGGCTGGTTTTACTTTTATATCTTGTTTTTTATTATTATAATATCCTTAGTCTTTCAATGATTTTTGTTTAACTGTGATCCCTGTTCATAATACAAAGCTATTAGGTTCGTTCCAAGTTGATTTTTCTAGCTGTTTTCTGGTAATTCGCTGATAGGTTAGTGCGCATGTCTGGTAAGATAACCATCAGAAATTTTAAGCTCACTTGGAACGCTTTTCTTACGACTTTCTGATAGATAGGTTCTCCTCCATCGGGCAAGGTTATCTCTCCTGCTAACCTAGTCGCTTTACTATAGTCTTTTTCAAGTATTTAAGTATTATTCCGGAATATTTGATTCATCAATGTAAATTTAGATTGGGTGGGGTTTGTTCTAAGTTTATTAAATTCACTAGTAAATTAGAATCATTTACTATTTTCATTGGGTTCATGATTTTTGACATTTCTTTTTATTTTATTGATTGACACATCATTTACTGCATCCGATATCTTAATTTTTAATCAAATAAAATGTTTTGATTTAGGGTTAGCCATTGTATCATGCAGTGATATTCAATAAACACAAAACTCTTGTAGTTGATTTTAGACACAATTCCCCACAAAAAGTTAATTTGATGCCTAATCCTGTCGTGATTGAAAAATATATAAAATAAAATTCTTAAGAGGGTTTAGGTTCTTATTGAATATTTAAGGGCTGCTTAAATTTTTGAAAGATTATTGAAGTTTTAGGCTAATATCATAAAATAGACATAAAACAGATATGAATTGTACTCATTGTTAAAAGGGAAATCTGAAGATATAATTAAGTTGAGATGTGATACTCAATATCTTAAGAGGTTTATAATTCCTCAGTACTCTGATGTTTATTGAAGAATTTATTATATGATTGAATATTTGGCAAAAAATGTGAAATGAAGTTTTGTTACTCTATTTTTTTACATTATTTGGGATTCAGTTCATAATGTCCCAACTCTGTGAATAAATTGCATTTTTCAAATAAATAACTATTTATACCTAATTAACTAATTTATTCATAAAGATTATCCACCTTTTGATACAATTCCTGGTACCATTAATTTTATTTCATATAGCTTATACTTAGGTGCATTAACTTTTAATTAGTAATGTGGATTGATTCTAGTCATGGAAGCTCTGCTAATCTTAGGTTTCCATTTTAATAATGGAAACTAGGAACCTATTGAATGGCAAGATATATACCTATCACTACTGCGGAAGAAGAGTGCCACAATTCTCACAACTGAAATTTTATAGAAGCACATGTTATGATCATTATTACTATCTCACAACTCCATGGAATACTGCTAACCATTAAATATTGGATTTAAAAATCTATTTTTTCCCAGATAATATTATTTTATATCTCTTAATAATACAAAAATTTTTGTACAGTGGCAGTCTTCATCCAAAGGAGTGATACATTTGTAATATGAAGGGAGACCTTCTTTAATGAATAGAAAACACCTTTCATTTAACAAGGCTTTAATAAGCATTAAATAGCTATATAGGATTGAATAAAAAATACATGATTACAACATAAAATTAATAATTACTAAGCATTTGATAACAAAAAGATATATGGGTGATTCTAAAATTAAGATGGTATTTGTGTCACAACGTGATCAGTTGACAACCGCCTGAAGAAGTTTTAAATTTTGTTTTCTATGTATTACCTCATTGGTTACGAACACTGCTATTTAATTTTCAACCGCCTAAAGACAGGATGACATTCACTAAAATCAACAACAAAGCTCTTTTAGTCACTCCGTAGCCTGTCACAAAGTAGCGGTCATGTACTTTGAAAAATAATTAAACCATTTTCCGTCAAAATAATTCTAAAAACTCAGGCACCAATCTTATCAGCGAACATTCAGGATGCAAAAGAAAATTGGCAGGGGTATAGGCAAAGTACAACAGCTTTTCTCTTTGTCACACAGTTGTGAGGTCACTCACTAGCTAGTTTTTTAAAAACCCACCAATCCCTCATAAAATGGAATTTAGTGATGGGAACATTTGGTTATGAACCTGACTATAAGTCAAGTCACATCATTTTTCCTAAATTTACTTCAGTTGCTTTCAGAACGTGGAGGAAGGTGTAATGCTAAACAATATTTTTATAGTGAGTCACTCCCTATACCTTATCAACATGATTAAAGTTAACTAAATATATACTTAACTATTATCATGTTGATATATACAAACTATATATATACTTTATTTATTACAGTTTTATAGACCTTTCAAATCTCTTCGCAGCCATAACCTCCTTTTAGTAAATTTTGTACAAGTTTTGCCAAAATTTATGATAAATGGCCAATTTGTCACTCCCTAGCCTGATAGTGATTCTGTTTTAGCTAGGGAGTGACAATGTTGGTCAGGGAGAGACTTGTGATTAAATTTATAACTTTGTTATGTTGATTAATAATCATTGTCAGTTCAGAGTTGTTTTTCGATTAAGTATGCATATCTTATAGCTCCCCCACCCCCCTCAACCCGCCAAATAAACTTTTGTTTCAATAGTTAACTTTCAGTTCTTTAACTATTTTGATGGTAGGGATCGAACTCATTATATCTCTATAAGAACGAGATCGACTTTAGACAAGACTTTGAAATTTAGATAATTCTTTTTGAGAAGATTTAAATTAATATAATAATGCCATATGTTACATTTTGTCACTCCCTAGAACATTACTTTTTCTGAAAATCATTATCTCGAAAACTATGAATATAAGTATATGCACACTTCACATCATTGGTAAGGAGAAAGTGACCAAGCCATCTGCAACCAGAAACATAAGAAAAGATGACTTTGAAATTCCAAAAAAATTAAGAGCCAAACACCACCAAAATTTTAGAATCACCCATATCACACCATAAAAAATTCAATTATCTGTTCTGAATTTCATTGAGAAAAATATAATGCATGAAGTATTGGCATCGATAAGGATACCATTTCAATATTTAAAAAAATGTCTTTAATTTGTGAAAAGCAAGGAAATTGCTGTGAAAATAAATTAGTGAAGGTGTGCAGTGAAGAACAAGATCTCAAAATAAAACAAGCCTTGAGGAAAAAAATTATCTTTTATTAACAAACAAACAATTTAATGTTTACATAACTATACAGGTAACGTGTAAACGGATCCGAAAAAAAAACATTTATGACATCAGTTTGCTGCATTAAATGGAAATTGGTTAAAATACTTTCTAGAGATGACTCCTGTTAATAAATTAGTAGTATTGCCATGTTACTTCTGGGTGTACCTTATATGGCACCATCAAAGAGTTGCCCGGATCTCAACTCAAAGGACTCCTTTGGGGTTTATTTATCATTGAAAAGCAAGTGGGTCGAAAGCTGGGATCAAAGAAAGAATTGAAATGAAATACAAAATCCTGGTGTTTTTCTTGGTAGTCTGTGTAATCTATCTGTTGAGCTTTCCACAGTGGATATATATAAAATATTAAAAAAAAAATTACACATACATATATACAATATTTTTTAAAACTTTAATTGATCCCATTTAATGTTGAATTTTGAATGTATTTTTTGCCTTATGAAACCATTCTTCATTGTTTTGTGGCTAGTTGGATGAATAAATAAGAAAGTCTTCTAGCTCTGGAAATAAAAATATTTGTTTAAATTTTAGGAAAGAAATCAAAATTACATTAAATCAGCACTAAGGCCACACCTGTTATTTTCTCAGCAGGAAACGTCCTGGATTCCACAATATGTTGATTTCATTATTTCAGAGATCCTAAAATAAATTAATTAGAAAATTAGAAATAAAATGAAGTATAGTAATAGGGGAAATAAAATGAAATATAGTAATATAAGAAATAAAATGAAAACTATCTTATATACCTTTGACAAATATTTTTAGTGAAAATTATGAAATTAAAATAAAATACAACCTGTTGGATCAAATAGTTTTCTGGTTCAATATTTACATATTGTCACTTATATTTTCAAAATAAGAACAAGCTGAGAAAGGAATATTACACTATCAGGAAAATATATTTGACAATATATAAAATCACTAAAAAAATTGACAAATAAAAGATCATTAGGATGGGAAATATTTGAAGGAAGAAAATAAAAGCAAATATTGAGAAATCTATTTAAAAGAGTATTGAAAATGAGTATTTGAAAGTTCATCCTCAGGATAATAATTATATAAAATAATGGAAAACAGGACTTTATCCCTTTAAAATTCACCAAGAAATTTCTGGAATGCATTATATTTAATTTATAAAATTTAAATAATTAATTATGCAAGAGATAATTCTAAATATTATGTAAGAGAAAAATTAAGTGCTTACTTTTAAGCTTAGAATATTGGGATCCTGGACACAAGTTGTCAAAATTGTAGCCTTCCCCACCAAGGTTAGCTGGGCTAAAAAAAAAAAATTCATTGCGCATGTCGCTGACGAGCTGTAAGAGAAAAATACGCTGACAGCTCTGGTAATAAGCAAGTGGTTATCTTACAGAATTCTGGCTGGCTTGGAACAGCTTACTAGTAATAATCTTACTGTAAGCGGCTGGGTAGGAACGCTAAAATCGTACTGCGCATGTCTCTAGCAGTTATCTTATGGTTATCTGGCTGGCTTGGAACGAAGCTATTACCAGTTTCTTTTATGAATTTTCTCACTACTCTTCTTTATTAATTTTCCTGATTTGTAAGATATTAATCTATCAATTCTGATTATTGCTTTCAATTTTACAATAGAGGTTCGATTATCTGGACTAATCAATCCCACGGCTGGTCCGGATACTGAAATTTTCTGGACAATTTACGCAGTAATTAAATGTAAAATTGGGTCAATATCGTAATCATCACATTTGTTTTTAGTTATATTTCAGAAATAAAAATAAAAAAATAATCTGTACATTCATCCAAAAATATAATCCAAGAAAAAGGAAAATCTTCTTCTTCTTCTTCTTCTTCTTTATCTTCCTCCTTTGTGCCATTACTAGCGTGGAGGGGCCTCGATCTAACGCTGCCAGGCTTTACGGTCCCTGCACAGCCTCTTCAGTTCCTGGAAAGTTTTTCCTCCAATCCTCTGGATATATTCTTCATATAGAATCCTAGGCCTTCCGCGTGGCCTCCTGCCAGTGGGTCGAGCTTCCATCACCTTTCTGGGTTCCCGGTTCTCGCTCATTCGACAAACATGGCCAAACCATTTTAGCTGGCGTTTCTCCAGGATAGTTTTCAATGCAGGAATTTTTAGCTCTTCTCTAATCCTTTAATTTCTTACGCGGTCCCTCCTCGTTTTTCCTGCGACTCTACGTAAGTACCTCATCTCAGCTGCAGTTATTCGGCCGATCTGTTTATCGAGCATTATCCAGCTCTCGCTCCCGTAGGTAAGAGTAGGGAGGTATATTGATTTGTAAATGTGGAGCTTCGTTTCTAGCCCTACATCTCGATGCCCAACAATACTGTTGCATATGCTATAATAGATGTGGTTAGCTTTAGCAATCCTATTTGCTATTTCCCCATCTATTTTTGCCTGTCTATTTATGTTGGAGCCCAAGTAGAGAAAGTTCTCCACTACTTCGAGAACCTCGCCATTGCAAACCACCTCCACTGTCTCCTCCTCATCTCGGGACAGGACCAGTATCTTGCTCTTGGAGGCATTGATGGTCATTCCTTTACGCTTGAGTTCTTCCTGCCATTCCAGTAGAGCTTGCTGCAGCTTATCTTTTGTGTCGCAAATGAGAACAATATCATCAGCATATAACAGTGACTGGCTAAGTATCGTCCTCATGTTCCACTTACCTATAAGTGTACGAGCAGTTCGCCATTTACAAATTTTATGGATTTCATCCATAAACACTGTAAATAGAAGGGGGCTCAGGCTGTCTCCTTGTTTTACTCCTCTATCTATGGGGAAAGGAGCAGATTCTGTTCCATTAATCCTCACTACTCCTTTTGAATTCATGTAGACTGATTTTATGGAGGTAATGAGGTCTCGTGGCACATTTTTTGCTGCTACGGCGTTCCATATTTCTTGACGTGGGGCCGAGTCGAAAGCAGCCTTAAGGTCCAGGAAGGCTAGATATGTGCTCTTATCTCTGTCCCATGATTTTTCTAATATATTTCTTATGACAAAGATATTGTCGTGGGTCTGCCTCCCAGGGCGGAAACCTGCTTGCTCCTCCTCCAACTGCTTCTCCACAATTCGTCGTAGCCTTTTCTCCAGAATGTGCGTGTACATTTTGTAAGCCACAGACAAGAGGCTAATTGGTCTATAATTGGCACATTCTGTTTGACTCCCTTTTTTGTGGATAGGAATAATCACACTGTATTCCCAATCCTTCGGGATCCTCTTGGTATCCCATACCGTCTGAAATAGGCCTTGCAATGCTTTAATGAGCTCTTGTCCACCATATTTCAGGAACTCGGGGGCAATGTTGTCCCTGCCTGCTGCCTTGCCTGTCTTCATCTGTTCAAGAGCCAGTTCCACTTCTTCTTCATTAATTGATTCTTCGCTGACTTCGTAGATCGTCTGTTCCCTTTGTTCTCTTGCTGAGTCTTCTTTTGCGAAGAGATCTAGGTAGTGTCTACGCCATCTATCTAATATTTTAGATGTGTCTGTCAGCTATTCACCATTGTTATCTTTGACATTTCTCACTGGCTTTGCTCTTTTGCCCTTCAAGAATTTCACAGTACGCCAAAACTTTTTGATATTTTCCCTGTGATTTCCCTCTAGGCTCTTCCCAAATTCCTCCCAGGATATCTTTTTTTGTGCTTTGACTACAGCTTTGGCCTCATTTCTTGCTTTTCTATAGTACGCAAAGTTCTCAGGTGTCTTATGCCGTTGGTAGGACTTCCATGCTTGCTTCTTTCGGTTTATAGCTACCTTGACATTATCGTTCCACAATTTGCTGCGTTTGCCTTTATAGCTGAATTTGTGTAGGCCACAGATCTCCTTGGCAGTTCTTAAGATGGTAGTTTTAAGGGCGCTCCATTGTTTCTCTGCGTCTCCGTCTAAATCCAGAACTCTGAGGCGTTCTTCCAATTTTTCAGAATATAGTTTTCTCTTATCTAGATCATCCAAAACTCGAACTTTTATTGCTTCATAAACTTTAGCTTGAGGCTTCCTGGTTCTTAAGATCCTGGTATCCGCAACTAATAGCAGATGATCTGTGCCTATTTCTGCTCCTCTTATTACTTTCAGATCACTGAAATATTCTTGAATTCCTCGATCATAAATAAAATAGTCGATGACACTATTTCCAACTGCGCTTGAGAAAGTAATTTTGTGTACCATCTTATGTGGGTAGAAGGAATTGCCTATCAAGAGATCATTGTCGACGCAGAAATCAATTAATCTTTGGCCATTTTCGTTTTTAACGATTTCACCTGCATGAGGCCCCATCGCTCTGAATGATGTTCTGTGGTCCCGTCCAATTCTCGAATTAAAATCTCCACAGAGAATTATTAACCTTCCTTTGTCTCTGCTTCTATCAATTGCTCGTTGCAGGTCTGAGTAAAATAATTCTTTGTCCAGTACCCCTGCATCTTCCGTAGGAGCATATACTTGGATGATTGTTAACTTACCAATGGATACCTGGACAACTGGCTCCTTTAGTCGCCTTTTACGACAGGCGGAGATTCCGTGGGTAAATTCAATTCTATCCCCTACCCACAGGGGAGAAACGGAAAATCATTAGGTGTAAATCACCATATGAATCCAAAGAAAACAAGTTCAAAACCTCAACTAAAGAAACAGTAAATAAGGTTTAAAAAATTCTGAAATAAGGTTTTAAAATATTACTACACCGCAGTTTGTAAGAAAATATTTTATACTGTATACTTAATCAATATTTAAAATAAAATTAATGTTTCAATCTTTTATTTCTAGAAACAGAATTGCGTTAATTTATACCATAAATTATTAATTTTGGCAAGCCCTTATTTAATTTACAACTCGGAAAAAAGTTTACCCAAAAAAGTCCAAATGATTGACGTACCAGTTGGTTGATGTTCAGATAATCGACATTCTAGTGTATAAAGCTTCCAATATTAAACAATTAAGTGGTACAATTTTTCTCAATTCCCAATCATTTGTATTTTAAAATTACAATATCTTTAAAAATTATCCTTTTTTTTAGGTGTGGGAATGTTGCTGCCATTTTAGAACTGAACGAGCATCTGCAGAGAGACTTCACTATATTTGAAGCTGCTCCACAAGATTCGAGGGGTATTCCATCGAAAAAACCTCAGGCTGAATATTTCCTTTGAACAATAGTGAATACTGTGATTGATGGATAAAAGGAATCAAATGACTTTTAAAAAGTGACCCTTCCCCCCTCCCTGATCTAAGATGAGCTGAGATGAGCTGAACAAAGCAATGTATACATCATGCAAATAATTTTATATCTCTTTCTATTTCAATTGTATGGCCAATCCCATGTTACGGTTAAGCATTCTTTGGTATAGAATGGGTTTATTTGTTATTGTTATATAATATATTTTATATTTGATGTAAAGACATGATTACAACGAATTACATGTCTAACATTAATTCCTATAAGTAATTTGGTTTCATTTTATAAAAACATTCATGCCCTTTTACTCACTTATACACTTATGTCTACATGTCTTACTGGTTTTTTCAAAATATCTTTTCTTTATAAATGTTAGTTAAAGTAATCTATTCCATTCCTGGATTTTATTAATGTCATATGTATAGTTTTGTTGCGTCAGCATTGTTATTGTTATGAAGACATTTTCTTTAATTAGTTTTAAAGTTTTATGTGCATTTATGCTTTTTGTAAAGCTCTAGGTCATTGAATTATTCAGCATATACTTCTTTTTAACTAATTTAGAATCATGTTCATGCTAACTTTTTTTTTTTTTACAATACTAAGACAATGATTTATCTAGTTACGAAGACATTATTATTTTTTTGTATTAAAAGTTTATGTTAAAAATAGTATAAGGTTTAGATATCAATAAACCTATTTTAGCCCATTTATAATGTGGTATTGGCTCTAAAGTTTAACATTAAAATGTTTACTGAAACAAAAATCTATAATCTGTAAAAAAAAAAAAAAAAAAAAATCAAAGAAACCCTGTTTATCTATTAACCAATCTCTCCCACTTCTTAAATAGCAAAATTTTAAGAAATTACTTAAATTTTCATATCGACAATAGGATTTGATAATGCTTTTATTAATTGAAGAATAGACGGCAGGCATTTGACTGTTGGACGTAGATTTTGATATTTTCATTGTTTATAATATAACATTGTGTGTTTTTCGATCTTCGATAATAAACTGTTATGAAAATGAAGGAAAAAGTTATAATTTGTAAATATTTTTTGTAATACTCCTCTTATAAGTAATATTATTTATCTTTCTTTTACCAGCAATGTTCACATTTATTTGGGAAATGAATTAAAATTCCTTTGTTTTTCCATCTAAATAAGGGTTAAAATTAATTTATGAATTATTTTAACATTAGATTAAGTCTATTTTATTTATTTTGTTTCAATAAAATTGTGGAGCTGTATATTATACTCTTTATTTGAATCCTTCTGGAATGTTATCACTTCATTTATTATTAAATATAAGTAAACTACTTATTGCATGATTTTGAGATTCTTTAGGCTCTGTTAGTAAACCAGCTTTCTCCTTAAACATAATGCAATGCCTTTGATGACATTTATACCAAAGCCTGTCTGTTTTCTTTTGGTGAGTAGGCAATTTGTTTTTTTAATTTTGACAATTTTTAATTTTCTAATACAGCAATGTATTTGTATATTGTATTCCTACAGCAATGTATTTGTATATTGTATTCCTACAGCAATGTATTTGTATATTGTATTCCTACAGCAATGTATTTGTATATTGTATTCATACAGCAATGTAGTGGTATGAATGTAAATTAACATTTACCAGCTAAATAGGTGTGTGGAGGGTAAATTAAAAGATGGGTCATTTCATGCTGGAAACAAGAAGACTACTTTCTGTGGCATTCAAGCAGTCTATGCAACCTTACAAATCAAGGAAGGTTTTATCCATAACTTAGCTCAAAGGCTACCTTAACCTTATTAAACAGGAATGAAATAGAAAGGAGTAAAGAAACCAGTGAACATCATACTCCAGGAATCTACTCTGCTCTATTAAGTGTGACCAAAAGCCATTTGATGGCACGAAAATATTCCCAAATACAGTTACACTTTCCCAGCACTGAAGGGTATCCATATAGGAACAGGACAGAACTGATATCTGACTTGAGGTGACATATCTTAAGTAGGGCATACTATACCAATACCCATCTAAGTACTTCTTTAAAATATTCAATACCATCAAGCTATTTTAGGGAAAGTATTGATACTGAATTAGGATGAGTATTCATCTAAATTACTAACAAGCAAGATGTTTTAATTAAAAATATAGTTAACGTTAACATCGTTGGTAAGCTAATTGAATATAATGTTTTTATTACCAATAACTGTGCTTTAATAGCACTTAATATTTTTAAAAATGTATTAAATTTTTAATCAATCAATCAGTTGGCACTACAACCCTGTGACTGGTCCTGGCCTCCGCCATTCGGCCCGGTTTTGGGCTGCTACCTTCCAATTTTGGACTCTAAACAGATCTCGTGCGTCTTGTACTATGCCGTCCATCCACCGGAGCTTGGGCCGTCCGACTCTTCTTGGACAGTGGATTTCCTCCTTCACGACTTTTTTTGGAATTTCATCCAAACTCATCAGTGCAACATGTCCTGCCCACCTAAGGCGTCCCAGCTTAATAAATGTCACAACATCTATATCCTGAAGCAGCTCATAGAGTTCTTTATTTCTTCTTCTTCTCCAGCCTTCCTCATCCCTCACCGGCCCATAGATTCTTCGAAGGATCTTCCTCTCGAAGACCAGGAGATTATTTCTATCCTGTGCAGACAATGTCCATGTCTGGGAGGCGTACGTAAGTACAGGCCTGATTAGAGTTTTATATAAATGGACCTTTGTTTTCCTGCTAATGAGCTTGCTCCGTAGCTGTCTCAACAGACCAAAATAACATCGGTTAGCCGCTGTGATCCTTCGCTTTATTTCAATGGAAACGTTATTGGTTGATGTAACCTGCGATCCAAGATAAATAAACTCCTCTACTCTTTCGAAGGTAGAGCTTCCTACGACAACCTGTCTTTCTTGAGGTCTGGCTACTCCTGTGCACATATATTAAATTTTTAATGGAGGTAAATGTTTGACCGTAGAAGTATATGCGATGGAAATGGTTGGGGTGCAGTCAAATAAAATAACACTATTGCAGATATAGTGTTTTATCTAACCACACCTCCAACTATTTCCATCACATATTAAACTTATATATGTTGCCAAAAGTTTCAGATTACTTGACTAACCTGAGAAGTTGTTATTAAATTTATATTGATATAAATATATAATTTCCCTCCGATTATCGATATCGGTACTCATTCAAATATTTGAATCAACTATTCATTACTGGTACTCATAGTATAAGTACCATGGCATGGCAAGGATACCAAAAATATTTGATATCGAAATGAAATTATCGTTAATTTACGGGTATCGTACGTTCCCAGTCATAGTATGGTGCTATGTATTAGGTTAAGAGGTAGTAAAAATAGTCATATATCATTGTCATAGCTGATGATAGAGCCATTTACTAATTAGAAAACTTAATAAGTAATCAAATAAAATATATCTTGTTGGATATCAAAATTTTTCATTATTAATAAGGAGTCTAAATTTAAAATCAGCTGTTCAATATTTTAATTAATAACTAAATTAGTAGAAGGACTAGGTGAGGAAACTTAATATCCTTCCCGGTTCCTTTTTAGGGAGATAATGTGCTAAATTCAAGACATCCTGTTTTTGTTTACCAGGGAATAGCCGTTTAGACCGCTAACATAAAAGCCGTTAAAAGAGAATATAGTCCCCACGCTATCTGTTTTTCATTAATTACTATCTTAATAACAAGAACCATGCAAATTGAAGTTTACAGGTGTTTTCCCTGATAGAGAACCTACAAATATATCATTTTTGTTTTCATTTAAATGCCTTTTTAATAAATTTGTCAGTGGAGGAATGTTTCCCCCCTCCATTCTTTAGGTGAGACAAGGGATGTTCCAGTGGGTTACTCTTGAATGTGACTTCGTACTGTCAACGTGTATTTTTGGTTATAACTTTGGATAGTCCTGAGTGAGTGATAGACTGTCCCTTCAGGTCATAAAAAGTATCATTAGTGACATTTTTAATTAATATGGTAATCCATGGTGAGCTTAAAAGAGTATTTGAGGATTTATAAGAAAATGTTTCAAGTTAGTGTTGTAAAGATGAGTGTAAAGTTGGCAAGACTTAAAATAGTAATATTACCATAAATACATATGCAGTTTTTTATTTATTTTAATCATTTATATATATATATATATATATATATATATATATATATATATATATATATATCTTCATATTATAAGCATGCAACATTATATTGCCCCACATATGCCTTTGAGAGAGGAATCCAATTCTGGAAATTCTATTATCTTTTGATTCATAAATGGGGAATCATATTTATATTTGATCATCAAAAGGGGAAGGTATTGTATGTAATAAGGGGAAGTAAATACTTTATCAGTTTGGGCATTCTCTATAAAATGCTCTGGCATCCCATTAAATCAGTAATCACTTCTTAATTGAAAACAATAATAAATTAACCCCCCCTACATAGCAATGGGATACATGGGCGTTCTCAGGGAGAGGAGGGGCAACTGCCTCCTCCTAGACAATGTGAGAAACATCACTACAAATTAAATAAATTCGTATGCATTTACTGTATTTTTAAAGCAGGGGAGAGCATGGTTGGTTGGCATAGGGTGTAGGTTGACATTTGGCTTATAGCTATCGGACCATGTGACCCCCTCGACCTTAGGAGTCTTGTCATGAGGTTTCAGTTCGATGCTAAGAGTGTAGAGAAGAGTTTGCTTCATTGATCGATTTTACATCATGTAAGTAAATTTTTATTTTTTCAGTAAACTCGCCTGTTAGGCTATACGTGGTTTCCCGGGCCAGGGGAGAGGGTGGGGGATTTAGAGGTTGGGGGATGCCGAGTATTATTAAATTTCCCCTGGCTCCGGGTTTTGAACTTGCTATGTTCGGTTCTCAATCATACGTTGCCATGGGCAACGCGTATTTTCTGACGCGTTTGTCCACTCGGCCATCCCGCCACCCAAAGGCATGGCAAAACATTTGACTCCGAAGCTGAAGTCCCAAACTCCTTTGAAAAACCTAACCTTTCAATCAACCAGTTTCTTGTTTGGTTGTTCTCCCCTGTCCTGGCAGCCATCTTTCATATTATCTCTCCTGTGGGGTTAGTTGGCTCTCTTCAACAGGGGTTTGGTGGTGCAGTGGCGAATAAGTTTATGTGAACTACGGGGGCAAGAATCATGACTGCAATTGATGATACAGATGTATTAGTCTGCAAATTGGAAAAGAAGCACGAGTTTTGGTCATGGCAAAAAAAAAAAAAAAGATAAATATGGTACCCCTTGCCGGTATTGTTAAAAGAATTCCGCTACCGTCACTGATCTGTCATGCCAAATAAAAAAACATTCTTTATTGACTTTTGAGGACTGGTAAGTATTTAGAGAGGAGTTATTGTTTGCATAAGAATATTTATCCTACCTAAAGTTTTTGAAGATGTGTTGAATTCGTTTTGTTTTATAAAAAAATTGTTTTCATTGTTCTAACGCAATGATGCTTCTAAGCCATTACATTTTTCTAACTTCTGCTGTTTGAAATGTTATAATTTTGTCAAATTGAAATAAATGCAGCCGTATGGTAAAATGCAGCCATTTGTCATTCTATTTTCCCTTAAGAACTGTTAAAAACCGATTCAAAATTATTATACCATAATAGTGCAGCTTTTAATAACAATATTATGTATCAGGCAGTACTTGAATGAGAAGTCCAAACAACCTCACCTTCTAGGCCAACCTGCTCCTCACAGGGGGTTGATTGGCATACTCTGGCTTAACAAATTCTTCAATGTTCTATGATCATAGTGTTAAATAGTATGAGTTGAAAAAAATACTTGAAGTACTCTAATACTTAAGGTTTACAGTGGTGTAAACCCTATTGGGATTATATTAACAGGGATGACTCAACAATAAAAAAAGTGAGGTTCTCCCTGGAACCTTGCCGTACCGGCGTTAAACGAACACCCATTTATACTTAACGTGACGTTAAGCGAACCAATATGGCTAACGCACCCAACGCTAGCTTATGATGAGGAAAAAATCTCCTTTATCAATATATTTTATATTATCTTAAAAATAAAAAATCTGGTGCGTGCGCGCAACACACAACTTTCACTTACCAACTTACTTAGATTAGAAATTGACGTGTTTTGCTAATTATCATTTCCCAAAGTCACACATTTTTCTACATTCATATCTTATTTTTGTTAATCGTTAAAGCCGTTTTTGAGTAAATAAAAAAACCCATGAAAATGATACAAAATTTATTAAGTAAAGTCCCCCCTCCCGTAGATCAATTTTGATGAAATTTTTACAGTCATATCTCGGGCATATAAATACATCAAATACCAAGTTTGATCAAAATCATTAAAACCGTTTTTGAGTAAATAAAAAAAAACATGTGAAAATGGTACAAAATTTATTAAGTAAAGTCCCCTCTCCCGTAGATCAATTTTGATGAAATTTTTACAGTCACATTTTGGGCATATAAATACATCAAATACCAAGTTTGATAAAAATCGTTAAAACCGTTTTTGAGTAAATAAAAAAAACACTTGAAAATGATACAAAATTTATTAAGTAAAGTCCCCCCTCCGGTTAATCAATTTTGATGAAATTTTTACAGTCATATTTCGGGCATATAAATCGATCAAATACTCAGTTTAATCAAAATCGTTAGAGCCGTTTTTGAGAAAATCGAAAAAAACGTAAAAAGTTATTAAATAAAGTACCCCCTCCCTTTAAGCAATTTTGATGAAATTTTTGCTGTCACATCGCGGGCATATACCTACACTAAATACCCAATTTCAGGTTCCCACGGTATATAGTTTTTGAGCTAGTCTGTTCACATACACACAGACACACACACAGACCATTTCGCGGGACTTGGTCATTTCGACTCAGGGGGTCCCAAAACGTGTATTTCCGTTGAAAACCGGAAGTCGAAAATTTTCACGATCGCAATACTTCCACTTACTATATATTTCATATATAGGTAAGTGAAAGTAAAAATAGGAGACGAATTAGAACGGCGTACTAATATCACAAACAACTCCTTTCACTTAGGAAAAACCAGGATCAAAAGTGACACTAGCGCTACCCCAGAACACAGGCGAACAGAAGAAGTAACTAGAACACCCGAACAGTCGACCTGAAGGCTGTTCGAGGGTGGTGTTCGAAGGTAAAGTTCGTAGAGTGTAAAGGCATCTTCAGGGCCGCGACGTGGCCGAGAGGATAGCGTCTCCGACTCCCACGCTGGCGGTGCGGATTCGAATCCCGCTCGATTCTGTTCGGTGACGGCCTCCCTGAACAGACTCAGCGGCTTGCCATGGATTAGAGGAGGTTGATTACCAGTAAGGTGCCTTTACACTCTACGAACTTTACCTTCGAACACCACTCTTGAACAACCTTCGTGAAGCCTTCACGTCGACTGTTCGGGTGTTCTAGGTACTTCATCTGTTCGCCTGGGTTCGGGGTTAGCGCTAGTGTCACTTTTGATTTGGGTTTTTCCTAAGTGACAAGAATTGTTTGTGATACTAGTGTAATTTGTGATACGTTGTAATTCGTCCCCTATTTTTTTATTTTTCAGATAATATAAAATATATTGATAATGGAGATTTTTTCTTTATCATAAGCTAGCGTTGGGTGCGTCAGCCATTCCCGATTAGCCCTCGAGGCATAAAGCAGACGTTAAAAAAGAAAAAAAAACCCACTTGATGAGTAGAGGTAAAACATTTGGAAATGATAAGCTAGTTTGCAATAATTTATAGATTGAGAATTCCATTCACTTTTCTCAGATAAGCATTAATGAAACCATAAAATAAAGTTTTATATCTTTACTGAACACAGGTGTAACAAAATACGAATTTAGTGATAGAGTGGCTTATTCTTTTTTTTCCTACTGTCTAAGCAAAGTAGTACTTTAATGTTTTCTCAAATTTCTTAATGGCCCAGAAGTCATACTTAAGATAAAGTGCAACTATGTGTTTGTTCTGAAAAACCATTCATCTCATTATTTTTCGCAAGATAAATTTATATTGTTCTTTCTATTACCAAAATGCGAGAAGTAAATTTAGTTTAAATATAACCTCATCCAATTTCCACGCAGACCGCTTGATATTTTAAAGGGAAATAACTAAAACAAAACACTATTAACATGCCTTAACAAAAATAAGAGCTGCTGACGGTTCGCCACAGAAGAAAGTATGTAGGTATACATATGCATATTTTTCTTCAATATGACTAGTTCTATCTCATTGTTTCTTAAAAATCAATTCATAATCTGATCTTCCTCTAGAAAAGGTTGCTAATAATGACATTATTCGTTTGTTTTTACATACACCAATGTTTTAGATTTGATATGTGGTAACATTCAACACTTCAAATATGTAATTTGTTTGTAATGTTTCCCAAGACCATTAGAATTACTTTTGATATCAGGACATTTGATTTTCAATACTCGAACCTCTTACTTTTCTGGATAGAACTATTTGAATGTCACATTTTATTGTGGTCTTCAAGTTTCATCCCAAATTCTACCGGTGCAATTAAAAATTCGTTTAATAAAATTTTGTTAACCATCATGCTATTTTTATTTTCTGAACATCTGCTGAACTCAGAGGCATTTACAAAAGGAAAGATTTAATTTCTATGGATACCTCTTAATATAGTTCTTAGCTTTATTTTTTATATTTATTTATTCAAAACGAATGAGGAGTATGAAATGCGTTGTAGTTGTCATTTATTTTTCACTTCCCATATCAGTTTAATGAAATAGATTTTTAAAAATGACTTTCCTGCTATTTATTGCTGGTTCAGAAATTTAATTTTAATCTACCAGGAATAAAATTATGCCTTAAATAAAACAAATAAAAAAAAAAAATATGGTTGAAGCAGGATTAAGATTGTATTACATAGAATAATAAAGAAGTAGTTATATATAATATTTTTAAGATTTAGGATTGTCGCTATCGAATAAGGTACATTATTATTCTTATGTTTTAAAAGAAATAACTGAATATATATATATATATATATATATATATAAATATATATATATATATTTATATATATAATAAACTCACACCCTAGATTGTATAATGTCAATTTTTTAACAATAATTACTTGTCGTATAGAAGAATGGTAAAACTGTCAAAACTTCTCAAGCGGCGTCACATGACCCTCATGACGTCATATACACAGTGAAAATGGCTGACGTCGAGTTAAACATTGACAACCTGATTCACAGGCTTCTTGAAGGTATTAAATAGTTATGAGGCACGATATAGTGCCTTTCTAATTGCATTATTGCTATATGTTTTCATATAAATATTACAATGTTTGCTTTTCTTCTGTTGTATATGTAAACCTGTATGATTATGCTCCTCTTTCAGTTGCATATCCTCTAATTCTTATATTAAAACATGTGTCTGATAATTACTTTGTCTAGTACATTTTAATTCCAAATATATTGACCACAAATAGTTGTTGCTGTGATATCCTGCAATTATTTTGTAGTGTTGATTTTATAATGGTACATTATATTTTATGTTGATACTGAATACATATCTTTACAGTTCGAGGATGTCGACCTGGAAAGATTGTTGCTATGACAGAGTCGGAGGTTCGTGGACTTTGTTTGAAGTCACGAGAAATATTTTTACAGCAACCAATTTTGTTAGAACTAGAGGCACCTCTTAAGATTTGTGGTAAGCTAAATATTTTGATAACATTCATTATCACAATGTTTATGGATTAGTATTATAGTCTGATCCAAAGATTATATTTATGCCTGATATTGGTTTGATTATCCATTCAATGCTTTAGGTCACAATGGATCTTTCACGGGTCAATTTTTTATTCTGTTTGATAATGATACTCATACTTTTTATCTATTTTCGAAATCAGTAATTTTTCCCTCATTAGCTTCCATCCTATTGTTGTTAATTGATAAAAAATATGTGAATTTGAAATCATTATTGAGAAGATTGGTTTTATAAATTCTTATGTTATGTTGCTGAAATATCAAACTTATATTCTTGCGAATTAATTTTAAGAATATTGTGTCTATAAAAATGATAGCAAAACAATGTATGTAATTATATTCAAGTTACCAAATCTTAATTTTTTAACACAAATCCACACAAACTTACTTTTTTTCCCCTTCCTTACTGTTACTACTTCTTTATTTTACGAAATTTATCTGTAACTTGGCTTGTTATGTCCTGACATGGGATTTGAACTGTATTGTGTATACCTTAATCGATTCGATTAGTTTTTTATTGGAGAGATTTGTTTTAATTAAATTAAATAATAATGTGTAGTGGTTTTTCTAAGTATTTTGGATATCACAAATACTCCTGATCTATTTAAGCTATTTTTGTTGACAGAGCTCTTAAATATCTAACTCGATAATTGACTGAAAATGGGAGACAAAATTTTGTTATCTTCTCTAGATTGAATTCAAATATTACTCTAGTTGAGATGTGTTCATAAGTGCATCCTACCTTCATTTATATTGTGATAATACTTCTGAAAACTTCTTTGCTTAGTTAGGTTATGATAACTTTAATGAATATCATTTTTATATATTTTAAAAATTGGTTTTATTGCTCTTTTTTATTTATCATTTGGGTAATGACATTGAAACCAACTCCCAATCATCCTAATGTGCAATGGAAACGGCTAGAAGAGCTATGCATGGCAAGTTTGGTCAAATGTGAAGGTTTTTTTTAGGTTTTCTCACTTTTTATTTTCATCGATATGGCACATTATCAGTTTTTGCCCGAAGGTTTTCTGTCAGCAAGAAAGTATAGGCTGTTTGTGTAAAGCAATACAAAGAAAAAGCCCCGATTAGTAGAATAACAGTTCTTGGCTTTTGCGTAATGCACCTGCTCACACATCTTGCTTTCTTTACCAAAAAAACACTAATCATTCATCAGTCCCCGAATTCAACGGAACTTGGCCCATAAGATTTTTTTTCTTTTACCATAACTTAAAAGACTAGGGAGCGGGGTAGCCCACTGGTAAGGCAGTGGACTGCTGTGCTTGAGGTCCTGAATTCGAATCTGACATGGCTTATGATATCTTTATTATTTGCCCCAGTTCGTCTCGTGGGCCGAGAGACCCTCAAGGTCTACGGCTACTCTCAGGTAACTGCTTTAAAATAACCTCAGTGTAATGTGGAATATGTGAAGTCAATACTCAAGCAAGACATAATATTCGTTTCAATTTTAATCATTTATTTATTTATCAATAACCTGGCACTGTTAATTCAATTCTAGTTTCTGTGCTTATTTTAAAAAGTTTTATTTTGAACTATTGTTCCTAAATCATTTTTTTTATTCACTATTTTGGGAGCGGGGTAGCCCACATGTAAGGCAGTGGATTGCTGGGCTTAAGGTCCCGAGTTAGAATCTGACAAGGCTCATGAAATCTTTATTATTCGCCACAGTTAGTCTCGTGGGCCGAGAGACCCTCCTGGGGCAAACCCAGCCTCTATAATGTGGATCCCCTTAATTGAAAAATTAAGGGGAAAAAAACCTGGCGGTTGAGCGTGATCACGGTCAAATCACCTCCTTGCACGACCGCTGACCAAGAAACAGTACTCTTCCTTACATAGTACTAAACCCAAGACCCTTTATGGGTTGTAGTGGTACAGGTTTTTTTTTTTTTTTTTTTATTAAAGACTAATGAAAGAACGGAGGTTTCTTATAATTGATAATATAGAATCCGCATTTCTGGAGTAGTTCAGGTCTAAACCAATGAGCACATATCAGAAGTGATTTGAGGTTTGAATTGGCATATAATATCTGAGGGGTTGGTTTTTGGAAAGGAAAAAATTGATATATTTCACAAACACTAAAACAAATCTCCTTTTTTTGGCAGTAACCGGACTTATTTTACTCTGGTTAGTATTGATTTTAGAGCAAACTTAAGCAGAAATTTCTTTTACAAGTTTAAGTCTGAACCTGATGAAAATAATATAATACAAAACATAGGAAAATTGTTTCTTGGATTGCAACCTAATTTGCTGGAAATTAGATCTTAGCAATGAGTTGATATGGTGAAAAAATTGGTTGAGGTGCATATAACATAAGCAATATCAATCATTTGTTGGTCGTATTGCTTGTCTAATGCAAGACTGGTCTATCTTGAAAAAAACAATTTTTTCAGTATAACCAGTATCCTTTTTTCCCTTTTTGTTGGCTTCTTTATCAGGTTGTTTAAATTTTTGAAGAATCCTATCAGTCGCAGTTAAAATCATCTCTAAAGGGGCCTAGCGCAGAAATAGTAGAGGAAAATTTCCAGATAGTCTGTGAAAAAAATGCGATTTTAAGTCCAGTCTCGCATTAGGCGAGCGACATAGTTTTTATCTGCATTTTGACCTAGGGTATAGGTCAGGTATGGGCAACTGTTGACAGGTTATGGACCAAACTTCAGTGTGTAAATAGGTTCACGGGCCGCTTTCACTTGTAGTGCATTTTTGTGCATACTTTTTTTGAATATACGTAAATTATTGTTGTTCAAATGAATCTGTACCGATACACACCTAAGTTTATGATGCCCTTATTAATCTTACGTCTTCCACATTTGGAGTGAGTGTGAGTAATTAGTATAATATTTTACTTTCCCTTACTTATATATAAAATATATAGTAAGGGAAAATATTGCAATCGTGACCAATTTCGACTTCAGGTTTGCAACAGAAATACACGTTTTGGGGGTTCCCTGAATCCAAATAACCAAGTCCTGCGAAATGGTCTGTGTGAACAGTTTAGCTCAAAAATTATAAACCGTACGAACCTGAAATTAGGTATTTGGTATAAGTACAGTCGTGCTTAAAGAAATTGCATCACCTATGATTGTTATCAATTCAATCCTAAATGAGTATACAAGTAAGGGATTTCATTTGTTTACCTACTAGCATTAGAGATAGATGTAATCAGTGACTAATAGTTTAGTTGATTCCAGAGTGGCTAATATTAAACACATTATTTCCTATTTGTATGTCCGATAGAAGGAGTTTCAAACAAATGTCCAAGGAGGAAAATGTTAAAATAGTGGCATTTTCTGGAGCTGGACTTTCTTCGCAGGAGATAGCAAAGAGAGTGAGGTGCAACCAATTCACTGTGTTGAGAATAATTTTAAAAAATCTTTCTAAGGGATACCGAGCGAAAGAAAGGGACTGGAAGGAAAAGGAGGAAGACAGGTGAGCGTTTAGATCGCGTTATGATGAGATTATCATTAGAAAATCGCTTCGAAACTGCAAAGGAAATATCTAGAGATTTAGCAGATAGCAATTCAGCAGAAGTAAGTCGAGAAACAGTAGGCAGAGGATTAAGAGAAAAAGGTTTATGGGCAAGAAAACTAGTCAATAAGCCATTCTTAACAAAAAATGAAACAATCCTGTGGATGATCATGAACAAAAAAAATTAATTATGCAAAGCCTACGAATAAAGCAGGCAATCGAGCTAAAGCAGGCAATCGAAAAGGTGTGGAATGAGGAGATTGGTGATGAAATTATAAAAAATGTGATCGATTCAATGCCAAAAAGGATCTCAGAGATCAGGGCTAATGGCGGTTCAATAAAATACTAGTTAATATTAATAGTTTGATAAATTTATTTTTAATGTTTTTATACGATTTTTGCAAATAAATTTATATTAGTATATAAAAAAAACATTTTTGCTTAAATTCCTTGTTAGCTCCAAAAATTCTATTTATGTTTTTATGATTATTATTTATTTGTTATTTGGGATTTAACAATTTTTCATGGCTAGTAACTTACTAAAACTAGCTTTAATTAACATACATTTTAAAATTATCAAAAGGTATGAACAACATTGTTTTAAAGAGATCCTTCAATATTTTTAAGTGATGCAATTTCTTTGACCACGACTGTATATGCCTGCGATGTGACAGCACAAATTTCATCGAAATTGGTCAAACGGAGGGGGTACTTTTAACTTTTTTCGTTTTTTTTTTATTTTCTCAAAAATGGCTCTAACGATATTGATGAAACTGGGTATTTGATGTATGTATATGCCCACGATATGACAGAAAAAATTTCATCAAAGTTGATCAAATGGAGGGTGTACTTTATTTTATAACTTTTTTATTTAACTTTCTTCTATTACAGTCATACCTCCATTATCCGGGGTAATGATGGGTATGGGGGTCCACGGATAATCGAAAACCCCGGATAATCGAATTAAAACATTTTATTGACTTAATGTGATAGAAAAAAAGGTTAAAAAATCACTTCTATTAACAAACGAACGTTTTATATACATTAAATTATAATATACAAAAAAATTAAGTGTATGTTTTTATATATTATGTACCCACTATGATACAAAGTCGAAAATATCTTTTTTCTTCTTCAAAATATCCCGTACAGTTTGTTCGCCGAATCCTAGTTCAGTGGACAATTTTTTAACACTTTCACCCTTTTCTAATCTGTTTATAATAGTTAATTTCTCTTCAAGCGTTAAAAGGACACGTTTTCTTTTTTCCGACATTTTGCTATGTCGAGACTAAATCACAACTGGCAATATTTTGTTTTGTAGCCAAACAGACCAGAGTAGGAGTTTCCTGGAAAGACTTGAAAAAAATACCGTTCCTAGATTATGAATTGGAGTATTAGATACCAGAAACATCTCATAATACATTACTCGCTTTCTGTGTTTTTCCATTTATTGTTTTATTTCATAATAAATAGTTAACCATAGTGTAATCGTTAAATATTTACGTATAAATTTTTTTTTTTAAATATTATACATACAAAATAAATGGCATACAAATTAAAAAAAAAAAAAAAATTGGCTCCTTGGCACCCCGGTTAATTGGATCCCCGGTTAATCGAGGCCCGGATAATGGAGGTTCCACTGTATCTCAAAAATAGATTTAGTGATTTTGATTAAACTCATCATGTTTAATGAGAACCTTATATTCTTTTATATAAGGTAAGCTTTATCATTATTAAAATGTTGTGAGGGGGCTTTAATGGGGAAGGGGTCTTTTTTGTTTGCATATAATGTACCTTTGTTTTTCTTTATTTTTTAATTGGATTTCTCAAAATGTCTCGCTGGCTGGTTGTTGCCCACGTATGGTTTAGGTGATAAATGTATTCCTATTCCTGATGGAGTTGAAATGTTGACAGACATTAGATATTCCTCATATTACTGTTGCTTCTTTTTTATCTGCATGACAACCAATTCTTCTATTGGTTCTATTATCTGTTAATATATTATTAACACTACAAACAACTAATTTTTCACCATTTTGAAAAGTGTTCTGTGGCTGTTGCCCATGAAAATTCTCATGGATTCCGTTCAGTCTTCCTACTGATATTGATTTATTAAAAATCCTTTGTTCTTTTTTTTTTTTTTTTTAGGTCAGTTTTGCCTCTGAACTCTTAATATGCCACGTTGCACTTCATCATGTGTAGTTCCTTGGTTTCTAGCTTTGGTTAACACACATAATTATGTTCGGTACTGCTTCTGAAAAGTGGCTCATGAGCATTGCTTTTTTTGAGAGGTTATGTGACCATGATATTGTCGAAAAAGTGCCCTGATAAGCTTTATTAGATACCAGCTTTAGACCCCCGCTTGCTCTTCAGACCTACATAATTCCCAAAAGGGTCCTTTTCAGTGGAGATGGGGCTTACTATAAAGGGCATCTTACCGAATGGCATGTGAGCCACTGTTCAGAAATTCTACTACATATTCATAACCATTTGTATACAAATGGTCGATTTTATTTATACTTTAGTGATTCAAGTATTGGACTGTACATTTAAGCTAAATTATTATCCTTGCAAATAATGTTACTTTTTTACAGGTGATATACATGGACAGTATACAGATCTCCTTAGGTTATTCGAATATGGTGGTTTTCCTCCAGAAGCTAACTATCTGTTCTTGGGTGATTATGTAGATCGTGGAAAACAGTCTCTTGAAACCATATGCCTTCTTCTTGCCTATAAAATCAAGTATCCAGAAAACTTTTTCCTACTTCGAGGAAACCACGAGTGTGCATCTATTAATAGAATATACGGATTTTATGATGAGTGTAAGTTATTATTTATGTAACCAGTAAGTTTATCTGTATTAATGACAATATCAAAAGCCTTATTGTTGAAGGCTGAAAGAGACAAAACAAAATGATATAGAAGCAGAAAAATCTTATTTTTTATTATATGCTGAACCTTATCAGAAAATTAATCAGTAATTAATATATATATATCGAGGGGTTACTGAACATTTTCTGATGTATACAACTGCATTGTATTTGCCCAGACAATGAATTGTTTTTAGATCTGTTAAAAAAGAAAATCATAACATTAACTTTGTTTTTCACATAACTTTTTTCTGTTGTATTATCTGTTTTTAATTTGTATATATTCATTGACAATATATTAATTATTATAATATGTTTTATTTAAATAAAATAGCTAATTTTAATATATTTTAGGTAAAAGGAGATATAACATTAAGTTATGGAAAACATTCACTGATTGTTTTAACTGTCTTCCAATTGCTGCCATTATTGATGAAAAAATATTTTGTTGCCATGGAGGTTTGAGTCCAGATTTGCAAGGAATGGAACAAATCCGACGAATAATGCGACCTACTGATGTTCCAGACACTGGTAAGTTTTATTCCTTCTTAATTAAGAATCTATTTTAAACATATAAACACTATATTATCAAAATCAAAAATATATTATGGACTTTAATTACTGTAGAAAAATTTTAGTTTTAATTTGCTGCCAATTTTTACTACTTTTTCATTTAATATGTTAAATATACAGCTAATTTGATAGTCATTAATTGGAAACTTTTTTATTTCATTGATTTATTTTTGCATAGGTCTTTTGTGTGATTTATTATGGTCTGACCCTGACAAAGATGTGCAAGGTTGGGGAGAAAATGATCGTGGTGTATCGTTCACTTTTGGAGCTGATGTCGTTAGTAAATTCTTGTCAAGGCACGATTTAGATCTCATTTGTCGAGCTCATCAGGTAAATATTACAATTTTTTGTTAGTATTAATAGTCATATTACTTTCAACACTGAGAAACAAATTATTATTTATTGTCAATATAATAATTTATAATTCTATGTTATATACATAGATGCTTTTAGTTAACGACTTATTTAAAATGAAGAAAATATGCCGAGCTGATAAGAATTTTAAATCAGTTTATTGACCTAAAATGTAGTTTTTTTAAGCACATAGGTAGTTAACTGTGTTAATTTTAAACCTATCATTATGCTCCTGGGCTTGGCCTATTTTGGGCAAGCCCAGGAGCATAGTAGGCAGGTTATGTGGCCATAATATAAGCTTACTTCTGTCGCTTGCTATAGTTTAAAATTGTCGTGATCAACTTTATTAGATTCTACCTTTAGGCCACTGTCTCTATTAAGAGATAAAAAAATATCTAAAAGTCCTTTTCAGTTAAGATCAGATCCTCTCTAAACAGCCATATATGCCATGCCTAGCAGTCGCATAACAATACTAGAACTGTAAGAACTTTTCTTAACATGGCAACTGTGACTACTAAGCAAGGGTTGGGGGGGGGGGGGGTAGAACATTACTAAAAATTAAGATAATGTCTTATACCACATGTATCTACAAAGCAGGTTTTTCTTTTTCTCTAATCTGATTGGGTTTGTTATCACTATAATCCCTCGATTGCGGGAAATAGAATTTTTAACAAAATTACAAGGCTTTGTCTTCAGTTAAAAGTATTCGGTTTAAAGTGCAGCAATTTCGATTATCTTCTATAACAAATTTAGTAGAGTTATATTAATAAATATTTTCTGACACCGAACATTTTTTTTGGCAACTTGAAGGAGAGGATCTCTGTCGTATGAATAAGTTTCAATTAGAGAGCTTCAGAAATGTATAATTACTGACAGCCTCAATACAAAAATTCATTAAATGAGAAACTTTTGGTGGACCTATATGTGTATAGATACATTTTTAGATAATTTTACTAGTATTAAGATGTGATGTATGTACATCATGTATTAATCAAAGTCATTTTAGGTTGTGGAAGATGGTTATGAGTTTTTTGCTAAGAGGCAACTTGTCACCTTATTTTCTGCACCCAATTACTGTGGTGAGTTTGATAATGCAGGGGGAATGATGTCAGTAGATGAGACTCTCATGTGCTCCTTCCAGGTGAGAATTTATTGATTTGTTTTATTTATCTAAGCTTGGTAAAATGTGATTAGTAATGATAATAATTAAACTTTTTTTTTTTTGGCACTAAGATTTGTTGGCAAATCCTAAATTAAACTTTTATATAAGCTTTCTTCAATCAAGCTAATTCTTCAATCAATCTAACACATCTAAACCAATATATTTGCAACACATCTAGTCAAACTTACTTACTGTGCAGTATACCCTGATCCACAACCATGTCAAAACTTTTCATTGAACTATGCTCATTATTTTTCCTCTCTAATTAATTTAATATCTAATAAAGATAAACTTAGTACAACTTCTGTTAGACACCGTTATGTAGAGGATGACCCTTTTAATGGACAATTCTGTCAATCTCGACCCTCTGTAATAGAAGAACCCTTGACTCCAGACCTTGAGAATAATTTTATACACCATCCATACTGTAAGCACCATTTTTTTGGAAATATGAATTACTCTCATGTTTCAATGCCTCATATCTCGAAAACATCTACTCCTAATGAAAAATATTACCAATAATAATAGGTTAAATGATGGTGAGGATTTTCAGTTACAATGATATTATGGTAAGCCAACGTTTCGATCCAACTTGTGGATCTTCATCAAACAGTTGACCATCTCTCATCATTACCAATAATAGTTTTAGAGCATCAAATTTTGAGCAGAAAAAGCTCCTCAATTATAAATTTTGCTCTTCCCTGTTTGGATAAAAAAATATGAAACTATTCGTAGCGCTTACTTCCTGATAAGTATATAAAGTATTAACATTATTATATTATTGTTCGTTATTACCTTTTTATATCACGTAATCTCTTATTGCAATCGGTAATCTAGCATTTTAATTTATTGAAATAATGATAAAGGTATTATAGAATCATAAAAAATAAATAAAACATTAATAAATAGTCGGTGAAGGTTACGAGGAGTTGAAGAAGTTGAAGCAGTCAGCGGCGGAGAGTGGCCTGCAGGCCTTAGCGTGGGGAGTAAAATGCCTGCAGACCCGCTCAGCGTCTCAGTGCAACTCTCGTTCCGAGTGCTTAGCGGTTAAAGCGTTAAACCTCAAAAATCATCCATCACACCTTTTTACTTTCACTTACCTATATATGAAATATATAGTAAGTGGAAGTATTGTGATCGTGAAAAATTTTGACTTCCGGTTTCCAACGGAAATATACGTTTTGGGGTCCCCTGAGTCCAAATAACCAATTCCCGCGAAAATATGTATATGCCAAAGATGTGATAGCCAACATTTCATCAAAATTGCATAATGCATACAATGCAATAATAATGCAAATTTGATTATCTATAACTTTCACGTGTGACAGTTTCCGTTTGTAGCAGGTGCTACCTTTATTGTTTTTTTTTTTACAAAATGATGTTTTTCTTCATTTGCTGCAAAGTGAGAAGAAAATCGCGGAAATAGGACAGTTATTAAGAGGGTCACGGCCTTTTTTTTTTATTTGATCACATGTTTATGACTAGATTGTATTTCCATCTAATTGGATCTGTCCTTTGTTCCAGATATTAAAGCCTAGTGAAAAGAAAGCGAAATACCAATATGGTGGCCTGAACTCAGGTCGACCTTCGACACCTCAGAGGAATCCACAAAAGAAGAAATAAACGTTTTTAAGGTTGATAAATTTTTTTAAAATATATTCAACTGAGTGCATTTAATTTTACCAAAATTACTGGCTGAAAAATGTCTTTTAGAAACCATTCATAGAAAAGAAATCCAATTTTAATGGTGTTTTTAAATAAACTATTTATCTAATTTTTTTTTCTTGTATTATGTGGTACTAATCTTAATGTATTTTTTTTTTTTTATGAATATAGTTTTCATTGATTAGTTTATTAATAGTAGTCATATTACTTACATTAAGTTATTAACTGATTAGGAATTTACATCTTAAAAAGAGGAATTTTTATTCGCCAACATTTTTTCAACAATATAACTTGATAATTATATTTTTACTGCATTAATTTTTCTGAATGTTTTAAACACCATTTTAAATGAGATTTCAATCAGTGGTCCCCATGGGAGTGAATTATCTCATTAAAAATCTGAAATAAATAAAAAATTTCATTACAATAAAAAAAGTTGCTGCTTCAACGAAAAGGGGTTGGTCAAAGTGATGACGTGAGACAGAAGATGAGTGTAACTTTAGTGTACTCTGTCTTGTAGCCCATCCCATAGAGATGCTTTAGACTCTTGCACTCAATTTTTCACATTTACCTAACCATCTGTTTAATATACCTTTATTAGTTATTATTAATTATATTTATACATATATAGCGTGTATAAAATTTGCAATTATAAAATAAATAGAATAAGGGGCTAAGTATATCGAACTCTTGTATAATGCCAGAGCTGAGCCCAAAAGGCTGAAATGCAGCATGCTGAGCTGTGCTGTGTGGTGCTTCCAGAGCTCAGCAGCATAAGGGACTTCTGTAGCGCATTACACGTTAATTTAGTAATTAATGTCGTAAGTTTCAAGTTGAAACAGCGTATGTACTGTTTTAATTTAGAATTATCATTTCCTTGTGTAAAAACTGAAAATGGATCAATGTTTTATTAAAGAATCGATTTAGAGACGAAGACAGTAGTATTTAAGACAAAGCTACAGTGTATTGGAAAAAAACCTCTTAAAACTCAATGTAGGTCTCAATAATTCATAATTCAAGTTAAACTTTTAAATGTTTCTATTCTTTTTTTTACATAAATTAGTTTACTAATGACATTCTCATTTTTAGGACACTTAAGATGTGGTATGCTGGTTGAAATTATCGAAGATGGTTTCGGTACTGAGTTTATATTAATGAGAAGGAACTTGAGAGAGTGAACTATGGGATTAAGGCAATTGATAGTTTAATTTATTTGATAATGAAAAACCAAAAGTAATCCGTCTATTAACTCCCTATTCTTCCCTATTCCTTGTTTAAGTTTATCATTATTTTTTTTTATAAATTGTAATTTTGTGACTATATTATACATATACATATTAAATATTGATATATTATAAACATTGTATTAAAATGAAAAAAAGTGTGTTTGTTTCTAATTGCACACATTAAAACTTATATTTTTAAAGAAATTATTTAATAAGGGAAAAAGTCCCCAAACACTATTTTCGTCTCATTTTCTACAGTTATTTAAATTTGTGTGTTACGCTTAATAATGTATGTAAAGTAATTGTTTAGTCACTGAAGTTCCAAGTTAGTAGTGTATATTTTTGAAAAGTCAGAATTGCTTTACGATATGAATGTTGACCATTCTAATTATTTAACGTTAGTATTAACTGCCTAAAATAATAGTACACAAAACACACCTGTCATGATTGTATGATTTTCTTAAGAAACTTCAATATTGCATTTTGTTTATAGTTCAATTAACAATTTTGCTAAATGCAGAATCAGATATTTATTTTTTTTTTTTATTTCTGAAAATTGCTCTATGCTGTTTTATCTTCACTAGTTATTTATTTCACCTGTTTACATTTTAGATTTGTTCATTTAAGAGTTAATTCTTTTATTTTTATCAGTTGTATTAGCATTAATCTGGCCAATTAATCAAAATATACCAGATATCTAAGTTGTTTTGAACTCTGACTCAATTAACTTCTTAGCGCTTTTAGTACTGAATTATATGTAAGGAGAAGCCTTTGATATTATTTCTTATATTCAATGTTATGTTTGGAGTAGTATCAGATGTCCTCATTCTGATGGAATTTTCTCATTTCCAAATTCATTTATTTGTTTTAATAGTTATTAATTGCTCTTTTACTGTTCTTGTCAACTTGGTTTCTATACAAATTGATTTATTGTTGTTAAATCCTTTTTCTTCGCAAAATCTCTATTCTGATTTGAAACTTTGAATTAGTTTCAAATTTACTATTTTCCAATTTCAAAATTAATGTTAAAAGCACAATCATGTAGTGTTCTAGATACCTAACCTTTCTACATTTTAATTTTTAATATTTATAACAAAATTTGTTGTTATAACAACAAAATTTGTTGTTTTGTTCTTTTCCTATGTACCTCTGGCCCATATTATTAAGTGTCCTTCTCTCCTTAAATAAATCCAAAGTACTGTTTTTTGATTTAGCCAAAATAAATAAATGAAAATGCAGACAGTGGACCCGTGTATTGCATTTGAGTCCACACATTTTGTGGATTTTTTAATAATTATTATGGAGAAACCAGCGTAATAAACTATATTTTTATGGATATATAGGGAAGCTCAAGAATATTTTATAGATATTGTTATTAATATTTCTTGTAAATATGTATGACTCTGTTGAAGTTAAAATTTGTTTGGAAATATTATCGAAGTATTGGAGGCATTTATTTGAAAATGATTATTAGTTTTTATCATTTTTCATCATTGTAAATTTTATTAAAAGCAGAGTCCGAACTGTTGCATTTTATTTATTTTTATGTTGCCTCCATCTTCATGAGACGTTTTAAGTAATGACAGCAATGTGTTTGCTCGTTTGTTTATTTGTTAAATTAATGTACCTGTTGTATATTGTAAAAGATTCATGAATCTTCATCAAAATTTCCCATATTTTTCATCCTTCAATTGTCCATTAAGGGAATTTAAAACTTTTCAGTATTGTCTATTTTTCTGCACTGGTTAATGTTAAGTGTAAATACATACTTTAAGCCATATATGTCTTGTTATATTGTAACCTTAACCTTGAGTTCATCTTGAACCATAGACTCTACTCATAATAACTGACAAGTGTTTTTATAGTATTAAAATCAGAATAACACAAAAAGAAAACACTACACTATAAAATTAAATTATAAATAGGGCCCAGATTTTCAGGTCAAATATAAACCTAAATGTGTGCAAGGAATTATATTTACTCAAATATTTAATAAAAAAGACCAAATATGTGAAAACAAATATCCTTAAACTCAATATTACCTTGTTAATGATGTTTGTAAATGGATCTTTAAAACTCATGTAAAACTATAATTTAGGAGATATTATTTATTTATTTTGCAGTCCTACCTTGCCTAATTGGCAAAACGGGTTTTAGCTCCAGTTTGATGTTACTTTTAGGATGTTAATTTAAGAGATATATAATTCTGTATTATATGAAAAATATGTTTCAAGGCATTGGAGCCTGATCTATGTATAACAGTAACAGCTGTATTTAGAATATCCCAGATTGCCTGATGCCATTCTCCTCAATGATTTTCATAGAAGCTGGGTTTTCTCAACTTTTGTTTTTTTTTTTTTTTTTGCCTGAGCCTGCCCTCTTCATCTTCCAATGTCAGTCAGTTCATATACTCAAGCGCAGAGATGGTCTTCCTCTAATGGCATTCTAGTTACATAGCCTAGCAATTTCAAGTGGTGTAGAAATACAAAGGTGAAATGTACTTTATCTCATCCTTTTAAAATAAGAACTAGCCATCCACCTAATTCTAATAATGATAGGTTAAATGATAGTCAGGATTTTCAGTTTACAATGATTTTATTGTGGTAAGCCAACGTTTCGATCCAACTTGTGGATCTTCATCAGGGCTAAAAGAAAACAAATATATGAGTATCTATGCTAGAGGGTGACAATAAATGGATACATTACAGAACTGATAATAATATAAAAAATGGTGTATACATGAATATTAAAATAAGTGGCAGGTTAACAAGATAAAATAGAATCTTATATTTATCTACTGAGTCCAGGTGGATACTAAGACTAAAGGTAAAAATAAGGTGAGAGGTAGTGGTAGGGTAGTCCCACCCTAATAGGGTGGAGGTGGTAGTCCCTTGCATTATGCTGTAATTCTGGATATTTTTGTTTTCAAAATAAATATTTCCTCCAAACTTCTGGCCTTGCAATGGGTAGCTGTCTAGCTCCCGACCTCTCCGGTATTGTCCTGAATGACCTCCTTCATTCTGTGTTACCTAAATTCCCCGATATTTTTTTCATTAAAAAATATGTAGACGACCTATTGATTCTCAATCCAAACTTTATTACTTATATTCTCGCCGCCTTTAACTCATACCATCCACGTCTCCGTTTCACTATTGAATTGGAAACCAATTGTACCCTTCCATTCCTAGATATTTCCATTACCAGAAACCCGGACGATTCCATATCAACTAATTGGTACACCAAACCCACTTATTCTGGCCGACTCCTAAACTATTTTTCCCAACATCCACATCACCAAAAAATCAATGTCGCAAAAAACCTTATTCACCGTAGCCTGACATTGTCCGATCCACAATTTCATTGTCATAACAAAATCCGCCTGAAAAATATCTTAAAATCTAATGATTTTCCCGATCACTTAGCAATAACAATGCTGAAACGCAAAATCTCTCTTAGCAACTCTTCACAACCTCTCTTAGCAACTCTTCACAACTTCTCTTAGCAACTCTTCACAACCTCTCTTAGCAACTCTTCACAACCTCTCTTAGCAACTCTTCACAACCTCAGATCTCTACTTTCCAATACAGATCTATCCCTTATATCCCCATTCTCTCAAACAAAAGTAAAAAATCCTACTCATCGAGTTTCGCACAATTACGCCTAATATTAAAAAATAATAACAAATTTAAAAATCTGTATACCAAAATCAAAGACCCTGTACCACTCCTAGAGAAGTGTAATGTAGTTTATCGTATCCGGTGCTCCAAGCTTAATTGCAACAGTTGCTATATCGGTGAAACCAAAAATTATTTTAAAAAACTTATTAACATAAATACAGTATTTCCACGTGTAATTCGTCTATGTCTAAATTAGCAGAACATGCTATTGCCCACAACCATTCCTTCGACTTTGAGAACCCCTCCATATTAGCTACTGTACCTAACCATGGTAAACGACTCCTCTCAGAATCCAATTTCATCCACTTATTCTAACATCTTCCGAATCCTCAAATCCTAGTTTTGATTTCATAGGTACCTGCAATTATCTCTGTACCTCTTGTACTATTATTATCTTTTTGTATTGTATACTTCTTTCTGTATATTTTCCAATTTTTTATGCATTGTTACATTATGTATTATCTCATTTTTATGTTATTATTGAGTCCAGACTCAACTATTTGTATACAGTACCAAATATTTTATTAGTTTTTAAAATTTTTGTTCACTCAGTTGTCATGTGCCTTTCACTTCAAAGGCGTTGGATTTCCCCGTCATAAACCTTTGGTTGCCAAAAAGTTGGCAAATTAATTTTGATGAAAATAGGTCGAGTGATGCATCATTTTTGATAGTTTGTATGCTTCTAAATCAAATGAGGACATTCCCATGACTGAGGTAAAAATTGATAACAGATTGTATTTGTATTGAACTGGACCATGTTAAATGTTATATCAAACGCATTTCCCAAGGAACTGATCATTCATCGCTGAAAATATCTGAATTACTCTTATACTATCTAACTAATCAAATCCTTGTTTTAAAAGGGCACATGTCCAATTTTTTAGATATTGAGATTTTGACTCAATTACATTTTACAACAGTAGAGTTCTCTATTCTTGAAAAAGTACCTCTCCATTCTGTTCCACTGCAAAGTTACAAGATGAATGAAATCAATGTCTTAAAAATATGACTAAAAAAAGTCTTTCGATACCTTCCTGAGAAGAATAAGGTTTTTACTTTATGAGATTGTGGCCAACTAAAGTAGATGCATCTCATAAAGAGAAACAGATAACTTCGTTTAATTATGCATTAAAAAAAAAAAGAAGAAAGAAATTAACTTTGAGATGTGGAAGTTTTTGTGCTCTGCTGTAAAATTAGGAAAAGTGGACATGTGCCCTTTAAAAACCAAATGATTTCAATTAATAAGTCATTCTTTTATGCTCCAAGACGTGGTCTGTTAATGTCAAGCACAAAATTTATTGCAACTTTGTTTTTAATCCAAACTTTATGGAAACAATAGACATTAAATGAATGGTATCTAGATTGCCAAAAACGGATTTTGATTCCTTTTATCACACCCACCATGTCTGAAAAAGTTAAAATTTATATTCAGATTATTAGTAATTTAAAAAGAATTTATTTATATTTTACAGATATTATAGACTGTCTGTAATAGACAACCACTTTGACAGACAGTTCAATATGAAGAGGATGGCACCCCTGGGGGTTTTGAAGATTTATTAGCCACCTATGGTGTGAATGGCCCAAAGGAAGACCATTAACCACAAAAAGCTGGATTGAACTACCTGTAGGATATGGATATTTCATGTACTGTAACTATCTATCCAGAGAACAATTTGATTTTTTTTTTTTGGGGGGGGGGGGAGTTTGCAGCTCAACCTTACTTCATGCCATGAGATAACATCATGACATTGTAAAGCAATTAGAGCTCCAAAGATTCAGTCGCTAAAAAGTAGATGTAATATCTACCTCATCAACAGCGGTAACCACATTGTCAAATTAAAAATCAATCAATTCTGCTTAAGTTAATTCATGGGTGTAACAGTACAAAAGAAGACATTGTAAGATTGCAAGTTACACATAATAGTTACTCCTAGGTTTTTAAACATGACAAAATACTTTTACAGATTAATGGACAAGTATTAGTGATGGTAATTCATAAAATATAAAAGAATAATAATAAATAAGAGGTATTCGTCAAGATGGAGGAAAAATCTTTGAATACAGAAAAGTGAAGTTTGAAAAAAATAGAAAGAAGCTATTATAATGTTTGACAATTCATTATTTAATTAATAAATTTTCATAATAATTAGTAATGAAAAGAATCTATCTATAAAGCATGAGGATTTTTTTTTTGCTACTTCAAAATTATTTTCAAGTATATTTATTGTTATGTGTTAAAAGAAAAATATTTTTATAATATTGGTTGACTTACCTTCATAATGGCTACAATGAATTGTAGAAGGTTTCACATACATCACTTCTCAACTGATATTTTACTTTTTTTGAACACATAACAGGAACATTGAGACATGCATACTTAACTGAGAGAGAACACAGACCACCCTTGGTCAAATAACTGTTAAATTACTAATAATGAAATTGTTAAAATTTTTATTAATGAAGCCGTTCTCATACTCATATTTTGCTATGATGACCTCGTCATTCTACTAATTTCGAAAAGTAAGATTAAATTCCTTGAAAAAGAACGAGACGCATCAATCGAACTTATAAATAGGTTAGGCAAACTTCTTTTAATGACAATAGATTATTAAATACTAACAATATTAAAAACTCAATGGTTATTTCACTGAACATGTTATACTCCTGCTAGTCCACTACAGTTAAAATTTCCCATGAAATATTAGCACAGTTTTTATGCCATGATTAAAATAAAAATGGTTGATTAATATATCCTAGGAATGAAGAAATATTTTCATTAATAGATACGGATTTGTTTATAAGTCTACTAGTTTCGTTTAGAGCAAAAGGAAATATTAAAAATAATAATTTACTGATTTATTTATAACAATTACAAATATCAAGTTTAATAAAAATAATTCACCATCACAATTTCATGATATTTCATGCGTAAGTTTAATAAAAATAATTAACCATCACAATTTCATAATAATTCATGCATAAGTATGATAAAATTAATCCTTTGTAATTTTATAATATTAAATGCATTACTTATTAATAAAATCTTCAAAAATAAAACTCTACCAGGTACAAGTTATAAATTAAAAACAGTAATGTACAGCTCATGACATTACAACAAACAGCTCCTCGATGGCTGTCCTTACGCTTAAAAAGGACACTGATTCGTTGGTGTATCCCCAATCAGGCCTTAGTGATGGTACAAACCTGTACTTCTCAACTTGGTAATTTTTCTTTGCCATGATTTTTTTATGGTAAAACTTTATCCTTTCTACATCAAAGCTGTCTCTCAACTGCAAAAGTAATAAATAAGTTTTCATTTGTGAATACAATTTTCAAGTTATGATAATTAAAAATAGGCAATTGTTTACTTTTTTATCTTGGCGAGTTAGAAGGAGAAACCATATAACAGAAGCGGCTTTGCAAAATATTTCAGTATTCTTCTCTATAAATTTTCCCATCAACGTTACTAAAATAGTATAACCGTCAAACATATCCATGCTCTAAAATAATAGGGAAAAAATATTAAGTAATGGTAATTTGCCTTTTCGAGAACTTTCTTATTAAATATTTACTGTTAATTCATTTAGAGTATCAGACATGTTAAGAATATATGCATTTAAAAATAAATTATATGCACTGCCAAATCATTCCAGTGCACACAATTGATTAAAATAAAGATAGTGCAGGGGTAGTGGGAGATCTAACTAAACTCACCCCTGCCCCCTCTACTCAACCCCAAGAGTTGAATGTTACATTTCGTCTTTAATTGCAGGTTAACTTTTTTTAAAAAAAGTTATCAATCAATTTTGTTTTTATTAATTTATTTCTTCAAGATTTTTGTTGGCAATTTTGCTAATGGTATTCCTACCAATCTGTAGTGCTGCTGCTACTTGTTGATTTACTTAGTTACATGTAATAAGGCTTCATTTTATTTCTTCAAACTATAAAACCGTTTCACATTTTTGCGATTGAGATCGTAAAGATGCTCCTGTTGCAAACCTGGCCACTGTGCTCAAGTACTTAAGCTTCTGGACAAATTAATTTAAGATCAAACTAAATATTAAAAACTATTGCTATGAAAAATATATATTAATTTTTAAAAGAAAAAAAAATGAAAATGACGAATGCTTTATAAATAATGTAACAAACTAATATAAAAACAAATAGAAACAAAAAAAATGTAAGAAAATAATATAAAAACAGAATACAGATTAAAAAAATCTGGTGCGTGCGCGCAACACACAACTTTCACTTACCAACTTACTTAGATAAGAAATTGACGTGTTTTGTTGAATATCATTTCCCAAAGTCACACATTTTTCTACATTCATATCTTATTTTTATTAATCGTTAAAGCCGTTTTTGAGTAAATAAAAAACCCCGTGAAAATGAAACAAAATTTATTAAGTAAAGTCCCCCCTTCGGTTGATCAATTTTGATGAAATGTTGGCTATCACATATTTGGCATATACATACATCAAATACCCAGTTTGGTCACAATCGTGAAAGCCGTTTTTGAGTAAATAAAAAAAGCATGTAAAAATGATACAAAATTTATTAAGTAAAGTGCCCCCTGGGGTTGATCAATTTTGATGAAATTTTTACAGACATATCTCGAGCATATAAATAGATCAAATACTAAGTTTAATCAAAATCGTTAAAGCCGTTTTTGAGAAAATCAAAAAAACACGTGAAAATGTTACAAAATTTATTAAGTAAAGTCCCCCCTCCGGTTAATCAATTTTGATGAAATTTTTACAGTCATATCTCGGGAATATAAATACATCAAATACCCAGTTTGATCAAAATCGTTAAAGCCGATTTAGAGTAAATAAAAAAAACACGTGAAAATGTTACAAACTTTATTAAGTAAAGTCCCCCCTCCGGTTAATCAATTTTGATGAAATTTTTACAGTCATATCTAGGGCATATAAATAGATGAAATACTCAGTTTAATCAAAATCGTTAGAGCCGTTTTTGAGAAAATCGAAAAAAACCTAAAAAGTTATTAAGTAAAGTACCCCCTCCCTTTAAGTAATTTTGATGAAATTTATGCTGTCACATCGCGGGCATATACCTACACTAAATACCCAATTTCAGGATCGTACGGTTTATAGTTTTTGAGCTAGTCTGTTCACACACACACACACACACACACACAGACACACACACACACAGACCATTTCGCGGGACTTGGTCATTTCGACTCAGGGGACCCCAAAACGTGTATTTCCGTTGAAAACCGGAAGTCGAATTTTTTCACGATCGCAATACTTCCACTTACTATATATTTCATATATAGGTAAGTGAAAGTAAAAAATGAGAGAAAGTAAATGCTGGATGCAAAAGACTACTCTGTTGTCTTCTGATCTTGATATGTTACTACTGATCAAGTATTTAACCCCTAATGGTGGGAGTAATGCGAGAGGAGTGGGTGTTGATCTGTGTACATCACTCATTAGTTCTGTTAGAGCTTGGCCCACTGGAAAATATCCTTTTGTTTCAACAGCTCAATAATAAGACTCAGCTAGTGGTAAGCATATCCATAATTAACTTAATTATACAATAACCTGCTATATATATCCCCACAGCTGCAAATTTGCATAAAAATGGACATTTCAAAAAAAACAATTAAAACATGTCTAGATAGTGTTAATCGATTTCAATGTTTCATTGTTAACCAAGGATCATAGGGCTATTCTTCATTGTTTGCCTATTCAATAAATATTTGGTTTACCACAGAATATAATAAAAAGCTACGTTTTAATTTTTGAAATCTTTAACAACGATAGGTGATATCCCATATTGCCAGATATGAAATTTTTTTTGGATTTTATACTTTGATTTCGCATTGGGCAGGATGTGAAATGGATTACAAGAAGATTAAACAAAGATAGAGGAAATATAAAAACTTGCCCTTTTCGAAATAGGCTGATTAGGGTTCACTATTATAGGTTTTATTTTTGCTCTCCCAAAAAGTACCTATTTTCGTATTCGATAGTCTGATAAGGTAGTGCCTATATCTAGGAGCCCTATCGCTAGAATAAACTGTAAAGGTAAAGCAATTATCCCAAAACTTGTGATTTTAAATCTTTAAAATAAAATGCCCAATATGATTCATAGGAATATCCAATATCTAACAAGGGGAGGCTACGGACGTGGGGTTACCGATTACAATGAAACTATTTTTCGAGTTTCTATATCCAAAAATATTAGATACGTGTCCGAGCAATATTGTGGTATATTCGTGCTCTCTGGGTAAAGTTAAAAATCAATTCCATTACTTTGTAAATTGAATAAATTACGTTTTTCAGCTTTTTACGTCAAAAACTAAATATTTGTATTTAAATATTTAACAGGATATATTTTTCATGAGAAAGCATTTTTTGCTTAGACTGAAGAAGAATTTTCAACCAAAAAAAAAAAAAAAATTACTATTTGAAATATGTTCCAGTTTTTATGTAAAAAGCACAATTTCATAGTTACTTAAAAAAATATTTAAGATAATTTTGCGAAAAAGTGAATTCGAAAGTTTGAATTTTGAATCTGAAAGTATTTCCATTGTTGTTTTCCTTCCTTGCCCAAAGAATTAAGGAATTATTTTATGATTGAAAACGTTTGTTAAAAATTAAGAATAATAAATCTTTGGAAGACGACAACTGTTTTTATTGAATTAAGGGATTGCAGTTATAAACACAGTATGAACTTCTAAATACAAAAAACAGCATATTGTCAACCATGTGATGTTTATTTTTTTCGACAAGTAAAAAACTTCATTAAAAAAATACGAAATTGCCCTGAAATATTGAGTGATGGTCGTCAGGAAATTAGTTCAAGGGAAGATGCTCTGAAAATTCATTCCTTAATTCATCACCAATTATCATCTCCATTATTTGTTGACATGGTAAAATATGCTTGGTTTGCATCCAAGTTAATTCCAATGAGAGCAATATTTGAAAATGTCAATCAAATATGTTTTCCTGATGGAATGAAACTGCAACTGCAAAGGTGTACCTTTTATTAAATTCTCTCATTGCCGAAAAAACTTATGTTTTAGCTGTTTTATTTTATAAATATCACCCAAACGAGTGTGGGGTGTAAACGCATACTTTTAATTTCCTAGTTAGTATTTTAGGATAATTTGGTATTTTATAATGTTTATGTAGTCCAGGAAAAGTCTGAAACATTTCCTGACAAAGATATGTTTTTGGACAAAAAAGTTTTTAATTTTAATTTTTCAAAAATTTATCACATTACATTTAAATATAGGTACTACTATTTTACGAGCATACATTTTTTTGTGACAATCTCTTCAATCCAAGCAAGGAAATTTTGTTATGAAAAATACTTCCTGTTAAATATTTATAATATTTAAATATAAATTTAGAAGATAAAAAAAAGAAAAAAAAAAACTTCGTCTCAAAATAATTTGTTTTTAAATATAAATATTTAGTTTTTGAAGTAAGAAGCTGAAAAAACGTAGTTTATTCAATTTAAAAAATAAAGGAATTGATTTTTAACGTTACCAAGAGCGCGAATATAACACAAAATTGAATGATTTATTCTGGGCTTCCAGAGGCTAATTTCGCCAATCCCTTATACAAGTGTCTAATATTTTTCAATACTCTGACATGCCTGAAAATTTCATTGAAATTGGTTGAAGGAGCCTTGAGCAGCGGCAACTTTGTTGATGCAATTTTTGGCTATTTTCGTTCCTAAGAAATTTTTTTTCTCGGCTCAGAAGGCCCATTGGCAAGAACCCTCGGACACGTATCTAATATTTTTGAATTTAGAAACTCGAAAAAAAGTTTCATTGTAATCGGTGACCCCACGTCCGTAGCCTCCCCTTGTAAGTCTTAATATCCACCAACAATCTAAAACATAACTCTCTTTATCTTGATGTCTAAACATACCACTTGCCCGACAATTGGTAACATTCACTTATTTGAAATAGTTTTATTAAAGCTATAGAGCATATTAAGGAATGAATTGCAAATTATAAATGGTAAACCAAGGCTGAAATAGGACTTTAAGGAAATGGAAACAACAATTTCAATCTATTGGGTAAAGAAAAAAGTAATTTATATAAATTTTAAACACTAACCAACAAAGTATTTGCCATTTTGATTGTGAGCTTTTGCCCCTTTTCTGGATAAAAACTATAAGTGCGACACTATCTAAATTCTGAGATTTCTGGGCAAAAATCTGAACCAAGCGATTTTCACATTGTAGGTGCCACTATTACACTATTAAGAGAGTGAGTTCTTCAGAGACTAAAACAAATGATATTCAGATGGGGCAAGGCAAGGTGCAGGCTGTACGGCGAATACATCAAAATTTCCAAGCCAAGCCAAGCTCTCTCAATTCTTTATCCTATATTAAAGATGTATGTGGTCTAACATTTTCATGATAAAAGACATCTTTCCTATTGATCTATCGCAAGTTGGTCACTGTAGAGTGGAATTACTGTTGTATCTACATTCGAGCAGTTCATGATGAACAATTCATTTCCAATCCCACTAAACACTCTAATTATAATTAATATTATTATAATTCTTCATCTAATTTTTCTCTATTATGATCATTTGTTTGGTGTTTAGTCTACCTTGATTTTTTTTTAAAATTTCATCAAATTTAGCAAAAATTGGCTGGCCAGTGTAAAGTTCATCTTTACCAAAATAAAATTGAGTAAACCAATTTTGACACTGGCCTTCACTTTAGCACTGGTATACATCATAATATTATGTATCTTAACATATTATTTGAGTTTTCAGTATCAAAAACTTTTAAAATCCATTGCCGTCTGAAATTAAAACTTAGTATCTTAATTTATGGGAATTAAGTTAATTAGAATTGAAAATTATAGCTATGCTATAAATAACAATACCTGTAAAAGATAGTCAACCGTTTCAGGAAACCTGGCTAGTTTTAATATTATGTTGAGACAATGTACAAAAATTTCTAAATATAGTCCATCACGAAATCCTTGATTTAAATCATTCCACATAAATTCAAAAAAATATTCATCTTTGACCAATTCCAAGCATAATTTTGGAGAAAAAACTGTACATACATCTAAAAACAAGTAGTGTCATATCAATTTTGAACAAAAAAAATGTCAAATATGATTCATATTGCGTAATTTTACATAAAAAAAGAGAGGATGGATTTTTTTTCTTATTTTTAGTCTAATTTTTGCGAGAGTAGTAGTCATCATCTCACTGTATTGGTTTTCAGATTGAGGGTGGGTATGTGTTTAATATCTCTTTTAAAACTCATTTAAAGATCAAAATGTTACTTGAAAAATGTAAAAATTAAATGAGATGTTGAAAAGTATTTTTTTGACAAATCAATTTTGGTATCTAGAAAGCGACATAAATATGCGTAAACTTAAAACAAAAGCTTTTTAATATTTTATTTCATTTGTGGATAGTTACGTTTATCTTACTTTTAGAAAATTAAAAATAGGGTGGGCAAAGGTACCCAGAGAAAGGGGTGCTTTGCCCACCCACTATTTTTCCATTGCAGAGATCAGATTAGCCTTTTGGGAAGTTTTTTTATTTTACTTTTTTAACATAATAAATTCAAAATCGTGTATTGAGGATTTTTAATTTCCGTTCCCCATAATTTAAGGAGGTGCCGCTGGAGATACTCATGGCCAATATTATTTAACTATTTTGGATATGTTTTAAAATTTCTATCGTTCAAGTGATGCATAATGAGGGGAATGGCTCTAAAAGTAATATCTGTTAAGTAAAGAATATAGGCACATTACGAATAATTCAGATTTGAATGATAAAACTGATAGTAGAAATTAAGAACAGTAGTGGATCCAGGGGGAGGGTGAGGACGCTAATAAAATATTACTATTTTTAAGTCCAGAAATTGAAAATAGGCTGTATTTAAACATTTAATAGTAATCTGCAACGTCACTATGTACTAATACGTATTTTATATTAGATCCATTACTCAGGAAATGTAAAAAAGTGCGCCCCCTCACAAATTTTCTGGATCAGCTACTGATTTATACAATTTTCATTTGTATTAACCTCATAAATTAAACTGAATTGTTTTTTCTACTGTCCACCAGATCAGCTTTTTTTATAATCCAAGCACATAACATTGTAGCATTCTAATAAGAATATGGCAGCGGCGAAACTGTTGAAAACTATTCTTCCTCGACATATTAAAATAGCATGTTTATGTTTTCATTGAAAAAGTGTTGATTCAAAGTAATTAATTTGTGTGGAAATAAATGGGAATTCATAAATTTATTTTTATAATTATTTCATAGCCTACATTTTGAAGATATGCAAGTTTCAATTTAGTGCTAACTGAATCCTTACTCTGCCATATTCTTGTGAAGAGGTCAGATGATTATAAACAAAAACATTTACAATTGTTTTTTAAATTTCTTGTAACTATTACCTATATCATTGTAAGCTATTACAAGGTTCCCCAAATCTCTACCTCCATGACAGATGAAACTTACAGCATTTGAAAACAACTGTTTTAAAATGATACCCTTTTTTTGCTTTTTATTTTTCTGAATTGCTTTTTTCAACTTTTCTTCCAGGAGTTTTTTCATTCTCTTTCTTGTTAAATAACCGCGCCAGCAAGCCTAAAATAAGTAGCAATATTACACACACTAACTAAATAAACATTTCACAATTATCAACCTAAGCTATTAATATAATTGATCAAAAAAGGAATGAAAATTAATTATCTTCAAAATCTTGATATTAATGAAAAAACAAAATATATTACTATACACTTTTACAGTAATAATTTAATTAACCAAAAATAATTCAATCATATATCACTTATCCACATATAAACTTGACCCTTCAATTATTCTTAAGATACACTTATTTTTTAAAAACAAATATTAATAATTGTTTGTTTAATATGAATTACCTGTATGAGAGAAGCCGCTTTGTGTATTCGCAGGGCTTCTTCATCTAACTTCTTTTTATGAATAGATCGATACCATCTTTGGATAATAGAAGCAGCTTTTATTTTTCGAAGAAATTCACGCCGATCTTTAAGTTTTCGCCACCATGTTTGTATAGATATTGCAGCCTTCTTTTGTAATAAGTATCTGCTACGAAGATTTCTACCCAGTAATACAGATCTATACAATCTTTGAATTTTAAGTGCTGCGCACTTCTTTTTAAGATAATCGTCTCTGCACACTTTCATTTCTCTGTAACTGCGATAGGCCAATTGAATTTTAATAACTGAACATCTATAAAGAATATACTTCCTTCGATCTTCTCTTCCAAGAATGACTGCTCGATACCAACCCTGAATTTTAATTGCAGATGCTCTAAATAATACAAAGGCTTTTCTATCCTTCTCACATAATTTAATGTTCTTGTACCACTTTTCTATGGTGCTTACAGCATTCTTCATTAACATGAAGTTACGTTCATAGTACCTTCTTTGTGAGTGGTGCCTATACCATGCTTTAATGATATTTGCTGCTTTTTCTTTCTTTTTCAACTCAATTCTTTCAACCTTTTTTCTATACCATCTTTGGATTTTGATTGCAGCTTCCTTCTTGACACGTATTCTGGCATAGTACTTCCTCCACCAGTTCTGAATTTTTATAGCTGCTGACTGATACCTTGGAGCTAAGAATTTGTGCAATATTTGCCAAATTAAGGAATATATTTTTTCCCTATAACCATTCACAATATCCGTAGCAACAATATCTTCATTAAGTTTATAACCATTATTCGCTAAGGCTGAAAGAGCAACTTGAACGTTATGGATTTTTTGTATTCGAGACACTGCAGGGGTCCATAATTTCTGGGAGTATGATGGGTCCTTCAGTATGATTTCCATGGTGCGAGTAAGCCTAACTCCATCCCTTAAATCCAAATGCGTTGATAAACCATAATCAAACTCGTCTAAGTATGTTTGACGATACTCTAATTGGTATCCTATCGCTTTTAAAGTTTTCTTAAAATGACCAACACATTTCAGAAAATCCTTTATGAATTCATTCAGCATACTTTCACTATCCTGGAAAATTTTAAATTATTAAAACAAATTATTAACTATTAGCAATATAATTTCTCATTTTATCAAATATAAATTTAGATATCCTAGGAAATAAATAGAACTAGTAAAAAAAAAAATCCATATTAGAATAATAAAAGAATATTTGTAAAGGAAAAGATGTAAAATAATTTATCGAAGTACCATAATAAGTACCACTTCTGAATGTTGAGAAATATTTAATTTTTTTTTTTCAATTTTTAAAACCAATATCACGAAATTTAAAGCTTCAAAATGTACTAAAAACAAATACTAGACCTTGATAGGCGAATTCTTGCAAAACAGACATGGATCATATGGTACAAGGCGTTTCCTTTTTGCATGATCGAGGAAATAAACTAGAGTAAGAAACTTCAATACCACAAAATTATTCATTTCTGTCTGAAATAAAAAATTAAATTAAATATTTTAAATAATAAGTAGAAAATTAAATTAAAAAAAAAATCTGAACGAAATTGAGAAGCTTCTGATCTGTGTTTTGTTGCACATTGACAAAGCATACTGGTCATTAGAATAGGTAATAAGAGAAACACTTGAGAAGATTATGTGGAAAAGTAAAATACTTAATATCACCTTGATAAAGATTAATAAAATTCATGGGTTTGAAAAAATGAATTAAGTTTTTATTTTAATCAATACAAAATCTATTATTATTATTTTTTTTTTTTTTTTTTTTTTTTGTGACTTCAAGGCTTCCCCTGAAGCCCTATACTGCCGATACTAACACCCATGGCACTGGGTGATACTTCTCCTACGAAAGAAAAGCACCACCCAGGGCGGGACTCGAACCCACAGCTCCGGCATGGGAGATACAAAATCTAAGTACATTTAAAAAAAATATACCTGAAATCCAAAATCTGTTGTTTTGAACAATCTGTTAAAACAACAGATTTTGATTAATATTGTAATTTGATAAAATCCTAAATCTGTTTTTAAGTTATTATAGATGCCATAATAACAGTTCGACTGATAAAAATGACAATTTTCAATATGTATAAATAAAATCATTAAAAACAAAACAATATGAAATGCAAGAATTCACATGGGGCCCTGAGTCTAAAGTTCAAAAACATCTGATTATTGTATCAAGAATCAGAAGATAATCTTTTGAATTTGTTTATTTCTTAGTGGAACAGATGAGTAATATGTCATCTCAATATTTTATATGCTTATTTTCAAATAAAAATGCAACTGTTAGACCAAAATCTAATAATACACGATACCTGAATGTTTTTCATGCATGATTCCCATTTTGCCTAGAAACAATGAATACTCAATCCAAGGCTGCGGAGCAAATGCTGTGGAATGTACAAGTAAAGAATTCAGGTTTTGTTTTTTTCACACGGAATGACAAATCGGACATATAATCTTGAAAATTAAGTACAGTGGATATCGTTTATAACAACATCGGTTATAACGACATATCGCTTATAACGACGGAAATCTTAAGTCCCTGGTCCCTAAGGTCATAGTTTAACGAATTTTTATCCGGCTATTGCGACTGATCGGCTTTACCGACCCATTTTAAGTCCCCCAGGGAACAAAAAGATCGGTTATAACGTCCGGCTTTTGGAAAGAACCCTTCAATCCCGGCTTGCGGGATATTTCTTTGATGACAGGAAGACACATCTATCACCTTTTCTAGGAAACTCCCTCCCCTGATTGTGTTTTTATTCCTTCAAACGAATTCGAATCAGTTGCAGCCTAGTACTCAAATAAGACACTTGTGTATGGTGATACCATGTCAAGGAGAAAGGCATTTTCGTTAGAAGAAAAATTTTGCAGGATATTTGCTGTCGGCAGGAAAATGGGGAGCCGTAAAGAAGTCTTGCGGAGGAACTAAATGTAAGTCATTAAACTATTTCAACAATATGGAAAAATAGGGAAGCCATTCGGGGACTAGTTGAACGCGGTGAATCGTTCAAGAAAAAAAAAATAAGGAGAGCTACAGACGACAAAGTCAACGGTGCTCAAATATAACATGGTTTCGACCCCAACTCAGCGGAAATGTTCCAATATCAGGGACAATTTTACTCAAAAAAGCCAATTTTTTTCTAAAATTGATTAATGAATCCACTTCAGAACCGTCAAGCGACTCGACAAGTAGTATTTCGATTTTGTACTCTATAATTAATTTTTTAAGCGGTGACTGCTAGCGTCCCCCATGGGATAACCAGCGATTTGCTTCCGCCAGTATGGCCACCAATTCCGAATATTACGATGAATCAGATATTTTTAACGCAGATAAAACTGAACTTTTTTACAAGTTACTGCCTGATCGGACACTACATTTTAAGGGGGAGAAATGTCCTAATGGAAAACTGTCCAAGGATAGAATAACGGTCTGGGTGGCAGCCAATATGACTGGAATTGAAACATATACTTTTAATAATAGGAAATTTGTAGTTGTAAGAAGGCTATCATAACAATCAGCTGTTAAAAATGGCCTAGACCTGATATAACGACCGGCGTCGTTATAAGCGATCTGTCGGATGTAACGACGATCGCCTATAACGACGAAGTTTTTACGGTCCCTTCAATGTCGTTTTAAACGATATCCACTGTATATAACAAGAGTTTATCAACTGATACACTTATCAATTTTTGAGGCATGGAATGAAAAAATAATCAGAAATAAAAAAAAGGAGTATGATGTGACCACTTAAAAATATTACTGGCACGATCCTGATTCTAATTTTAAAACACAGACTTCTACTATGGATAAATTCAAAACTAGTATTGTGGAAACTGAATATGAAAAATTTGTAATAAAAATTTTTAGATAAAAACTACTTACAGTAAACTCTGGCTTTAAATGAGTTGATTTCGGAAATTTGTTTTTCTCAATGATATATTGACTAGAAAGTAAATTTTGCTTGAGGAAGTAAACTAGTCCACGATGGATGTTGTTTTCATATAAAGGAATCACTTCTTCATAAATAACTTCAAGAGCAATTCTTAACCAAAGAGGGTTATAGTACATCATCATCTGAACTAGCCGAACTCTCGCGCCTGCAAAGTCAGATTAAAATTAAAATCAGAACATAAAAAAATATTCATGTATGTAACTGCTTGATATTTCAATAACTGTATGCATAATTTTCAATAATTATTCAGTAAGCGGTTGCTACTATAAACATACCTTGGTTATGGTGTAAGCTTATATTATCTTTCACGCTTAAAAATCCACTCTGAATCTTTGCTCGGATATTGTAAATCGTCTTCTTCATATGTTCTGACTGGGCAAGAGCAGAGGCAGCTTTTCTTAAGGCTATCATATGACTCCCATCAGACAGCACATATTCTTTGCAGGCTGTTTCACGTGATGGGGCTAACTTCAGTGAGCTTGCTGTGGATTGGTCCCAGAGCTTCATAACATCAACTCCTGTGGTATGGAAAACAAATTAATAAACATAAGTAATTTAATCATAAAATTTTGTAATCTTAATCATAAAAAGTAATCAAATAACAATCAGAAATATTGCATTGTTTTTCCAGACATTATTAGCTACCATGAAAAGTCAAAAACTGTAGTTCAAAATTGGTCAAAATATTTTACAGAAAAATACGGATACTATATTAGATAATTATCCCTTCAAAAAAAGTATTGTACAGCACAATAAACTATTCCAGCATTCAGGGTTGTATCATTCCCTTCAATTATATGTTTAAATAGGAAATATATAACTATTACCTACATATGATCAAGAATAACTTTATCTATTCATATCTAGATTTTAAAGGTATGGGAATAGATTAAGAGAGAAAAAGCAAACAATATGAGAACTTCTATAAATGAGTAATAAACTTTTATTCTTCCATATTTCAGAATTTCAAGAATTGAAACTACAATTGATTCTAATTATTGAAATGAACGTATTCTAAATAGTATAATTAAATTTTCAATGCTGAACATTGACATTGAGTTGTAACACCATATAAATGAGAACAAACAATCCAAATGATTGATAATATTTCATGGACCTATTTTTAAAACCTCAATAAATTAAAGATGGAAAATGACAACTACAGTAAACCCTCATTATTACGAATTCGGATATAACGAACACCTCGATATAGCGAACCAAAATACTATCCCCCAACATTACCATTATATTTCTGCGGAACCCCTCGTTATAGCGAAATCCCTCGGTTAGTGCAAACTACGAACTAAATTTGATGCCTGAGAATTATCATATTCTGTTATAACGAACTACTAGAATTTACTATATTTTTTTTTTACTGTATTACGTAAAATGAGCGCAGGAAGACGAAGTAGCTCCAGTTTCTAGAATTGAGGTGTTTTTTTACTCTTAACTAATCCTATTTTCTTTTGCTCTCTCTCTCTGATTCCATTGACTTTTTTCTCAAAACTAGCTCAGTTCTGTTTCGACCCCTGTAATATTCGAATCAGTGTTCTGTAGTCGTTTATACTGTTTTTTTAAATACAAAATGAGTCCGTTGGTAAACGTGTGTCACAAACGTAAATCCTTATCAATTGAGGAAAAATTGAAAATTCTCCAGGATATTGAATCGGGAATTCTAAGGAAGAAAACCATCGCAGAAAAATATGGAATTCCAAAATCAACATTGTCAACCATTATTAAAAACAAAGATAAAATAGATTCAACCGCAGCCCAAGGATCAACTTCAGCATCAAATAAACGACTGCGCTCTGCGGCTCATGAATATTTGGAAAAAAATTGATAAATTGCTTCAAACAAATGAGATCTCAAATACCAATCTCAGACCCTCTTATTAAAACTAAGGCTAAAGAACTCTCAAAATTATTGAATCTCATTGTTTAATTAATATGTAGTTTATCTAAAAATAAATTACATACATGCGTTTTAATTTAACTAGTTCTAATGAATGAATTTCCTTCTAAGTATGATCAAATTAGTGCGGCTATTGGCTAAAAAAAAATTAAAAAAAAAAAAAAAAAAAACGAATCCTCGGTTATAACGAATCTCGTTATAGCGAACTACGAATATCAACCCCCCTTCCAGTTCGCTATATCGAGGGTTTACTGTACCTATATTTATTACGTTAACTATCATTATTTACTAATATTTCAAAAGGTACCTTCAACAATGCTGCCAAGTTCCTTCGGAGGCCTTAAAAGAGAATTTAGCCACTTTATCAACTCCAGCTCAACTTTCTCCAACCAATCTCGGCAATGTATTGAATGTCTAAAGAAAAATAAGAACAAATTATTTTCAAGTGAAAAAATTCTATATAGTTTCATGGAAATGAATAAATTATTTACAGCAGCAGAATAAAATACCATGTCCAAAATACATTATCATACTATTTAAATTACCGTTGTATAAATAAAATTAAATACTGACCCCAAAATTATTATGAAGCGTCAATATAAAAAATTATCAATATAAATAAGTACAGCATGTTCAATTTAAATTCAAAGTTTCAATCTATTTAAAATCTTTTCTATGATAAAAGCACAGAAAAACTTTTTTTTTCTTTATCAATGTTAATCAATTTTGAACACTTTAATTAATGAGGTTTGAACATAACTATTTGAAACAGCATACATGAATAAAAGAAAAAGTCCAAGGTAAAATTTTAAAATCTACACTTTAATTGATGGAAAAAAGCTTGGTGAATGTTATCAATGTTACATGGTCAAATGCTGAAATCAAGAAGATAGAAGCCTAAAACATCAATCCTTAAATATTAAACATTATGTCATATGTATAGTTTCGAGCAGTTGACAAATTTTGAATGTCTGCTTTGCTGTAATCTATCTTTTCAAAGTTATTTACACCAATGTGACATCTTCAATATATTAAAATATTTTTGGGTCGATAAGCACTATGTTCCATCTTTTTAAAACCTAATGGTCGTTCCCATCATGCAACATGCTATGTGTAAATAACAAGATTTTACATGATAAAAAAAAATAATTTATATACAAGTAATTTAATAATAGAAAAAGATTTGGGCAGTTTGATTTGAATCATGTTACAATTACATATAATCACTTTTCACCAGCACATCAGAGATAAAAATCTTTATACTAATGAAATAAAAATTATATATTGTATATTGCATATTTTTTTGTAACATAGGAGGTTTCACTTCATAGGAGGTGTAACATAGGAGGTCTTCAGCTAAAATGAATTGCCAACAACATATAGTAATGCAAACAAAAGTGTTCTCAACACTTTTACTGTGAGACTTTAACATCACAAAAAAAAAAAAAAAAAATTTATTTCTTGTTCATTGAACTACTTTTTAAAGTAGTTAACCTAAAATATACATTTGATTCAAACATAATAGAAAATAAAAAAAATGATTTTTCTAAAAAAA